>JADLZK010010596.1:0-191837 GCA_015847255.1 Hyparrhenia diplandra | reverse complement strand
GGTCCCTAAAAGACCTGAGGAAGTTCTAACAATAGAATGCAAGCAACTCTCGATCGTGGGTCCTTTGTAATGGTCTTGTTAACTCCCTCGAAAGATTAGTAGTACCCTAACCGCTATTTTTCCTTTCAAACCACTTTTGTTGGTGTTCAAAATATGGCACGACGCAAGAGGGGTTATTGACAAAAGTTGCGTATGTGAGTTCTGAAAAATAATAATAATAATAATAATAATAATAATAATAATACAATAATAATCTATTACATCTATATAGAGAACTACACCTATATAGAGAACCCCACTAACAATAATAAGGAGTTTTCGACATGCAAGCATGCCACTTAAGCAGCCCCACTAACACCTTCAAACATGCAAACATGCCAACTAAGGCCAGCCTCAATGGAGGTTTTATGGGTGTTTCATGCACATTAAATGGAGCCCACATCATCAAAACTTCACTTTTTGCATGAAACGCCTAGGAGAGAGAAGGAAAAAAAGTTTCACCATGTTTCACATACATTAGAAATAGGGTGAAACCCCCATTGAGACAGTAAATAGAGTTTCATCATGGAACTAGCAATTAAACCATGCAATGAGAGAGAGACTATGGGACCCTTGGAGCCTATGAAACTGCGTAATAAAACTGCATTGAGGGAGATGCTTATTTCATGCCAAAGTTTCACATTTTGAAAACCGGAAGTGAAACTCTCTATTGAGATTGGCCTAAGCAGTCCCACTAACACTTTCAATTACTGATCCAGCAGGTTAGTACTTTCTCATACCAAATCTATTTTTCTCGCAAACTGATAATTTTTGTGTTGTACATTAAGTTCCAAATATTATCATTCACTAGTTAGTGACCCATGTTTTGTTTCATGAAGTTGAAGATCTAAGATTATCATGACGTTTTTTTATTTAGTTCATTAATGAAATTACTTTTATATTGCTCTTAACTAGATTAAAATTATTTTTGCATTTACCCACAACAACGCAGGAGCATCTACCTAGTAATACATATGTAAAACAACGCTTTTGATTGGCGGCGTTTCTTGGAGACTTGCAATATATATAGTCTAGTAGAACCAGCATCTATAGAGAGAATAAATAATGAATTCATTGGCACTTTTCACTTGCAGTAGTGGACGCTCAGCCACAATGTAACTTTTAGTGGGCACTCGTGGAATGACCACATAAAAAGTTCTCGCACTGAAATGCCTATACTGAACTCTATAGAATGCATGTCATTCTTTTCTCGCACAAAGTGGGCTTTTACTTGAGCTGCTTTTCACGTTTGGGCTGAGGCTGTGAGTGGGAGAGCTGCTCATGCAGCCACCGTTAGATCATAAATGGATGGCATCAAGTATGGGTAAAGTCACCCGTGACTTTTGTGAGTGGGTAGAGAATCCGGACGCGCTTACCGAAAGGGAGACATACACACCCGCAATCCTACACCCCTTTAAACCTGGTGATCCTATCTACAGTAAACCCATTAAGAAAGCAGACACATCCTACTGTTCAAACTATAGTAAAACCCGTTAAGATCTGAGCCATCCGATCCAGCATTAAAAAGAAATCTCCTCCGCCCAGCCATATTCCGCTTCGAGCCCTTCCAATTCCATTTATTTAAAATCCCCGCCGCCTGTTCTATCGACGCCGCGCGCCGTCCAAGCCTGCCGCTTCCTCCTCCTCCCGGCCGCCGCCGCGCCACCCACCTCTCAAACGCGAGTCACCAGCCGCCCCATCGAAACCCCCTCCCGGCCAAATCTCGCCGGGCCGACGACGAAAATGCAATTCCGCCGGGCTTCCTTCATGCTCGCCCCGGCTCGCACCACCACATCTTCCACCGGACCTCTTCCACCACGCTTGCCCGCGTCCCTCGCCGAAGCCCGGCTGTCGCCAGACTCTCCTCCACGCCGCCCCCCCCCGTGCAGACCGCCGCCCCGCCTCCCAACCATCGACACCGAATCGTGCAGAGCGCGCAGGGGCTGCTGTTCGGGGCGGGCGCCGATGCGGAGCTACGGAGAGGCCAGCAACGCCCAGGCGCGCCAACCACGCAGCAGTAACAAGATACGGCCAGCGCAGCCGCATAGACAAATCTCAGGCTGGGGTGGTGCTCCGTAGAGGCCACGCCATCAACGCGGCAAAACACTACTACGGCCCTTCCTGCAGTAGAGGAAGTCCGCAGCAATGCCATCGACCAATCCAATCTTCTATTGTCGTATAGCAGTACAAAAAGGGTAAGGCCAATTTCATCGTCTACTTACGTATGGGGTCACTCATAAATGATGCACAATAATTTTCACTTGATCATCTTAATTTCTGGTGCCACGATGAGGATGATTGAAAAAGTATGAACTGCTAGCTTCTCACAATCAGTCTCTGATCTGTGTTTGCTACACGAAAGAGCCACACTACATATACCCTAATGCCTAATTTTGATTGGTATAAATAATATCATTGCCGGAAACCATTTTTTTTTCCAAAGATGGTTGTTAAAATTGGTTATGCTTTTTAAAAAATTAACTAATAATTAATTAATCTGTCCGCTCACTGGATTATATACGCTGATCCATAGATTTGAGGACATACGTACTACTGCCATCAAATTTACTTACTATCAATCACCTCTAATTTACCATCCTCCAATTTCAGTCGATCTACTCATATCCCTAGCTTGAGTGTATTAGTAGTAGCTCCAATTTCGATTCGAATGCAAACAAGGCACAATGCCCGCTTTTGTTAAGCGTTACAGTCTCAATGTCGATAGCTTGCTTTGGACTACCGAAACGACTATATTGAGGAGGAAACGAGAATTCTCATAGATGATACGAAAAGCAATTTCTTTCTGCCAGCCTACTTCCCAAGGGTGGGAAGAATCCTGTTCACGACAACGACTCCGCTCTTTGTTGAGTGGGCATCCCTGTATTACAGTAACATTATCCTACAAAGGGGCTAAGATAGCATTTCATACTTAACTAATTTTAGTAATCTGTTCCATGAACAATCATACTATGGATTATTATAAGTCTACCTTTTCATCTCAGTAGGGAAAAAATCATTTTACTCCTATTGTCCTTACAGGCTGCACGGAGGTGCGAAATCATGCAGATGGACTCCAAGCCATAGTTGCAGGCTCGCTCTAAAGTACAGCTAGGGTTTTCATTTTTTAACTATCCATCAAACATCTTTGTTTTTGGTAGTCAAAGTCCAGTTTCAACATTGCTATGAACAAGTGACACTCGAATGTTCATTGAATAAATAGTAGATCCCCTGTTCTATGCTTTGCCTCTAATTCTGTGCTCTTTTCGATCTTTGGCCCCGTGCGAAGCACGGGAGCACCTGCTAGTTGTCGATTAATTGCTAGCAGGTGTAGCATGTGGTCAAAGTAGATGCGTGCGTGATTGATCGATCGGACGGACAACATATCGAGAAGCGGATCGATCGGTCGGACAGCACAGATAAGCAGATTGATCAGAGAGAGGTCGTCGGTGGAAATTAAAACCTACTAGGCTTCAAGATCGAGTAGTGAGCCGCTAGTGCCAGCAGCTCCGGCCGAGACCTTGCCGCCGGTGAGATCCCGGCGGTCAAAGCCGCCTCCCCTGCTCCCACGACCGGCAGGTGGGGGCCATTTGACTATATGGGCCTGCGCCGTCAGCGACCGCGAGAGAAGACTTGGGTAAGCGGATCCGGTGGCTCCTAGCGTTTAGAGTTAGGATTTATTCCAAAATGGATTCTAGAATTCCGCTTTAAAACTTGTAAAAATCACGTCTTGCAAAAATATGAGTCCCAATTGAATGATACAAAGTTTTACGTGCGCTGCGCCTTAGTCGCCCATTAGCTTGGGCTTAGTACAACCCCAAGGCTCCACCGCTTAAGCCGGGTGATTTTTGTGAGTGTTCAACCCGCGTGGCTTATGGCTGCTCGTCGTCAGGCCAACCGGGTAGTGTAACTCTATTCCTACTTTTCTTAATGAAACACGTGCAACACATGCTTTCGAAAGAAAACAAAATGTCTAGTATGTTACAACCTATTTAATACAAATGAAACTCCTCGTGAAACTTTCACCGTAGAGACCGACTAAGAGCATCTCTTAGTGGAAGCCCCCAAATTAGGCCCTTAAAATTCTATTTGCATGCTAAAAAAGCACCCTAAAAAAAAATAGAAGCTCAAATTAACTCCCAACCTGAACAAATAGCCTCGCACTTAAATCCAGAGGGACCCACTTGTCGCCGACAAGCTGCCGTGGCCTCCCCAAGGCGAGGCCTCCTCCCGCGCCGTGCTCAGATCGCACATCGAGTCCGCGCCTGGCCGCGCCGAGGTGTCGGGCTGCCGCGCCCGGCTGGTCGCGACAAGGCCATTGGGTCAGCCAAGGCGCTACGTTGGCGGTTCGCTGCCACGCGCGACATAACGCCGCCGGCCGCCGCCGCGCGCCGCGACAGCGCTGGACCGCTGCGCCTTGCTGGCCGCTGCCGGGCGCCGGGGCCGCCATACGCGGGTTGTCGCGCGCTGACGCGACGCTGGGCCGCTGGGACAGACCGTACGCCAAAGACAAGAGTGCTATCCAGCAGCAGCGGAGTAGCGAGGGCCTTATGCCCCTCCATTGCTGCCACTCCGCCCCCCGCCCAGAAATCTGCTCAGCCGCCGAGGTCGGCTTCGTCGGGCCGCCACGGCCTCCTACCACATTCGCGCCGAGGGTCTCCCGGCGATGGACTGCCCGGGCGCGATACGTGATTCTTCGCGCCCGCGCCCGCGACAGTCCTCCCAGACGCCTCCGGCGTGCTCACGAGCGAGCCAATGGGCACGCGACGGAAAGGGGCGACAGACCTTGACTTCGGGCGAGTCCCCGCACGCAAATACCGGGCGAGTGACGGGCGACCAACCAGACGGCACGGGCGGCGACGGATGGATTTAACGGGGCGCTGGATGCACGGAGGCGACGGCAGGGTGTCGGCGGGCATCGTCACGGCTACCGGACGGGAGGTGAAGAGAAAGGGAAAAGGAGTGGGACCCATCGGATGGGGGCTTTCCAGATGGGGGGCTGAGATTAGAATTGAGGGGACATATATAATTTGGGGGCCTGAGTAGGGGCTCCATTAAAGTTTGATTTTTGTCTAAAATCCTAAATTTTAGGGTAGAGGCCCAAATAGGGTCCCCACTGAAGTTGCTCTAAACAGTTTTCACACAAATATCACTGTCGAAACCCACATGCGGCCGTTCTCTTGACGCATGGATGTTGCACATCACGATGCACCCAAGTACCCAACTATGTGTTTCCATGGTCTGAATGCACACCATGCATGCATGCGGTTCTCTGCTTGTTGCATGCTTTGCCCGTGTGCATTGAACATACCGACATGCATGTTGCGGGTAAAAGGAAACAAGTTCTCGTCGCAGATCAGACCTCATCGTCGGTTCAATTCAATTCATCACACAATGCAATACAAGTTGGTAATTAAATTATAATCAACATCGTCCGGTATGGACAGCCACATGCAACATATATAACTGTATTTAGGTTATTTTACGATGCAAGTGTGCCACGACGACTGAAACGACTAGAAATTAGTGGCAAGTGGATCGATCAAACTGCCATCTCCGCATGCGTGGACGAGGAGGAATTCTTGGCTCCATGCTGAAAATAAGAGCAAAGCCGTGGGTTTCAAAAATTTTTCTTGCAATTTTGCTTACGTGTTTTCTTATATATACATGTGGGTTACAACGTCGCGACGATGATGTAGCCGTGGACACCATTGATTCAGGGTAGCGTTGCACTTGGATGGATGCGTATGAACACACTTGTCGTGAATCTACAACAGATGCCCACGACTGCGATGCTAAAAACAAAAAACTGTCCTCACTATTTTTTTTCCGAAAATAAAAAGTGAAATGCAGCAAAAACACACACACACACAGGAGGAAGGCGCCGCTTGGTGTGCGTGCGGCCAGTTTCAGGCAGCTGGAGGCTTTTGCGGCAGCTTCTTTGATGTATTGGTTCCTTTGAGTTGTAATACATACTCCCTCCGTACTAAAATAGATGCCGATATAAGTTCGCGTGTCAGTTAAATTTTCTTAACTTTGATTAGGTTTGTAGAAAGTAGGTGCAACACTTGCAGGTCTAAACAAGTTTATTAGGAAATTCAACGATCTATCTAATGATACTAATTATGCGTTATAAATTTAATATTCTTTCATATATAATTGGTCAAACTTTAAAAAGATTGACTTCAATTATCAAAAAAAAACGAATGACATCTATTTTGGGACTTAGAGAGTAAATGCTAATAATAATTTTATTATAAATTTGGTTAAACATGAACTAGCTATTTTGGCCTGCGTACGCATCCCTTTAGTTACATTCTTTTACGGAGGATAGAGGTACTAGTTCATTTGAAGTGCGAATCCATGTTGAATGAACTATTTGAAAAGCCTAAACTAAGGATCGATTGACTCTGGGAAGCATCGTAGGATCCATCATCGCCACGGATGCATCCAAAGAGCGAGGTTCGTTGGAGCATCCAAAGAGCGAGGTTCGTTGGAAATTAAAGAAGAGTATATATAGGTTCTGTAATAAGGTTGACGGTATCTTTTAATTAGCTAGCTGTACATGTCTTTTAGCTAGCTAGCTAAGCAGCCTATTTCTTTGTCCCTCCCCTGCTTTAGTTGTCCACCGGCACCGGGTAGCCAATTTCTTTCTCGCAGCGCAGCCAAAACCAAATTGACCGTATTTTCTCAAAAAAAAAAAAACAACAAAAATTGACCGTAGACTCGATCTATGTTACGCCCCATGACTTGACAAATTTTTCCTCACTGGAGACCAGGCACGTGCGTTCTCTCTCTCTCCGTATATACACCCATCTCCTTCATCCATCAATTCCTTTTTTTATAGCATATCTTTTGTCAATTTCTTGCTAAGCTAGGCACTATCTCCATCTATATATATACGCATCCAGATCGAGTTCCAGACTGGCCACGGGCGCTCCACATATCAATCCATCATCTCTCACTATACAGCTTGGTAGCTCATCATATGAACTTAACGTAGCTACCTTTAGCTAGGCTTCTTCATTCTTAGAACAAAAGGCACTAACAACGAACTAGCCAGCCAGCTTGTTAAAGAACCAGCCACGCCAAGCTGAGAGACAGCATGGACATGGATAGCTGGCTCCATGGCTACGCCACCACCAACGCCGGCGGCAACAACGGCTTCATGTGCGGCTACGCTGCCGGCAGGTATGTTTTTTCTTAATTGCCTCAAACTTGAGCTCTTGCTCTTGTTTTCGGTAGTTTAATTATTGCTGACTGATCACGTACTCTGCATGGACGCACACAGCTGCAGCCCTGCTGCAGACCTAGGAGACGAACAGCAGGAGTTCCTCAGCTCGCAGATTCAGCACCACATCAAACAGGCAAGCTAGCTAGCGAAGACCAATTTAAAGATCATGAAATTAATCATACGGACTGCAAATTTCGTACTGAGATTCAGGCCACATATATATGTACTTATAAATGGAAGTCTCCTTTTATCGATATCAACGTGCAGATCAGCATGCGCATGGAGATGGAGGACGAAGCAGAAATCTATATGTCTTCCAACGACGGAGGAGCCGCCACCATCATCGGCATGCACGATCCTATCGTGGAAGGCCTCCTCGACGATGCGCACCACGCCGGCACCTGCAGCTTCCCTTCGTCGTCCTCCTCCTCGCTCTCGCTGTCTGCCTGCTCCGCCTCCCTCTGCAGCCCCGAGAGCATCTCTGCACAGCACATCCTCGCTACGCCGGCGGTGGCGGCCGGCGGCTGCAACCAGCAGTACCCGGAGGTCTCCTCGCACGTGCCGCTATTCCCACCACCCGTCGTGCCATACGGCCACCAGTACACCAACCTTCAAGCGCCAGAGTCGCCGGCCAAAACCACCGGTGCGTTCAAGCCCTACACGGGGCACCATGGCCCCAACAGGGTGCCCAAGCATGGCGCGTGTGGGCAGAGGATGTTGAAGACGGCCATGTCGGTGCTGTCCAAGATGCACGAGGCGGCGAGGTACAGTCACAGCCAGCAGCAGTACTACTTCCAGGCGGCTCCGGCTCCGGCTGCCGCTGTCGCGGTAGTGCAGCCGCCGACGACGGTGAACCAGCTGCAGCACATGTTCTCGGAGCGTAAGCGTCGAGAGAAGCTCAACGATAGCTTCCACGCCCTGAGGGTCGTCCTTCCGCCTGGTTCCAAAGTACGTATACGATTTACGATCGCATGTGTGTTTATATAACTGTCATGTCTTTGTATGTCTGATCAAGTGATCATGCATGAACGAACGAGTATTCACTACATATTCGTTCTCTGTATCACAGAAGGACAAGACGTCGATACTGATCAGGGCAAGGGAGTACGTGAGGTCGCTGGAGGCCAAGGTGGCCGCGCTCGAGGAGAAGAAACAAGTCGCTCGAGTCGCGGCTGACCCGCCACGACGGCCGCCGCAAGAACCGCCGCAGTGGCGGTGAGGATGACCACGACTCCGGCGAGACGACGAAGGTGCAGGTCGAGATAACCAGGGCGGCGAACGAAGAACTCTTCACGCTGAAGATAGCTGTGAGGTCACCGTCGTCGTCGCCGCCACCCAACATGACAGACGCGGTGTTCCGGACGCTGCAGTGCCTGAAAGAGCAGATCGGATATGGCGTCAGCCTGGTGGCAATGAGCACGAGCACGAGTGGCGGCGGCGCTGGGCCGGCTACCAGAGCGAAGAACGCCTCTCCCCGATCTGTCCTGACGATGCAAATCAAGGTATATAATACTCCAATATCCAATCAATATCTGTCTCGCATGACGTGATGATCGATCGTCTTAATCGTGCAAGCAGAATAATATGCGGTGGACGATTCAGTTTGACAAACATGCTAGCTAGTACTATAGGTTAGTTATTACAGTTGTTAACAGTGGATGAATCATAGCATTTCAGTTGGATGTGATAGATGAAGGAACTACAGCTAGCAATGCACGCACCAAACTAAAACATGAATGCATGCAATGCAAGGTGAAGAAGACTTAATTAGGTAGAAAACTAGCTATAGCTATAGGCAAAGGCGGTTTTTTTACTCTTAAGAGCATATGCTCCCACCATTGAGAAGTCTGCTATCACATATCACAATGTGTATCCAGTGGTTCACAGCGTGGGAGCATATGCTGCTAGGAGCAAATTTAACTTTACCTACGCAGTAAAACCCCTGCTTGAAAATTGAAGTCAGCAGCCTCGTCGCATATGCGCGCAGTTTGAACGCGCTCTGAGCAAGATCGGCCTTTCCTTGTCTTCAAATGTACTATATTCCTTTCAGTATAACCTTGTCTTCAATTAATCATGCATGCTTGCGTCGCGTTGCCAATTTTTCGTCCGTGATGGACGTATGCTTAGCCTTAGCTAGGCTGGCATTACTGACTGATTAGGTGCCGGCGTATATATCTGACAGCGACACTAGTGCGAAAAGCTAATAATTTTCTCCTGTGTGACACTCACACACCTATATTAACGGTGCTGCTTGTCGCTCTCGTTTTTGTCGCAGTCGCCAGGAACCGACGACTGGGAGGAGCAGCCGGTCAGGGACGCCGTGGCGAAGGTCGTCGCCGACGCACTGACGACGACGATGACGCCACCCCCGGCGACATCCACCGCCTGCAGCGGCTTCGGCGAGGCTTCTCAACTCATCATCAGCTAGTTAATTAACAATCCGTTCGTGCAGTGCAATGCATGGGGCCGGAGTGTGAGGCATGCACGGAACGCCGCCGCTAACCGAGAAGGAACACCAAGATCGACTCACAGGTCACAGGTCAAAGCCGCGAATGGATCAAACACGGACACACCATGCATTGGCAGCAGAAGCAGACAGAACTGTAAACGTAGGACCATTCTTCTTCATGGCGTATGGCAGATGCATGTTGACAGTCAACCTTAGTTAGAGCCTTAGAGTTATGTGTAATCTATAGGTGTCTGTTTATTAATCTCGAGATTCTCGACTTCTCTGATTGTGTATTATTAGTTAGAGCTTAGAGGCGGGAGTGTGAGTGTGACTTATGTGTAATCTGTGAGCCTTAGTCTCGCCAGACATGCATGTTGACAGTCAACCCTAGTTAGAACCTTAGAGTTATGTGTAATCTATAGCTGTCTGTTTATTAATCTCGACTTCTGGTTATATAACAAATAGTATGAGAAAAGCGCGTCGCCTCCCCGAGCGAGGCGACTCGGGGGCACCACCGCCGCCGGCGCTCGCCCCCCCCCACCAACGCCTCCCCTCCGGCGGCTGCCTGCTGCGGTCCCTCACGCAGCGGCGGCGGCGGCGCCCACTCGAAAAAAAAGGGGCGCCTCCTTCTTCTTCCCATGCCCCGTCCTCTCCATTCTTCCACCTCCTCCATGCTCCGATTTTCTGCGTCCTTGGTGGTCCGCCCGGGCGAGGATCGGCGGATCCTCTGGGCCCTTAGGCACGGATCCCCCCAACTATGCGGATCCGCGCCTCGCCCCTGCGTCGTCGGTCTCGCCCGGGCAGGTGGTGGGTCCCAGCTGGGCCGTCCCCCCTCATCAAGTGGCGGGCGGCCGGCTCACCTCGGATCCACGCTCCCGGCCCAAACCCGGGCGCCCTCCGGCCTGGACCCGGCTCTCCACGGGCCGGCGGTCGAGGTGTGCAAAGCTCCCGAACGCCCGCCTCGGCGGGCTCCGCGCGGGCGGTTCTGCGGCTCCCGGGCCGGTGGGCGGGGCTCTGCCCCGCAGTCGCCGACGAGCCGCCTCCGTCGTCGAGCTTTGGCTCTCGATGAAGCTCTGCATCTAGGGCCCCTCAACGACGCCCCGCTAGAGGCGGACGGCGCTTGGTTGAGGTATGGTGAAAACCTAGACGGCGATGTCCTCGGACACCGCTCCCTCGTTGGAGGCGTCCTTTCTTCCTCTTCCTCCGTCTTGCTAGAGCATATGATTGCGCTGCTGTCGATGGTTCGGAATATCACCGGGAGAAATCCTAGTCCGGCTTTGTGCTCTTGCCGACAACGGCGACACCCTCGGTGCCGTTCTTCCTCCTTGAGGCGTTGTTCGTGGTGATTCCATCCATCGTTCTAGTGTAGGCTCTGGTAAGGAGAAATCCTTGCTTTCGGTCTCATACCGATGCAGTCACCGGCGACGGCCTTGGGCGTTGCTTTCCTCCCTGGAGGCGTTGACATATGACCACCTTGCCTACCCCAAAGCAGCTCCTCGCTGGTTTCAGCTCGGCTACGCACGTCGTTGTCGGTCCCGTCCCCGTGTGGTGATGGCCGGCGGTTTCTACCCCTACATGTCTTCTGCGCCCCCCAGACGCGGACACTTGCCGGTGCGCGCTTTCTACCTACGCGGGCGAGTCCGGGAGCGGCTCCGCGTGGTGAGGCGGCAGGACAACACTCTCCTTTCTCCGTCCAGGCGTGGGCGCTTGCGGTCTTGGCGCCTCCCACCGTCGCGGGCGAAGTCCGGCGCGGCTCAGCGTGGTGTGGCGGCGGCCGGCACCTACTCCGTCAAAGCGTGGGCGCTTGCCGGTCTTGCGCCGCCTCTCACCGTCGTGGGCGAAGTCCGAGCGCGGCTCTGCGTGGTGTGGCCGCGGATGGCACCCTTCTCTCCCCGTCCAGGCGTGGGCGCTTGCCGGTGCGCGCATCCCTCATCGCGGGCGAAGTCCGGCGCGGCTCGGCGTGGTGTGGCGGCGGCCGGCGTCTCCGTCAACCACCTCCCCTGGAGGCTTTGTTGGAGAGTTCTTGTGTCTTGCGTTGTTTCTTTCTCCCCTTTTGTGTTCTTGTGTGGTGTCTTGTTTGGTTTTAGTCCGGTTTTCCAGGATTAACCGGACGACGGGGTTTCCTCCGTTCCCTTAAAAACGAGACTTTTTTTGAAACAGTAGGTGGGAATGTTGTCCCCCGAAATAGCTTTCAAAAAAAAAAAAAAATCTCAACTTCTCTGATTGTATATTATTAGTTAGAGCCTTAGGGCGTCCTCAACAATGGTAGCGAAATCGCTAGCAGACGTGGCCTTGCCTTCAAAACGTATAAAAAAACAGTATACATGGGTACGCGCGAAAGAACCGGGAAAAGCGTAGACACATAGTTTCTTGAATATTGTGCGAGCTTAGCAACTATGGACTCGCTAGCGAGTTGAATTTCAACCCTCTCTCCCTTCCACGCAGGACGCCAACTGGGCTGACCCGGCGACGTCGCCACCCCGTTGCGGACGCCCTTAGAGGGAGTGTGAGTGTGACTTATGTGTAATCTAGTATTAGTCTCGCCGTACATGCATGCATGTAGCGTATAATCAATGAGCTTTTTTTTTGAAGTCGTGTCCAAGCTAGCTAGCTAGAGATGTCCGTACGAGTCCTGTTAGTACTGCAAACATGAATCGAGAAAATGCAGTGAGTCAGTCTGTAACAGCTAGCCATGTAATAACAAGATGCACACCCATGTGAGCCCTTTATTGGGTAATTCTGAATATAGAGATGGCCATCAATTTGGTATGCTCTAATCACCATTGATATTAATAGTCATATATTTGGATCTATTCTTTTTTTCCCTCAAATTATCCATACAAGCCATTATAAAAAAAAACAACATAAAGTAGCCCCTAAACCTGCAAATTACCCATTATGAAATATCCTCCAAAGTAACACCTAAATTTGAACTTAAATTACCCACCAAGCCAATATGATAGATAATCTAAGTAACCACATATAAATTATTATTAAGAATAAACTAACATACGGATGGAGGACGATGCTACACAATAGTTGATAATTAATTTATCATGATTGAATAGAGATTATAGAGTTTCCGTGTGCATATTATGTTTCAGAATGAACAAAAAGAAAGGACATCATCGAATAACTAATTTCTTTTAGATGTACTCCCTCCGTCTCAAAATAATTTCACGCCTCGCTTTTCAACTTTGACCAAGTCAACATTTTCTAACTTTGACCAAGTGCATATAAAAAATAATCATGTTTACGATGTGTACCAAGTATCATTAGGTTGACACCGAACATACTTTCATAATAAATTTATTTGGAGATATAAACATTGGTATCATTTTTTATATCCTTGATCAAAATTAAAATAGTTTGACTTCTCGAAGCGATACATGCAATTATTTTGAGACGGAGGGAGTAACTATTAAGCATGAACTTTAATGCTTATGTCTCCAAATATTGAGCAGTGTATAAAAGCTAATTTTTTTCCTTCAAATTTTCATTTGCACTTGCTTTTTTAAACACATATAGGTTGTATATATACACATAATAAGTACTCCCTCCGTTCCAAATTGTAGTTCACTTTGGCTTTTCTAGATACATTGATTTTGCTATGCACCTAGTTATACACTATGTCTAAATACATAGTAAAAGAAATGGATCTAGAAAAGCCAAAGTGAACTACAATTTGGAAACGTAGGTAGTACTATATATGCACTACATTTTAAGTTTGACTGAAACCTTACGAAAACACAACTTATACCACACTAATGTATTTTATTAATGATAAATTCTAGAGAAGACAAAACGACAAAGAAGTGAAAAAGATAACCTTTCCATTTTTTAAAAATATAAAAAAATGATTTTGTTTGTCTGTTCAAGTTCTTCAACGAACTTATTCCGAGAAATATAAGTCTTTAGAGTAGGTCGTTTCAACTATGTTTTTCTTTGACAACTTCTCAGCTATATATAACTTTCATGAGAACGTAGAAACGAAAGCGTCTTAATTAATTTGGAAGAATTTGACAAATTGGTTGTTAGATAAATTTTGATTGCCAAAATTTAGACAAGCCAAAAATTTAGCTCTTTGGTTTGTTACTGAAATTTTTCAAATTCTCATAATTATGGAAATCGATGACAAAAAATTTTACTGTATTTTGTCAATTTTTTCTCCAAAATCTTTGGCATGACAACTTTTGTTAGCCAACCGAGCAGGCATTAAGCCTTATATTTCCAGAAACTTCCACAAACACAACTATATACACATGTATGTACTCCCTCCGTCCCGATGACTGTGTCGTTCTAGCACTCCATCAATGTCCCGATGAAAATGTCGTTTTAGGTTCTGGACCACACCTACTACTCTCCACACCATACTGTACTACTAGCATGCAGGCTGTAGCCTTACTCCGTGGAGCCATGGAGGTTTGGCGTTGCCAGATTGGTCATTGGTAGAATATTGATATGTGGTGGAGCAAGAACTGAGCATAGTCATTATTACGGTCACCATAGAATATAGGAGTACAGAGCTGCCTTCTCACCCTCCTTGCTATCTACATCGAGCCCTCAAACGAGACTTTCGTCGGGACAGAGGGAGTACTATTTTTTGTCACATCGTTAGGGCTTAGGTCACCATAGAATATAGGAGTACAGAGCTACCGTCTCACCCTCCTTGCTATATGCATCGAGCCCTCAGAGACGAGACTTTCGTCGGGACAGAGGGAGTAGTATTTTTTGTCACATCGTTAGGGCTTACGGTCACCATAGAATATAGGAGTACAGAGCTACCTTCTCACCCTCCTTGCTATATACATCGAGCCCTCAAAACGAGACTTTCGTCGGGACAAAGGGAGTACTATTTTTTTTGTCACATCGTTAGGGCTTCTCCAGTGGTTATCTAAGGGGGTGTTTAGTTGGTGAAAAAGTTGGGGTTCGGCTACCGTAGTACTTTTCGTTTGTATTTGGTAATTATTGTCCCACCATGGATTAACTAGGTTTAAAAGATTCATCTCACACTTTTCAACCAAACTATGCAATTAGTTTTTTTGGTTTACCTACATTTAATGCTCCATGCATACGTCGAAAGATTCGATGTGACAGCTGTAGCACTTTTTGGGTTTAGTTTTTGGGAACTAAACCCGACTCATCATCCTAGTTGGACCTTGGTGAGTCGACTCAAACAATTAAAGCCGACTCAAGCGCAGTAGAGAGAAAGAATCGACTCAACATGCAGAGTCGACTCATCCGCGTTAAAGTATTCGTGTACAAGGTCCATTACAATTGCATGCATGATGGATTAGAGGCTGCATGTTCATTTTCTATACTTTATATTTGCCACCCAATTCTTTGTTGCAAGAATCGACTCAGTCTCATCGTTGAGGTGGCTCTCTCTCTCCACGACCGACCCAGGGGTGCCCTTAGAAAACCTCTTCAAAATAAGTTTCAGAACAACGTTCAACACACCTGTTTAGTCAAAGTTGGATATTGTTATCTATGAAAGCACGACTTTTACAAGTACATACTGATGTTTTTTATGATAAACCTGAAGAAGAAGATTCTAAGGAAGACAATATAATAGAATAAACAAGAGGACACTGACAGAAGAATGATGAAATAGGGAGGAAAAGAGAGGAGACGTACGCATGCTAGATAGCGTAGTGCATGCCATAGTCAAACAAGAAATCTTAATAACGTTGCTGCTGGCTGCTGCACGTACACAATAGTCACCGGTGCAACTACTTGCACGTACTAATTGTTTGAGTCGACTCGTCGCTCTGTCAGATCATATCACACAGTTGAAAATCGCCGTTGAAGATTGAATTTTTACGTAGGAAGGCCGTCATCAGCTCGCACCGCCGGTCCACCGCCTCGATCGTCGCTCAAGTCAAGAGCTAGCGATGTTTCAACGATGCTAACGTTGCTTGGATCCGTTTGACTTCAGCAAATATATATATGGCCGGACCTCGTCGATCGCCTCATCATGTTGACTGCTTAGTATAGATAATACCCGTTATTATTAAAAGAAAAGGAAATTCTTACTTACTTGCCCGACAAAACTAGCTAGTCTTTGAATTTACGAGCTCTTTTACGAGGTTGGTGGAATGTCTTTAATTATTTCCTACGCTTATGGGTAGTATTGTAATGCACAGTCTCCCTTGCCCTTGCCCTCGCACGGTGCACCGTCGCCACCACCCGCTTGAGGCCACTAGGGTCTCGATGAGCGGATGGGTCATCCTCCGAGCAACAACACATAATAGGTGGAGGGCATCCCCTCTTAGAGCCCGCGGCCTTCAGCTTCGCCACCACTGCGTCTGCGGACATGTGCACCCTCTCGGTAACGGAGATGGTCGCCACCACCGTGCACGGGAGCACAGTCTCCACTATGGCCTCCGTGCTCTCGGTTGGTCTTTTACTAGGGGGGCTAAGGGGGGGGGGGGCGGGCTAAGGTAAGGAGGGACCGCACCTGAATTTCGTGTCCACCGCCTTTGTCGTATCTAAACGGTCTTTGCATTATTCACCGAGGATTGGTGAGAACGGGTTTGCTTGTCCTCGCGGTCGCTGCATTGCCATCGCCCTCACCCTCGCATGCCACTGCCGCAGTTCTCAATGTAAGCGATCGAGGGGGCCTAGATCAAACGAAGAACAAAGAGCGTGTGGCCGGGATTGGTTTGGTCGGAGGAAGATCTAACTAGGTCCTTGTTGGTGGTCTGTCTACAACAGTGGCCGGCTAACCTCCTGTCCTTGGTTGGTGGTGGTGGTAAGTGGCTATTTCCAAGGACCGATGTAATGTACGTCATTATTAGCAGGTGTGGGTGAGGGGTCGGTGCAAGATCCGAGGTTTTCTGGAGGAAGCAAGTGGCATATGGTGTCCACCAACGGTGGCAGCGGCGTCATTGCCAATGGTGGTGGCTGCCCCCTTGGAAGCGGGGCAGCCCCTATGGCGTGTATGCGTGGAGCTAATTTTTACTGGTTTTTAGAGATGGGCACACAACTCGTCTCTTTTGCTTTGGAGAGTCGGCGTTGCACGAACCAGGCTCCCTCGATCCGCGACGGCGGGGGCGGCGGCTCTCGCCCGGTGCAAGGGCGAGGTCGAGAGGATAGTGTCGTGGTCTGGATCGGGGTTCGAGTGGGAGTCAAGGTCGGGTCAGGGACGGGGCGCCGGGCGGGTGGGAATTAGGGAAGATGCGAAATTACTTTATTATCCTAAATCAACAAAAATGCGATTTTGTGGAGGCAATTCCAAGTATTGTAAAAGGGCTCTTAACAAAAACATGGTGGCAGCGTTGGGCTACATCTCCACCTCTGGAAATCTAATTTGACCGAATGTGTAAATGTGTATTGCACTAGTGCCAATTCCTAAATGCATTAAGTGACGATATTGAGTCTGAATCCAAAATGTATTGGAGCAGATGAGCACCATCGTTGCCAAAATCTCACAGCCACAAATTTATTTTTGGTGACCGTACCGCGCAACAAGTTAAGGTCTATACTTGACAAGAAACTAGTTCAACTCGTGTTGCGTGCTTGACAAGGCGGCCACAGGACCCTCCCGGACAAGCATGCATATATGTCTACACTCTAAAATATTGCAAACTGCATCGCTACTGGCGGCTTAATAATTTTGGCATTATTCGGAGAAGTCTACGCAAAAGTATACTGCCACAAATATATATACGTGAAAAATGAGCCGAGGAAAACCAAATCAAAGGGTCGGACATCGGCGAGTTGGCTACTCGCTTACGCAAAAGAGAGAATAAATTTCAACTTACTGCGTACCATATCCCAGGGCCAGGCATAATTTTCGTCAACAGCGCTGAAATATTTCAGTTTGACGATGGCCTTGTATGATTCAGGTGTGTTATTAGCCAATCATCACACGAACAACACATTTTCGTTCTAAACATTTAATTAACTAGGTAAGCGCCCGTGCGTTACTACGGGATAACTAATTTTATATAAAGACACATAGATCGCATGATAAGATAAAAATACTATGAAATTAAACAATGATATTAAAGTGACATTTAATCCAAACAAGTTTTGTGAAAGTAACACAACCAATCGCTAATATCACAGGATCGTAAACTCTATTTTATATTTTTCCCGTAATTTGACTAAAATAATGTTTTATATCGTCTCGAAGAAATCTTCGACAATTGAACATCACTGATAACCAGAGGCTTCTCCAGTCCAGGTTTTGATGGAATTTGTTTGGCTGATTCAGTTATGGCTCGATCGCTTTCAGTGCAAATGTAATTTGAAAAGGACACAATTAACATTGTAGGCTTAATAAATACTATGGCACAATAAGATAATTATTATTAACAAAATAGATACTAAATGGATAGCATAATGGATCAAAAGTACACTACTTGCGGCACGATGCGAGTAGTCATTGATTTTTTGGGTTTGTTATGCATCAAACCTATCTTATCATTATGCAGCAACTCCTTTTGTTGTGATGAATCTACAACTTGAGAATCCGTTCGAGCTGGCTTGTAAACATTAGTACTTGTCACATTAGTGTCGTTCATATTGGTCGTACCTGTATCACATTATGCGACACCCTCTGGTCCCAACAACATCTCCCTATCATAGATTTCTGCGGCAGGGGCTAACTACTGTCCCAAGCATAGCAGATCGCTCTACCCCAATGGCGGTGATCACGTCACAACAATTAACCCAACGAAACAGAGCATGTACCCGATGACGTTGGTGGCGGCCGCGATCTTCAACTTGGCCTTCGAGCATGGGGGCTGCTTCTGGTCGCGGCGTAGCACTACGTGGAGGAGGAGGACGGAATGGCGTTCCATGATGACGACCACACGGCGGAGTAGGTCTTGGACGACGGAACGCCACGATCGCACTGGAGAAGAGCACGGGGAGATTGAGGTTGCTGGGTGTCGCTTTTATACCTGGTGTCGCAAAAGGAATGTCATGCAAAACGAAGGTCTCGTTTCCTATTTTCTCGTGCCAATCGCACGGAATGCAGGGATGGGTCGCCAATGTGTATGCGGATCTTCTGTTGCTCCAGTGTGTTCCCTTCTACAAAATCACATGAGGCGTCCACTTCAATATAGAAGGAAGGCATGCTGTGATTGATTGAGGAATAAAAAAAAACAATCTGCCACAACTCTCCCACGTCCGTCATTGTGATTGACAAAAAACATCGAAGGAAATTGTGACTCCATAAATAGAAGGAGAAAATCTAGGAGAGAAAAAAAAAATCCCACTGCCAGGGATGGGTGGTTAGTGTGCATGCGGATTTTCTTATTTCCTTTTTTGAGTTTCCTATTTTGTGTCTCACGTAAGGCAGGGAGAGGTGGTTAGTGTGCATGTAGATTTTTCTATTTCCTATTTTGGGTTTCCTTTTTGTCTCACGGAAGCACAGAGAAGGCAGGGTACCTCGCCTCCTCGTTTCCTATTTTGTTTCGCGGAAAGGCAGGGAGGAGGGAGACCGCGGTCGCATGTAGGGGGGTTGGGCAGAGTCAAAGCAAATGTCGCACCAAAAGAAAGTCTTACTTTTGTTCTTTTTATGTTGTAGAGATTACTTGCATGCTGTCAGTGTCATTATACGTATATATACGCCGCCAGTGGTCGCCTATATATTTCGTATATGCATGTGAGCAGGTTTAAGTGGTCAAAATATATACTAGGAAGCATACAAGGAATTTTTCAGCGTTCATCAGCAATATGCTGGTTTCTTAATGTGGATATATATATACCATTTTCACATTTGGACCCAATTAATTTTGGTGCAGAGTCATGTCCGTTGACTCGTATGAACATTATTATTTGAAGTGTCGCATATATATATGATTAGATTATGGGTTACTTTTTTTCATATATAAGGTATTTTCTGCGTGCCTTTAGATCAACGAAATTAACATATCACCATCATTTAGGGCGTCCTCAGTGGTTTTAAAAAAGAGTAGTCTAATATAAATGCCGTTAGTATATATAAAAATTAGAGTAAGCTAGCATAGACGGACACAGTACACAACACCCGGTTGGAAAACCCCCTCTAGCTAGTCCCAGTTTTCTAACCGGGATTTGCCTATCCGGGACTAAAAGTCCCGATTGTTTGAACCAAGATTAAAGTTTTACTGTCCCCTAAGCAAGAACATGGATGAACACATGTGCACAAGCAAAGACTAAAATTGAGTTGTGTTTGGCTTTTGGGGACAGTAGGCAGTTATATATAGTGTGGATGTTAATTTAGTCCCGATTGGTAGAGCTCACCAGGACTAAATGATCAACCTGTTGTACCCTGAACTGGGATAAAAGATGTTAGTCTCAGTTGGAAACAACAACCGGGATTGAAAATCTACGTGTAGTCCCGATTAACCTACCAAATGGGATTCAAGGTATCTGCTCTAAAAAGCATGTTATACTATCCACTGGGTAGGGGACATTCCCGATTTGAGATATCAACCGGGACTAAGTTTTTCTCTAGTCATGGGCTCAAAAAATGGGCGGGACTAAAGCCATGTACCGAAAGTCTGTTCTCTACTAGCGACATAAAAAAATAGAAAGTGTATATAAGCTTAGCTCTTCATAAGAGATAGTCAGTTGCTTTTTGTCCCCACCTTCTTTTGCTGAATAAAATTAAATAGGCTATGAACTAGCTATTTGTACTGTTATTGGAGATGCTTCCAAAAATGCCCTTCTTATTAGTATATAAGCTACTGCACCACTGGTCTTGGTGGATCTTTCGGGGAAAAAACAACACAACAACATATTGTAGATGCCACCTCAGTCGTTGAGAAGAATCAGATGGTTTTTATTTGTTTAGTGTTCCAAATTCAAAATTATTTTGTACAGCTTATACATAACTGGCCAGAACAAAGACTAAGTGAGGCAACAAAGCATTATAATTTGAATACTTGAAGGAACATTTGAGAAGGCGGACGTACGTATGTAGACAATTTCTGGCCATCGTGGGTCGTGACTGAGGTTTACGCTAGGGCAGCACGTAATGAGACCTCTGTCATTACGCTGGTGTCAGCACGATATATCCCAATATATATTAGTAACTACCAGTAAAAAATCGCATGATGCAATAGAAAACAACACACATATACATAATAAATTCACAAAATGAAGCTGCATAGGAACCATCCCATCATGCATGTGTGAACACCGATGATTTCAACGATTCGTACTTAATAAAAGTATACGTAACTGAAACCCTAACGACACGTGTACACCTTCATTACGTGAGCATTGACATGGGATTCACTATCAGAAAATAGAAAACGAAATAAAACACCTCAAGGAAACTATGAAAAATGTCAAAGTGAATCTCAGAGTCCCGACGCTAACCCCGTAAAAAAATGTTCATAACCTCAAGGGATAGTATAAAGTAAGATTATACATAGTCCTTCGGTAGAAGCCCACATATAATTAACACCTAGGGATAGAACTTGTAGCTTAACACTACTACAGATCGCACATCACTGCTCACGTGATCACTGCTGGAATCCAGTCCACCGGCAGTGATGACCATTTCAGACGCAGAAAAAAATCAGAAAATCTATGGACTCGACCAAAAATAGTAGTGAAGATTTACATCGCTACTGGTTCTTATTATGCCCCGACTGCCGGGTGTAAATAAGAAATGTCAGCGATCTCTCTGCATTCACTGTCGATTTCTTGTCACAAAAAACTAGGATGTGACTGATCCGGTAGTGATGTGCTGGTTCACTCTCGGTTTACAAAACTGCCGGCAGTGATAAGCTGCCAAGAGCATCCCAAGAGCAGAGGTGCGTTTGGGCCCTCCCCTCCATTGTTGCGGCCGTTTTAATCCGTGAAGCGAGAGTGAACCGGCACATTAAACCAAAAACCAGTCTTTGAAGAATGGCTTGTTGATTTTGGTTTAAGGTTTAGTAACAAACATCAGCTCCTTTGATTTTGCTCTCTAGTTACATTTGTTTTGATGGTTCCTACTTACCTTTGTTTTGATAGCTACATTGCTTTATTCTTGTTCTTGTTCTTTCTATATTCTAGAGCCGTGAGCTCCAATTGAACTTATTTTGTCCAAGGCTTCCAAGCAATTTGTGGAGAATCCATCATCTAAAAGGTTGGTTGCCTAATTACATGATCTTCATGTAATGCTTTAATTAGTTCTTGTTAGGATGACAATAAAGATTTTACTATTTTGACAATAGAAATAGTCCATGTGTCACCAACCAACCACATTGTTTCGAGTTGAATTGATCAAGTCTTCAATTTCACTTTTATGTAGAGATGGATTGAGAGTGGATATCTCTGCCCCGAACTGACAGACGGTTCTTGCATGGAGTCAGCAACTTTTTTGTACGTTGCCAAAGCTAATGTTGGGGATGGGAACCTGGTATTCTGCCCATGCAAAGAAGCGGAAATGGGCTCAAACTAAGTCTATCCGGAACCACTTGATTACTAGGGGTTCATGCCAAACTATACGATATGGACAGAGCATGGAGGTTAGTGTGAATATTCTGCAGAAAATCAATGGTGATCAGGTCATTCCTATCGTGCACGAGGTTGATGCTAACGACCTAGCCATGCACGAGGTTAGTGGCTTGCTTAGGAATACTCTTGCTATGACAACGAGGAAGAGGATGGCCTTTCTTTGCTGCTACGTAATGTAGAGAGTGGATTTCTTAGTGCCAAACAGGTGAAAAAGCTAGAGAAAATGAGACAAGATGGAAAACGCCATTGTACAACAATTACCCAGTGAGCAAATTGGAGGCCAACATCATGCTGCTAGAGTACAAATCCACAAACGAGGTGAGCGATAAAGGCTTTGATCACTTGTTAGGTATAGTAAGGAAATTTCTCCTAGAAGACAATGAGTTGGCAGAGAAGACATACCTGGCCAAGCAAATGATCTGCCGCATCGGCCTCGAAGTTGACAAATCCACGTGTGTTCCAATGATTGTATATTGTACCGTGGAGAAGAATATGAAAACTTGGATGCATGCCCCAAGTGTAATGCACCACGCTATAAGGAAGGGCCATCAAATGAGGGTGGCAAGAGCAGAGGAGGTCCCATTAAGATCATTTGGTATTTCCCTATAGCTCCCCGGGTGCATAGGCTGTTTGCATGTGCAAAGTCAGCCATGCTGTTATGCTGGCATGGAAAAGAGTGTTAGAAAGATGCAAAGATGAGGCATCCCGCCAATGGGCATGACTGAGGACTATCAATACTATGTTCTACAACCTTCTCAAAAAAAAATTATGTTCAACAAGGAGATCGGTGGAGAGGTAAGGCATCTTTGGTTTCCTTTGAGCATAGATGGAATGAATCCTTTTGACCGAGTTCGGAGCAACCATAACACATAGCTAGTGACACTTACAACCTTCCGTCTCACTGTGTATGAAGTTGTCGGGTATATGGAAATAGGATACCCACAAACTAGTGTAGAAAAATGGACTGCCAGGGCCTGTATCGGCCCCACAAGCTACTTCCCAACTAAAGCCCGTCACCATGGCGGCCCATGCCCCAGGAAAACTTTCGAGATGGCTTCGGGAGTTTCTCCGGACCACACCTGCGGAAGCGAGCTAGGGAGGAACACCGGATCACCCGACCACACACCACCAAAGCACTTCGCTCACGCCGTTTCGGGGCCCCTTGTAACACCCCGATTTTTGACCCGTTTTAAAATTCGCTAAAAATTTGAAATTTTTTCGATAATCGTGTTTTTAACCCAACACTTTGGAAGTTTCCATTTATTTTGACACCTCAAAATTATTTGGCAATTTTCGGTAAGACCTAAAGTGGAGTTACATTAACAAAAGAATAAAGGAATAAGAAAAATAAGAGAGAAAGAAAAAAAAAGGGAAAGAAGAAAGAAAAGAGAGGAGAAGAAACCGCCCGGCCCACTTCCCTCCTTCCCTTCCCTTCCTTTCCCTTCACCACCGAACGGGCGGCCCGCCCAAAACCAGGCCGACCGGCCCACCTTTCTCTCCCTCCTTCCCATCGCGAGCGCACGGGTCCCGCACCCCTTCTTCCTCGATGCGCCAGGGGCCGACGACCCAAGCACGGCTCCGCTGCGCCGGTTGTCGCCTCGATGCCCCGGCGAGGAGAAGACCGAGGCACGGTCGGCGCCGACGAGCATTCAAGCGGCGGACGAATCGCAAGCGGTCGGCTCAACGCAGACTCGAGGCGCCTGGCGCCGGCCGCCGGGCACGCCGGCCATTGCCGGCCACCACGGCGAAAAAGCGGCGACCCGGTGGCGGCCACGAGGCACGACGGGACTAGACGGACGGAACCGAGCCAGAGGTCCACGAGCACAGCAATGGATGCCGGAAAAGATCGGGCTCGCGAGAAAATATCTCACCGGCGCTCGCCGCGGCGCGCGGCTATAAATAGCCCGCCCCGGTGCTCCATTCGAGCTCGCCGAGCATCAAGAGCTTCGCTTGAAGCTGGAACACACGGTGCTCGTGCCTCCTCCTACCCTCCCCCTCTCCTCTGTCCTCAATCGGGATTTCCCCCAAACCCGATTCCGCCGCCGCCGGAGTTAGGGTTGCCCGCCGTCGCGGCCAACGTCGTCGAAAGCCTCGATTAAGTGGTTCGGTACGCTCCTCCAGCCCTTCCCAAATGTTCCCACTCACATTTTACTTTTGATTCCGAGCACAGCGGCGTCACCACTCATCGTCGCCGCCGAGGGCCGCCGGCCACGCCGCCGACGTGGGAGCCGTCGAGCCCCACCACCCTGGTGCCCTCCACTATGACCAGGAAGGCGTGGCGAACCTCCAGAGCCCCTCGCGGCGAGCTTCCATGGACGGGAGGGCGATTCCGGCGAAACGCCCGGCGGAGCGCCGCCGTCGGGCACGACAGGCGGGGCGGCGCCGCCCGTGGCGCCGTCGCCCTACCGCCACGACGTCACCCGGAAACCAACCGGAAGCCGCCACGCGTCCCACCCGTTACACCACCATCCTCCCCCTCCGTTACTGCCACGTGGGCCAGGCCGGACCCACTGGTCAGTCGCAGATGGACGAGTACAATAGGGGAAACGGGGGTGGAAATTGCTAGGTCTACCCGAGATTGTGTACCCCCCCGATGCTATAAGTACCAATCCGGACCTCGAAAAATTCCAGGAAAATATGTAAATAAACTAGATCATGTGGAGATAATTGTCATAATTTTTATTACATTGTTACTTTAATAAAATAATGACATAAAAATCCCACCTTGTTAACTGGAATTAAACTTTGGAAAATCATAACTTCCGAACCGTAACTCCAAATTGGGTCAAACCACCTCTGTTATTTTTCTAAATTCGAGCTTTATCCATTGCTACTGGTTTTATATATTATCACATGGTTCATTGTGTCGCTATTCAATTGCCCTATTAATTTTGTGTAATCACCGCCGACGCGAGAGTAGCCGACGAAGACCTCAACCAGGGAACTAGACGATTCCGACTATGTTCCGGAGCGGGGACGACAACGGTAACCAAGGCAAGTCCTTACCCCCCCTTAATAATGTTGACCTAATTAATCAACCTCTTTGCTATAAGATGATGATCATGGTTTATACTGCTATGTGAATAATGTGATGCATGATGACGTAACATGACTAAGTGAGACCAAGGTAACCTAATTAATAATGTGAACCCTCCAACAAAAAGGTGAGTGGTGATAGTCTACATGGAGGTAGACTAGTCACAATCGGGGATGAATCCCGCGGAGAGATGCTCGCCTCCCTAAGGACCGGTTCATAGACCATCCCCCTAGTACGATATTCGTACAGCCACACGTCGAGATGGGACGACCTGATCTCACACCCCGTTAGGTCAAAGTATAGTTTCTAACCTAGGAGGCCGGCGTAGGCAGCGATCTATCGGGAGCTGACTCGGATGCTAGGTGATCTTCCGAGGTCGGGTTGGCGTGGTTGCTATGTGATCCTCCACGTAAAACAATTGGCGCATTGATGATATTGTATACAAACTTATGAGTTGGCGGATGCTAGGTGATCTTCTGCAATGCTGTGTGCTAATGGGATGCTAAGTGATCTTCCCATTTCCAACCCCCGAAAAGTCGTGGTAGGATTATACCGAAACCTAGGATGGCTACCAAGCGGGTACGGGATCTTGTTGGACTATTCTTGCTCAATGATCACGAGGAGAGTATGCCCATCGTGTGGGGAAAATTGTACACCCTCTGCAGAGTTATTTAAATCTATTCGAATAGCCATGTCCTTGGAATGGGCAACCGCTAGGACGGATCATCTATGATTAGTTTAATCCTGTTGATACTAACTGTTTGTGCCTTGTGAAGCGACGACCACATAACCTGATCGGGAACTAGTAAGGGCAGTTTTAGAGACCCTGCTAGGGCCCAAACCCTTAATAACCACCAAACCCCAGGTTTGGACTTGCTGAGTACCTCTGTACTCACCCGTTGATTTTTCAGACTTCGGCTTAGAGGAGGACTTCGGCTACGATGATCGTGAGGATTTTCCGCAGGAGGATTATACGTGATGTTTTCGACTTTGCTAGGACTATGATGTTGATACTAGAGTTTCGACCTACGCTCAAGTATGCTTGTGGGTGTGGTAGGCTAGGACCACTAGACGCTGTAGCAGACTCTGATAAATAAAGTGCCACAACACCCTACGCTTACCCAATGTTGTGTAATACTAAGACCGTGACCTTTGGGCCACTTATGTAAGACCTATTTATCCTATCAATAAAGCTCCGGCACCTTTTTAAATAAATCTGTGTCCACTCTTGTTTGTATCAACGTATTAGCGCATGATCCTGGCACTAATACGTAAGGTTAAGGACTCATTAAAGTGGGGGCCTGACACCCGCAAGGCAGTCTTAGTCCTTCTCCAATGAGGAACCGCGACCATGCCATCTTTAGGGGATTAACCCGCGGTGAAATATTACACTGCAAGGAACTGGGCACCATCCATCTAGAAGGGAATATATTCCCCTGACAAGAGTACCACAGTAAGGTGCACCATCCCCCCTGTTCATGGGATTCTAGAATCTTACAGTGAGACCTAAATTCACCAGATACTTCACCTCGATGGAAGGGGTAGAAACCCCTTCAACACGATTCATAAGAATCCCCACTATATGTGTCATCGTGGACCTTCCCATTCCACACAACTCGCCCATCTCACATTCATAAGAATCCCCACTATATGTGTCATCGTGGACCTTCCCATTCCACACAACTCGCCCATCTCACTGACAGGGTAGGCTTTCCCTTGGGCTATAAAAGGGACAAAGGGGGCTTCTCGCCATCAGCTAGCTCTCTCTCTCTCTCTCTCTCTCTCTCTCTCTCTCTCCTTACACACATTCTCTCGCTCACCACGAGTAGAGACACTCACTCAACGCCCCAGGTAATTCACAAACAAGCACACACGCACATACCAGCCCACCTAGCTCACCAGAGATCCACCAGCAAGCACAAGCCTTCCTAGCTCCTCATGAGCACGATGGCACTGTTTCCAACTCCAACAATCCACGCTCACCGCGCTCATTGCGTTCCCAGCTCGCCACCACCTCCACTATAGATGTTAGCACTAGGATCAATCATTTGTAGGGTTGTTTTTAGGGACTTGGGATCTAGCCCTCTCCCATTTATCTTGTATTCATACTAGGACTTGGGATCTATCGCTCTCCTAGGAGCTTGTACGCCCCTACACAGGCACCTCGACGGTGCGAGATAAGAAAGGAACCGTGAACGATAACTAGATGTAGGGCATTTTAGCCTAAACCAATATAAATCTTGTGTCTTCCCCATCTTTCTCTCCACATCCTCATCCTAGCTTTGAAGCAAATCACCGACACTCTCTTCACTTGTCGAGTCCCTTGGGGACCCCCGGTTTCTAGGACACCGACAGAAGCGTTTGTACAACCAAATGCCACTAGTGATCTAAGGGCCAAGACAACTAGGGAATGTCATAGATACGTTTCTAGAACCAGTGATCAATGAATTGGAAGAGATGTTCAATACGGGTGTGAAGAACGTTTGGGACAAGTACAAAAAGGAATATGTCACGATCAAGGTAGTAATTATCGCTACAATCACTGACTTGCCGGGGCGAGGTTGCTTGTCTAGAGAAAAGACAAAAGGCTATACTAGATGTGTCAAGTGCTTGGATGACACATATGCGGTACATCTACCATCAAACTCTAAAGTAATTTATACAAGAGGAACACTCTTATCTAAGGAACAAAAAAAATGGGTCCGTTGAAAAAAGGATGCCTCCAAATTATCAAGACGGGCAAGCGATACATCGAGAAGTAAACAAACTGAATTTTGTCATTGGGAAGGGGGGCGGGGCAGTAGCAATACCTGAAGGGAGTATCTAGAAGAAAAAAAAAATCTTTTCTGGAAACTACCTTACTAGCTAGTGTTGAGTTTATGCCACAGTCTTGATCTCATGCACCTTACTAAAAGGTGTGCTTTAACATGCTTAACCAGTTGATGAACACCAGGGGGACCTCGAAGGATTCACTAGCCACATGCCAAGACATGGTACACTTGGGAAGCACGATTTGCATCTAGTGCAACTATAGAAAATTGTCAGTTTCAAAACTAACCGGCGGTGTGGGCACAACAAAACACTTTCAGTTCTAATTGCAACCGGCAATGTGAGCGGAAACAACACTATCGGTTTTCCCAAATCCGACAGTGTTTTGTCCGCTCACAACGCCGGTTTGGATTTTCAACCGAAAGTCTTTTGTTCTTCAACACTGTCGGCGCCAATGCGAACCAGCAATGTTATTTCAAGTCATTTTGCTGGTTGATACTACTACCCAGCAGTATTGCTTCAAACCACTGCCGGTAGTTTGACCCGATAGTGATTTGAACTCCACATCACTACCGGTTTGGTTCTACCGGTTAGTTTTTCGGTAGTGAAGGAGGCATGGACCCAACGGTGATGTACTGATCTGGGTAGTGTAAGGCTTTGCAGTAGCACATCATCACTGCAACCCTAAAGTAATCTGTGACTTAGGGGGTGTTTGGGACTGCTCCGCTCCACGTTTTTCAGCTCTGCTCCATGTTTTTTAGCCAAACGGTTTCAGCTCCACGCACTCAGTTCGAGGAAAAAGGGTGAAGTCGTGAGAGCACCTAAAGAGGTACTCCACGAACTCTAGTTTTTTGTGGAGCTGCTCCACGGTGGAGTTTGAGGAGCAGAGTTTGTGGAGCAATCCCAAACACCCCCTAAGAGAATGATTTTTATGCCTTGTTTAGATGCCAAAACTTTACATATTCCAAATGGCTTAACTTTACATCCAAAACTCCAAAAAGTGGCCTTGGGTGATGGGTAAATAACTCTAAACTTTGCATCCAATCTTTACATTCAAAATTTACAAAGGTCTGTTTAGTTCCAAAATTCCAAAAATTGACCCAATTTCAAAAAGTTTTGGAATTTAAAGGCATCTACACAAGGCCTTAATATTTTAGACTCTAAACGATTTCAAATGGGATGAACCGAAAATTATTAGCTGCCAAGGATATATATTCTGTATTTCATTTTCTAGTAATGACTCCCAAAGGAGAATCCTCAATCAGTATGACACTGACGATGGTATTGAATTGGGAAAATACAAGCGGCGATGTCACGGCGGCTAACAACGCTTGGTCTCATTTGACTGGTCGATTCAATCTATCTCACAATTAATACAGTTAAGCTCGTACGGCGAATGTCCTCCGCTCGCCGCAGCCGGCTGCCACCACTGATCGAGCTTTATTATTTTGATGTGCACTGACATGCATCACAACAACGGATCCATCAAGGACCGTTGAAACTGAAATATATACCCTGATGATGAGACAAGGTATATTCTTAGTTATGTGGAAATTAAAAACACCATCAATCCTCCATGCATGTGCGGCATTTCTAGTCTCAAGAAAGAGAACATGCATGCAAAAGGATAGGGCCGGCCGGATAAGAGCTTGACCAATATAATATACACTCTTCTTCGTCGATCGAGTGGTGCTTCAAATAATTTTCTTTCTACCATTTGCTTAGTAGTATTGTGTACACATGTAGACCTGTCCACACCGTGCAGTGTATTGTATTTGTCGGCCAGAATAGTGCAATCAATGCAATGGTAAACAGTCCATATATGTCCTCTGACTTGAGACAGCAGTACGTACTGAATATAGTACTCCAGCTACCTGAATGAGACATATTGCTGACTACGTTTCCAGGAAGTTCCAGTTTAACTCCAAATGATAACTCGTGGAGTCGTGGTCCTTGTGCTTTTTTATTTACTCCTGCAAAGATATTATTAGTAGTACTCCTACCCGTTAATTTTGATATGATTCCTTTCAAAGCACAGCTGGTGGTCAAAATGTTACAGGAGGGACCAAATAAAGTCGTAGATTAGAGCTCTTCACAGAAAAAAAAAAATCATGCGCAGCTGTGGGTGGATGACAATCCTGACAATCCAAATATAACTCTGAAATAACTTTTTGATTGCAAAGGTGTTTTTTGGAGACTTGCAATTAATATATATTGTCTAGTAAACCAGCATATATAGAGAGATAATGAATAATTTAATTCATATTGCCACTTTTCACGGGCAGTAGTGGACGCTCAGTTACCATAATTACTATAACGTAACATTAGTGGGCACTCATGAAATAATCACATAAAAAGTTTGGGCTGCGGTAAAGTCCATATCTCACCTTAGGCCTCGTTCTATTCCGGAGGTTTGGCCACCCGGAATTGTTCCGGCTGGATCACTTCATATATGTAAAAGATTCCATGAGCCGGATTCAATCCTGGCTTGATCCGTCCTAAACGGACGAGCCCCTAGGGTATGTACATCGGGGTGCTTCGCTCTGCCCCATCCGGTGATTTTTTTTTCAAAAACCCCCTTGGTGAAGGTTGAAGACGGGGCAGCCGTCGGCTCGGGAGGCGACGAAGCCATTCCATTCTCCAACGCGTAGGAGATTAGGCGAGCGGCGATGTACGACGTCGTCGCCCCGTACGCCTCGGCGACCGCGGATCCGGGTGCGTGCACAGGCTGGAGTTCTAGCGCGCGCAACAAAGAGGAGCCAGCGCCACTAGCAGCAGTGGAGGAGCCTTTGGGGCGCCCGCCACCGGCGTCGGGCTCACACGCTTTTGACGCGGGCAGTCGCCACGCCAGTTGGATGGTGGCGCCTGTTGACGCCAGCGGCGGCGCTCCCGGCGGGTTGGCGACCTCCCGGCAAGCGCGCGCAGGACCCACCTCGGCACTCGCTGGCTACTCCCCGCGAAACCGGCGAGGCCGACCCGTCCCGTCGAATTCCCCTACTCGTGACGGCCAAAGGAAGAAGAAGGTCACATGTGGCATACAAATTGATATTCATGACTGATCTTAGCCATACAGACAACATTAAACGGCTTAGACATGACCCACTATCTCTATGCGTTGTATGGCCCGTCTTTTGAATTGCTTCTACGCCTGATTGTTGTGGTCTCTAAGAGGCGACTCCTGTCACTCGGTTGTACTTGCCCTTATATGTCGGGTACTTGGAAATAGGGTACCCGCGTGCCGTTCTGGAAAAGATAGGAAAACCCCGCCTACAGAGCAAGGCCCAACCAGGGCCCATCGCCTTGACGGCCCATGAACTAGGGGAACTCCCGAAGTGGGTTTAGGAGTCCTCCCGGGTCGCAACCACGAAAGGCGGGGCTCGGGCGAACGACAAATCACCCGACCCTCGGGTAACGACCCTCGAGCACTCCACTCACGCTCGTTCTGGGGCCCATTCGGCAGCCTCTCTCCGACATGGAGGCATATCTAGGTCGTCTCCAAGGGGTCAACCCCCGATGAAATCTTACACTACAAGGAACCAGCCACCGGCCATCTAGAAGGGAATATATTCCCCAACAGAAGTAACACGGTAAGGAGTATTGCTCCCCTGTTCCCGGGATTCAAGAATATTACGGTGAAATCTGAATTCACCGTATGCTTCACCTCGAAGGCAAGGGTAAATCCCCTTCAACATGGCTCAAAAGAATCTACACTATGCCTATCGTCGTGGACACGACCACTCCACACACCCTGCTCGTCTCGCTAACGGCGCCGGGAAGGCCGTCCCTGGGCAAGGGAAGAAAAAAGGAGGTGAGTGATTGGCCATCCGCTAGGTCCCTCATTCACACACACCCTATGCCCGCCGTGAGCAGAGGTGTTCACTCGTCTCCCCAAGTAACACACTCGCACAACCACACATCCGCCCACCTAGCGGCCAACTTGCTGGATTGTCTCTAGCAAGACGAATTCGTTGTTGCGTTCTCCACCCACTATACGGCCTACACCGCTACCCACAAGCACTGGGGCACGGTTTCCTCCTTCGACAGCCCAACTCATCACGCCCGCTAACTCGCCACACTCTCCACGTGCACCGAGCTCACCACCACCATCAATGCCGATGTCGGCACTCGCCACAATCATCAGTAGGCTTATTTTTTGGGACCTAGGTCAATCCCTCTCCCATTGATCTTGTATCTGTACTAGGCCTTGGGTTCCGACCTTCTCCTAGGAGCTTGTACGCCCCTACACAGACACCTTCAGGTGCAAGATAAGGAAAAGAACCATAGCTGACAACTGAACGTAGGGCTTCCTAGCCTGAACCAGTATAAATCTCGTGTCTCCCCCTCTTTTTCTCTATTTTCGCATCCTAGCTTTGCGACGAGTCGCCGACGCACATTTTACTTGTCGAGTCCTCTAGGGACCCTCGGTTTATAGGACACCGACATCTTATCTACCTCAGTTATTGTTCCAAAGTGCGATGGGCAAGTATATCCGTGTGCAGGCACACACGACCCATCACTTTGTACGTTATTAGTGAAATTTAAGAGTGTGTTTCTAAAATGGTCTATGTTGGCTCCTGAGTTAGGAATGAAGATAAGAAACAAAGTAATTTTATTTGCCACAAATGAAAGTATACTAATTAATGCAATTTTCCATGGACTTTTCGCTTTGGCATGGAACCGATGGCATGAATCAATTACTAGGACACCAAGCCTTAAAAACTACGTACGAAAAGATTGAAAATGAAGTGATCTTGCTACAAAGATAAGAGCTAGCTTGACCAATATACACTCTTCTTCGTCGATCGAGTAGTGCTTCAAATAATCTTCTTTCTACCCAGTCATCAATAGTATATTCAGAATTAGGCCATGTTTTGGTTCAGGGGACTTTTTAGTCCGTGTGACAAAAAAAAATCCCTAAAAACTAAATATGGAGGGATTTTTTTCAATATTAGTTTCTAAAAATATCTCATAGGAGGACTTTATTTAAAAGTCATTGGGACTGAAAAGTCATGAACCACACATCCCCTTATAGCACTGTCATACCGTACCCATCGAGCAATAAGTTTGTCGTCAATGGAAGAGACTACAGTGCAAGGTACTCAGCTTTCATTATGGATCGGAAGAAGAGTAATAACGACAGTGATTCTAACCAAAGATAATTTAGCATAACGACAGTGACAAGGGGATAGAAAATGTTGTTTTTTTTCCTCTAATGAGTCTATTCAACACCAATTTTTATTTGATTGCTATTTTGCTAAATTTATTTGGAGGATTGTTCGTGTTTCTTAAATTTATCACAACTAACTAGTGTACACAATATATTTACATGTTGGTGGCTAGTTCGAAGGGATACATAGGAAGCTGAAATCCCGGATTATTGTGGGTGCAAGTGCTTTGTCTTGAGTGATTTAGCTAACCAGAAATGATGTAATTTTAACAAGGCTGTAGTGTCATCTTACCTAGCTATCCTTGCCGCTCCGACGACGTTTCCAGGAAGTTCTAATCTATATAGATTCTTTAATACTGGTGAACCCAAATCACATTAACAGTTCCTCTCTCTCACAGATTCTCTGATCCTCCAAACACTGCATATCCTACGTCCATTCCCTTGTGGCTTCAAGATTCTACGAGCATCGTTCAAATCCTTCACTCCACGCTCACGGCGACATCCCTGTTCACGCACACGACACTGCCGCCAGATCCGCCTCGCCGCTCCTCCCCGCCACTGCTCCCACCGTGCGGCCCCTGTCCCGGCTGCTTCATGCTCGCCCGCCATCGCCCTCACACGCCACCACCTCGAAATCCTGCTCCATTGCCCTCTGTGATTGCCGTTAACGCTACCGCCGCCGCCTGCCCGGCTGCCCCGCCCTCACACGCCGCCTTCTCACCGCCAGCAGCAGCAGTGCACCGCCCCACGTCTATATCTATATAGATACTTTAATACTGGTGAACCCAAATCACTATACATTAACCGTGCCTCTCTCTCACAGATTCACTGTCATCAACAGTAGCACCCTCCCAACCGTCCGATCCTCCAAACACTGCATATCCTTGCGGCTTCTGGATTCTACGAGTATCGTCCAAATCTTCACTCCACGCTCACGGCGACATCCCTGCTCACGCACACGACTCCGCCTCCACATCCGCCTCGCCGCTCCTCTCCACCACCACCCCCCCACCGCGCTACCTTGGCACCCCGTCCTGGCTGCTTCACGTTCGCTCGCCATCGCCCTCGCCTCGCACGTCGCCGCCTCAAACTCCCGCTCCACTGCCCTGTGTGCTCGCCGCTAACGCTACCGCCTGCCCGGCCACCCCGCCCTCACACGCCGCCTTCTCACCGCCAGAAGCAGTGCGCCGCCCCACGTCTCACGTCGCGCCCTCACGAACTCTTCAGTGCGCAGGCCGCTGCACGGAAAGCCCCGCACCCCCGCGGCTACCCGACCTGCCGTATGCGTTGAGGTATTCCCGTGTCATCTCCCTTGCACTTTAAACTCCTAGCAGAGATGGTTGCAGAGTTTGCTTCATGGTGTTCCACCAATATTTTCTCCTTCATCCCTCATGAGTTTCACAACGCCATTTGCCTTTTCCTATGCTCTGGCTGTGCTCGGTGCCCTTCATATGCTTGCTGAAATGCCAAAACAAGGTTCTGCTTTTTTTCCCCTCCAACTCAGCGCCTTCCAGCCATCTATATGTATTCCTCCCTTCTCATTATTGTCTTGCTAATTTATTAACAGGCCTATATTACGACACCTATATGATATGTACTGCTCTTTAATCTTCATATTATTAAATAACACATTTTTTGAACCCATTAATTTTATCTCCAAATCAGTATCCGTCGGTCTTTCTCTGAATTTGTTTCCTACGTACAGGACGAGCAAATCCCACAACAGCAATCAGTCTTCCTCTGAATTTTTGGGGTGCTTCTGAATTCGCCGTCGACTTCCTAAGCCAATCCAGGTGCTAATATCTTTTAAATACTTCTACAACTATAATAGGACATCTGCAGTTCGTTAAAGCAATCCAAATCAGGGTCCGTCCAATTTGTTTTCAACACTATTGTATTGCCATCAACTCTACATATGGGTCTTTCTCTGAATTTGTTTCCTACATGCAGGACGAGCAGATCCCAAACACAACAGCAACCAGTCAACCAGTCTTTCTATGAATTTTGGGGGCGCTTCTGAATTTCGCCGTCGACTTACTAACCCAAACCTGGCGCTAATATCTTTTTAATTCTTCTACAACTATAATTTGACCATATGCAGTTCATTAATGCACATCTGTAACGTGTATATATATTTTTTTTTTTCAGCATGATGACTTATCTTCTTTATTTACCAGTTATATCATCGTAAATATTCTATATCAGGTCATCCACATGTTGTATATGACTAACATTTCTGTTATCGTTGCTGATATGCAGGTGCCTCCATTGTTTGTTGGCCGTTCCCTAAAAAATTCTCTCTCTCCCTTTTTTTTTTTTTTTTTGCAGCAAAGAAAACTTTATTGATACTAAAGCAAATTATATTCTCTCATTAAAAAATAAACCAACAACTCCAACTACATTGATTGGAGACAAAAACCTTGAAAAAGTCATAAATTCCACCATCTAGGATCATCGTCTCAAACGAATATGCCACGGACGCAAGCTCCGATCTGAACGAACAGGACCATCTCACCATCCAACACCGTCATCCTCATACCCATCACTTTTGCAAAAGAGAAGTAAACTGCTAAAACTTCACATGCAAACAAGATGAAATTGACGCCACCAATTGCGTCATCGACCTCATCATCGACACTTTCACTAGATTCGTCATGGGAGAACACAAGTCCAACCGATATCCAGATAGAAATCGTTGGAAAACTAACTCTCACTAGCCCTGTCATGGCTGCATAGGACCACAAATGAGACAAAGGAAGGGGCTGGAGTACCTTATTCTCCATCACTGATGATGTCTTCGCCTTGCCATCACCACGAGGAGCGGCATGCTCCATCGCTCCATCGATGATCTTGACGGCGCCTTACGCCGCGTGGCCAATCTCTTCAATTGGATCTCCGGAGAACCTTGAACCTTGAAGACACAATCTACTAGGGAAAAACTTATGAAAAACGATGGATCCCCACTCCCTTCAACCCCGGCGTGATGCCGGAGGAGAAGGGGGGGGACCAGCGATGGTGGAAGGCGAGAGTCGGTGGCAGCACCCATCTAGGGTTTGGCGGCGGCGCGATGACGACACCTTTAGTGTCGAGAAAAGAAAAACTTCGATAATTGGCTACTTTATTTTTCTTTCTGAAACGAACCAAGCAAGAGAGCTGCTGATAATATTAAAAAGAAGGAAGCTCAAAAGGTGCACAACAATACAACAACGACCAATAAATAACTCAACAAAAAGGAAAAAAAAAAAAAATAAGCTGCGGTCGGTCGGATTGGGACATCGACATCGACATTATTTGGCCACAATCTATACGTTATCCTCTACAAATTGAGGGATTTTTGTTTCAAAATTTGTCCAAAAATAAATTGATAAACTAACTGATTTTCTCTCGATAAACCTGTTTATCGGTGACCTCTCGTATTTTTTACCCTACCGAGAAAGAAAAACATTGCTTGTGGAACCATGCCAATGATATAGTCTCTGATGATGATGACTATGACTAAATGAGATGGATGATAGTAATAGCTATGATGACAACAACAATATCTTCGATGGAGATGGTTGTGGTTGTGATAATTCAAGGGGAAGTGAAGGCGACATAAGCAGCAGCCATGAAGAAGCTAGAGGATGGCAGTGACAACATTGGGGCTGATATCAGTCGTAACTTGATGCAATGGATGTGATTGAAACTTGACCATTGCTAACCTTTTGGCTTCTTTTGCTAATCAGCTATGGTTGCCCTTAGTTTATACACTCGGATGGACTAAGTATGTATGTTTATGTGCTGGAACTTTGTGCTTCTTTTTGGTGTTGTAGTAATTATGTGTATGTGCTGGAACTTGTAATATTGGAAGGTTAAGACTATGTGTTGGAACTTATCATGTTGGATGTCTAAAACTAAGACTTTTAGTGTAATGATTGGACACATGGATAGAGTTATAATGTATTGCAATCGGAATCAGACAGATATATGTAAGCATGTATATGTTTGTTGGATTGACATTTCGATCATGTGTGCATTTGAAACTTGGTTTGAGATACTCCTGTTGTGCAATTTATTTTCATGACAACATTGACTCTCAGGAAAACATACTTTTGTGATGGTCTGAACATATTTTTTTCATGGTGGCTAACTCTCTAGAAGATTAGAAGTCACCAAGCATGGTCCATTTAATTTGCGTGAGACTTCACGTGTGATGCCTTCCTTCCGATTTGCAAAAACTGTTTGTCGGTTTAACAAATCAATACAAGCAAAATTGGACATTTAAGTTAGATACGCATGGTGGAGATGCACGTCTTTCATTTTGTAAATAAATAGATAAATCATTGAATTTATTTATAATACATGCATAATTAAGATTATTATTAAGATACTTTCATATATTTTTATAATAAATTTAGAGAAACAAATGTTGCTAGTATTTTTCTACATATTAGTTCAATTTTCAACGGAGTACTGTATGAACATAATGAACGTGCTGTGCATGCCTTTCCTTGGCATCTACTGTAGTACTATTCCAGTCTTCCCAGACGCAAGCTTAATTAATTAGCTAGGCTGGAATTACTGACTGATGACTGGCTTCATTCATGAAAAAAAGACGCCGTGCGGCGAAGAATACAAACAAACTAAATGTGAAAAGCGTTGTTAATTCCGTTCTCGTGGCTCGTGCCTTGCGTGTAAGACACTGCTACTGTAGTCGTGCTTGGCTTCGCAGTCGCCGGGAACCGACTGGCCAGGAGGAGCAGCCGGTCAGGGACGCCGTGGCGAAGGCCATCGTCGCCGTTGCGCTGCCGCTGACGACGACGCTGCCAGCCACAGCGCGGCTTCGGCGAGGCTTCTCAGCTCATCGATCATCAGCTAATTAATGTACCAGTCCGGGGTCCGGCCGTCAGGCGTCAGCACACGCTCATGCACGCCGCCGCTAACTGGGAACTGAGAAGGAAGACGTACACACCTGCCATTGTCGATTGTTAGCAGGTGCAGCATGTGGTGTGGTCAAAGTCGACGCGCGCATCGCATCGCGCATGAATGGATCGCTCGGACGGACTGCAGAGAAGCGGTCGAATCGGAGAGAGGTCGTCGGCGGAAATTAGGCGTCAAGATCGAGTACGTACTTGGTGAGCCAGCCAGCCATCCAGGAGAGCATGCATGCAGGGACGAACAGCAGCAGGAGAAGTGTCAACGTAGGACAATGCTCTTGTTCAATTTGGACTGTCCAAAACTCTTGTTCAATGACGTTGGGGCAGATGTTGACGGGCCCAAGATGCAGACGACACATGATTATTTATTTGGTGACGATCCATGGGAAAATATATATACAGATCCGCAGCTGTAGGTGTAATATCACTATAACTACACGGTCTTCCTTTTTCTTAACGAGTCAGAGAAACTATTTAACCAAACATAACATTTATAATTGTAAGAGACGTGCCGGGCACAATGGCACATACACCGGCTGCGAGGGAGAGACGGTGGCTGTGTGGACAACACCAAGCAGATATTATATTGTATCGGATGATGGACGAGTTTGACATCCACATATATCACATGTGTGTGCTAATTAATATATGAACCACTACGGCACGAAAACGAGTCCAATTTGGACTGTCCAAAACTCTTGTTCAATGAAAAATAAAAGCAGCGTAAATACAAAACCGTGTTGGACTTTTTTTTTTCAGATAGTCACACGAAGAAATATAAGGACTTCAAAAATTTAGATGCCTGAATTTTAGTTTTGTTTGGGACAATACCTCTTACCACTACTACACAAAAAAGATTTTGCATGGTGTTTGGTAAATCTTAAGTGGGCGGCTTGTGCCAACCGCCGCAGATTAATGCCTTGATTAACCACGGTGGTTTTTCTAATTATCGTCCGCCATGCAAAGTCGATTAACCTGATAGTTTTTATAAGATGCCCGCCAGTAGAAATAGGCCTATTAACCGTGGCGATCTGTTATAAAGGCCATATAATTAATATCCCCGAGGCCCACAAAAACCCATAACCCATCCCTATTGGGTTTATATACATAAAGAGCGGTTAGGGTTTCATATTTCACCCCACTTCTCCCTCACTCCTTCATTTCCCCTTGGCTAAGTCTTGTCCGCCCGTCTCCCACCTCCCATCCACGGCGTTGTCCACTCTCCAACTACCTTCCTCCCTCCTCCCAGCGGCGGTAGCTTCCCTCGTGGCACGACCTCCCCTCCACCTCCGGCCCCTTCCTCTCCCTCCCCTCACGGTGGCGGGGAGGCACGCGTGTCCTCCACTACGAGGCATGCGAGGCAAATGGCGTGGATCTAGCTCCAACGGCTGAGGCAACCCCTGGACCCCAATCCGTTAGGGTTTATAGGATGGGCTCTTCTTCTTCTTTTTTTATTAATCATGGCGGTTTTTTTATCCCTTTGCCCAATACATGTTGCAGTTTTGACCAACGATCCAACGCTGAAGCTACATATGTATGTGTTCCCAATAATTAAGTACATACAACTGTACTAAAATCACATCATGGAGCAATGAGAGGGAGTTTTATGGCACAATTACCAAGGCGCAAACTAGGTAATCGAGCTAGATGAGTTTCATAGGGATGTAACTCTTCTCTCATCTGATGAAACACCCTCATTTATATAGGTTTGGTGTAATGATGTTACCTATATAAGATATTAAATGAAGGTAACACATAATGAAATAATGGTTTACAACAGGCCGTTAAGTACCCGTTCTTTCCCCGGCACCCCCTAATCAAATTTTTTTCTCGATCGGGCCATTCACCCGTTTTTCATTAAGAGGAAGGAAAATCAAATCCAAATACAAAGACTAAACTGTGATGCCGAGTGGACATCACTTTGCCAGCCTCAAAAGAATAAAAATCGAAGAAAGTCCTAAACTCCATGGATCCAAATTTAACGATTATATGGATAACCAATTTGCGACCTAGGACCTCGCACACTCGGGCGTCGTCCGCCCGGCTCGAAGCGCTCGCTTCTTCCCACGGAAAAAGAACACCTCCATCGCCTCCCCTCGTTGGCGTCAGCCGTCGGGGCCCGATCAAAGGCGGCCTGAAGTTCGTCGAAGGAGACCTCGTCCGGGTGCTCGCCTCGGCGTGGATCCCCATCTTCTTCAATAGCACCTTCCTCGCCGAGCCTCTGGCCTCGCCTCCCACAATGCGCACTCTTCGCCGCAAACCCGCGCCGCGACTGCGCTTAGGAATGAGTTCATCATCGGTCGCCTCAACAACCGTGTAACATTTTTGTGGAATAGGAATCAGTCCACTACCTCACATTATAAACAGCCCGGGGGTTTAGTCGTTGTTTCCCGAATAATCCTTAATTTCTCATAGGATACGAATCGAAAGCCAGGACTTCTTGACTAGTACTCCGTAAGTACTTAACAAACCGCGGAACTCAATGCGGTTGTCTCCATGCCTCATTACTACAGATGGAACTCCATGCCTCATTATACTAGCTATAGGGTGACAAGGATTATATAGTGCAAGTAATAAATGTCAAAGTCTCGAGCAAGCCCAATAAGCTTGGCTAATAGCCAAGCCATGTCATTTGTAGGTCATTCTTACAGCCAAGTGATACAATAAGCAATGAATTTCATAATCTAAAAAAATACTTTTTAATTATGTGGGACCTGCCACTAACTCATCTATTCACACCCTCTCTCTCTCCCTTGGTTGCTGTTCGCTGCTGCATGCCCATGTTGTCTAGGTGAGAGAGTTAAGACCCTGGCCCCATACAGACTTTGGAGAATGTGAGTAGCCCGGCGACGCATGTATCGCTATCTCATTCTCTCTCCCCCGTTCTCTCTCCTCGTTTCTCTTTCTTTCACTCCAGATTTTCTGAGTTATGCTTGGCTTATTAAGCCAAGCGACATAACTACTTGTACTTGCTCTTATCTACAGCTAGCCGACTCTCGTGGTGGTTAATGCTATATTATAATTTATAATTTATAAGGTAGGCTGTTAGCAAAAGCTAGCAAAGTCGAACTGGCTCAACTGCTATAGCAGCCGGCTGCTGGCTGGCTAGTATATCCTTACTCTTAGTATGGATCGGAAGCAGTAATAACGACACACGTACTGCACATCCATGCATGTGACGGTCAATTGTTCTCTCTCTTTTTTTTAATGCAATGCAATTGTAAACAGTCCAGTCCTCTAACTTGCAGACAGCAGCTATACCGGAATTATGCAAGAGAGAGCAGCTCCGACGACGTTCCCGCAAGAAGAGTTCTAAAATTCGAAAAGGACAATACAAAGGAGGACAAAGAAATAATAGTAGCATGGTCATGGGCATCTAACACTCTACCCGCAATGGTTGGCCATACAATTGGAATTTATAATGAAAAGAACATTTACTTATTTATATATAACAGATCGTATACCAGTATTCTCGACTTGAAATTGTAGTTGTCTTTCCTTAGCAACAGGCAGTAAAAGTAAAAGAACTAGAGGTAGGATCCATCCTCTCCTCTATTGGGCTAGATTTTTCTTTAATTTTTGACAAGGATATTGGGCTAGGTTGAGCAGCACTTTGCGTATTCAATACATCACTATTTGAAACTGGGTTATTTGAACCTGGTCAACAGTTTAACTTCTTTTCTTGCAGCTTTGGGTTGATCAGATAGTTGGTTGTGTGCCTTAACAGAATTGGTACACTATGTCCATCCTAATCTATGAATTTGACTCTTCCTTTGATCCCATGTTCCATTAGAACGAGTGTAGGAACCCTCTCTCATCGTAACCTATTTGATTAGGACATCCATTATTCAATAGATAAGCCACTTCTGTTGGTTGTGGGGGAACTATGATCGATTCTATACCTAATATAAGCTACTGAATGAAGGTAACACATAATGAAATAATGGTTTATAGCAGTCGTTAAGTATCTGTTCTTTCCTGGCACCGGCCTCTAATCAGAATACAACAACCGCGTACCATTTTGTGGAATAGGAATTAGCCCACTACCTCACATTATAAACAACCCCGGGTTTTAGTTATTTCCCTGGAATAGGCCTTGCTTAGAGGATACGAATATCAGAATTCTGACTTCTCACCTGTCAGTATGGAGTATGGAGTATATAGTGCAAGTATGGAGTATGGAGTATGGAGTATATAGTGCAAGTAATAAATGTCAAAGTCTCCTCTACAGCCGGCTCTCACAGTTATGCTATTATACGGTAGGCTACCAAAAGCTATTATTAGTGACGTCGAACTGACATACTCCCTCCGTCTCTAAATGTTAAACCGTCGTTCCGCTTCTCGAAAAACTACTGCCGATAATTATATATTAAAATATATAAATATTTATGCTAAGTAAATAGTATTATTGGAAAGATCTTCTCATCTAGTTTTTAATAAATTTATTTACAGATATAAGTGTCGTATATATTTTGTACAAATCGAGTAAAAACTTGTGGCTCGAAAACCGATCAATTAGGGACAGAGAGTAAGAGCTAGCAGCCGGCTGCGGGCTGGCATAGTTATTATCCTTATTACTCTCTGCAGATCCATGCATGCGACGGTCAATTGTGCTCGGCCAGAATAATGCATTTCAATTGTAAACTGTGTCCAGTCCTCTGACTTGCAGTTGCAGACAGTAGGAGCTATACCGGAATAAGTACTATATGAGAGAGAGATATACACATAGCAGCTCCGACGACGTTTCCCGCAGGAAGAGTTGTAACTCGTGGCTGCTTTTGATTTACTCTTCATGCAAACGATTAGTACTCTCCATTCAGTAGTTTACTGGTTTTTCTTTCTGAAACAAACAATTTATTAGTATACTCCTACCCGTACGTGATTGTTGATTTGGATTCCTTTCAAAGCACTTTTAGTGGTGGTCAAAATGGTACAAGAGGGACTACTGGAGAAAAGTTGCAGATGAGAGCGAGCTCGATCGGTCTCTTCAAAAAAAAAAAAAAAAAAAAAAAATGCAGATGAGTGGATGACAATTCAATGTAATCTGAGACAAAAAAAATTTGATTCTGAAAGTGTTTTTTGGAGACTGGAGACTTGGAATAGTCTAGTAAAAATCATAGCAATAAGTAAGATAAATAATAATTAAATAACTAATTCTGTGGCACTTTTCACTGCTGGTAGTGGACGCTCAATTTACCATGATGAGATACTACTTCAGTAGGGCACTCGTGAAATGATCACATAGAAAGTTTTTTTGGGTCGTAGGTAAAATCGATATCTCACCGTATCTACCTTACTGTTACTTATAAAGTGTGATGGCCAAGTTTATCCGTGCGCATAAAGTTAGAAAAGAATGAAATAAAGTATGATCCTGCCACAAAGGTAAACAATGCATGTTTTCCATGGACTTTTCTTTTTACATAGAACTGGCATATAAAAACTTCAAAGGCAAAATGATTTTGTTTCATACTAGAACAAAGCTTTAAATGGAAATATAAAGTGCCACCTTTCTGAAGTCAGCTGACTAAGGGCTTGTTCGGTTGGGCGGTTTCATTCCAGGTCGGAAACGATAAATATAACTAGAGACTAAATAAAAGACCGGGATTTATTTCGTGCAAAAAAACTAATTACAACAAAATAAACTAATGATAGATACAACAAGAGGCCGGGATTCGATTCATGAGTCAAGAGAGAGGTGTGGAATTTACCCGGTCTCTTGTTATACATATATATGTATATATTTTGTTGTAATTAGTTTTTAGTTTGGAATGAATCATAGTCTTTTGTTGAGTCTCTTATTAGATTTAATATTCCCAGTCAGGAACGAAAACCGTTCCAACCGAACAAGGCCTAAACAACTAAACAAGTCAGTCACATCACTACGCATTAAAAACAACGGCTTTACCTGATAAATCTCTAGGTCACCCTAAAAATATCTTTCTCGGTCATGCAAATGACAAGTCTTAAGTCAATATAACGCAACTCATCAGTAGTTCGTTTTTCCCAGTCATTAAGAGTATAGGTGGCAGGCATTTTTAGCACGTAGAAAAATATATATGCAACTGAACAAATAAAAAAGTCAGGCGAACTGACCCACATAATGGGCAAAATGGTCAGGTGTTTCCTCGCTCGATCTCTTATCGTAATCACACCGTTGGTCTAACAGATTTCCTCACCATTTCCAAAAGGAACTCGGATTTATCAACTTCACATGTTCAGTAATTCGTATTGAAGTTTTGGGATGCATCCAGGAATTTCGTGTTATATAGGTATATGTCAAAACTCTTCATCTTAATTTCTTGATTTTTTGACTCATGACTGATTACACTTTGCACAACCAATGATGAAACTAATGTCAATTCCATTCCAAAAAAAAAATTCCTGGGTAATTTTTTTTTTGCGGTTTTATCAAAAAAAAAAATTTTGCGGTTGAATAACAAAATGGAAGTCAGAGGTCCATAGTAATGACAAACGATTTGTCAGGGGAGATCATTAGGCCCTTCTCAATGGGATTTCATGAGTGTTTTAAAACATTAAATAAATACATAAGCAAAATTTCACTTTTTGCATGAAACCCTAGGAGAGAGAAGGAAAGAGTTTCACCATGGTGAAACCTTTGATGCAGTTTTATTTCACATGCGTTGGAAACTGTGTAAAACCCCCATTGAGACACAAATAGAGTTTCATCATGCAACTATGCAATTAAACCATCCATGGAATGAGACTCTGGGAGGTTGTAGGACCCTTGGCCGCTCTATGAAACCGTGCAATGAACTGCCTGTGCATTGAGGGAGGCGTCTATTTCATGCCAAAATGTTTCACATCTTGAAACGGGAGGTGAAACTCTCCATTGAGGAGGCCTTAATTCCTTGCATAAATAATCTTGAGCAGCAAAAGCCTAAGTACACACACCTAGTAATTAATAAATACTAAGTGAGCTTCTAGAATTTTACTTTCTTCAAACTCTTGCAAAGTTGCAGCAACGTCATATAATTGACATTAGTTTCAACTATATCCGGATTCTTAATATGTAAGACCCCATCTGAATCAGTTTTAAAGGTTCAGTTCACGCATCAGGAGGCAGCACAACCTCACAAACCTAAACCTGACACTGACACGATTGACGGGCTCAAGATGCAGACGACACATGATTATTATTTACTTACCATCCATGGGAAATTACACGTCTCCCTCTTCACGGCGATTGTTGGCCGCTCGCTGCAAAAATTCGCAATGAATGACTGACTGACTGACCTGATGATGCATGGACGTAGCTTTGTTTTACTGTTCAAACCACTTTATGTATGTATGTATTCTTAGTTATGTGGACCAAAATACTCTTCTTCCATGTGATCCATTTCTCAAGCAAGAGCTAAGAGATCATGCATGCAAATTATAAGGACATCCAATGGGACCAAGGAAGATTATTGACCAATATACACTCTTCTGCGATTATTCGCTATCTCGTCTGCTTCAATGTAAATTTTCTATCCTGCCGTGTTTCGTATATGTAGACTTGTTGACAAAAACTGTCGACACCGATCGGTCTATCGAGGAGCGAGCAGCTCGTCAATGGAGATTTCTGACTAGTCAGTATAGTATAGTGCAAGCTACTCAGCTTTCATTATTTTTGGATCGATCGGGAAGGGTCGTAATAACGACGCACTGCAGTCAATTAGCTGTGTTTAGTTGGTGAGAAAAGGTGAGAGAAAAACACTGTTCCGGAATCAAAAGTAATAAAGACGTGTTTAGGTTTGTTTGTGGTAAACATTATACTACCACGTCAGCCGCGTAATCTAGGCTCAAAGAATCGTCTCGTCGTGTACATCAAAACTACGTAATTAGTTTTTTTTTATTTACCCGGCATTTAGTGCTCCCTATTGAGGCAAAGATTTGATGTGATAGGTGAATAGTGAGTTTGTATTTCTAGTTTCAGCAACTAAACACAGCCCAAATAATGCAATGCTGCAGTGGTAAACAGTCCATGTCCTCTGACTTGCGGACATACCGGAATATGATATTTCCTGCAAGTTCTAACTCGTGGCCCTTGTGCTTTTTATTTACTCTTCATGCAACGACTGTTACTCAGTTCAGTCGTGTACTCCTTTTTTCTCTTTCTGAAACAATTCAGTAGTATACTCCTAATACCCGTAGTACGAGATTGTTGATTTGATTCCCTTCAAAGCACTTTTATTGGTGGTCAAAATGGTACAGGAGGGACTTAATTTCTGGAGAAAGGTTGCAGATGAGAGCGAGCTCGGTCTCTTCAAAGAAAGAAAAAAAAAATGCATATGAGTGGATGACAATTCAATATACACTGAAACAAAAACTTCTTTTTTATGCTGAAAGTGTCTTGGAGACTGGAGACTTGGAATAGTCTAGTAAAAACCATAGCAATAAGTTATAATAATCAAATAACTAATTCAGTGGCACATTTCACTGCTGGTAGTGGACGCTCAGTTTACCAAGATGCGATACTACTTCAGTGGGGCACTCACGAAACTTCTTATGTGATCATTTCATTAATATGGGCAAAATGGCCAGGTGTTTCCTCGCTCTCTTATCCGTATCTACCTCAGATTTATTACTGTTACTTATAAAGTGTCATGGGCAAGTTTATCCTGTCACAAAGGTAAACAATATGCATGTTTTCCATGGAGTTTTTTTTACATAGAACTGGCATATAAAAACTTGAAATGGAAGCGATTTGATTCATAGAACAAAGCTTTAAATCGAAATATAAAATACTCTCCCTCAAGGAAAAGGAAAAGTGCAACCTTTCTGAAGTCAGCTGACTGAACAAGTCAGTCACCACGCAGTTAAGAAAACAGACACGCACACAACTGGCCGGTTTACCTGAAAAGTCTCTATGTCACCCTAAAAAATATCTTTCTCGGTCATGCAGATAACAAGTCTATGTCAATATAGTGCAACTCATCACTAGTTCGTTTTTCCAGCTAGCCATTAAGAGTAGATAGCAGGCATTTTTGCACACGTAGAAAATATGGAAAGTGAACATATAAAAAAGTCAGGCGAGGTGACCCCACATTGTGGGCAAAATGGTCAGGTGTTTCCTCGCTCTCTTTATCGTAATAACCACCGTTGGTCTAACAGATTTCGTCGCCATTTCCATATTATTATATTGAAGCTTTGGCATGCATCCAGGAATTTCGTGTTATAGGTACATGTCAAAACTCGTCATCTTTCTTGATTTTTCTGACTCAAGATTGATTGATTACACGGCTGATGATGAAACTAATGTCAATATAGAAAAACAAAATAGAAGTCAGAGTCTTAGAAACATATAGAAACAGATATCTTCTTTCCTGGGTAACTCCATGCTGCTGAATAACAAAATGGAAGTTAAGAGTCTTAGATATGACCATGAGTCCATAGTAACGATTTGTCAGGGAAGAGCATCAATTTCTTGTGTAAATAATAATCTTGAGCAGTAAAAGCCTAAGTACACACCTAGTAATTCTTGATTTTCCTGACTCATGACAGATTGATTACACAACTGATGTTGAAACTAATGTCAATATAGGAAAACAAAATGGAAGTTGTCTTAGAAACATATAGTAACAGATATCTTCTTCCTGGGTAACTCTTTGCTGTTGAATAACAAAATGGAAGTCAGAGTCTTAGATAGGACCATTAGTCCATAGTAACGATTTGTCAGGAAGAGCATTAATTCCTTGTGTAAATAATAATCTTGAGAAGTAAAAGCCTAAGTACACATCTAGAAATTTATAAATATACTAAGTGAGATTCTAGAATTTTACTTTCTTCAAACTCTTGCAAGGTGTCAGCAACGTCATATAATTGACATCAGATTCAATAACCAGATTCTTAAATCGACGAGGCAACGCATCAGCACAGGTTGGTTTGCACCAAATACTCTCATACATACAATATATTCACGTACATGACAAAATAGATTAAGCGGATGCCGGACTACTGGTGTTCTCTCGAACCATATGAGTACACACGATTGTTTTTTTTTTTTTTTTTTTTTTTTGATGACAAAGATCAACGCAGACGCTTCTCACAACATGCACGCACACTCACCCCCTATGAATACACGTCACGCAAACCCTACCCTATGAAGACCTCCAAATGGCCGAGCACCCGGCAGATGCGGAGATTCTCGAAGTCACCATTGGCGCGTGGAGTCGTCGACGGGAACGTCGCTTACCACTTAATGCATAACGCCGAAAATTCTAGGAAAATTGTTTTTAAATCACACATACACGATTGTATCGACTTGGCTGGATGTTCATTAAATAAATAACATGAACAATTACAAGCCCAATCAGTGAGAAGGCCATGGTGCAAAGATCGTCTCGGCCCAATAAGGCAATGAGCAGGCCCATTAATTGCAGAAACTCGTTCGGTGCGTGCAGGGCCAATGGGCCATTGTGTGTGACACTGCTTGTGTAAAACATGTACATGCCCAATTCCCAAAACATGAACACGTCAATATCATTATTGGGCTAGCTAGGGCTTCGAAGAGCTAGCAATACGAGAGAATAAAACTTGTCCTCGAGGACGCATGTTGTTCATATGTGCATATATTATATTATTATTATCTCTTCTAATGTGCATAACACGAAAGCATGTGCCGTCCGCAATCACCTCCTCGCCAAGTTACGCTGGAGCGGCGTGTTGCGGCTGCTCCGCCCGGCCGCAAGGCTTCACCCGCCGATTGGATGCGGATGTGGTGTCCGTCGCGACACGCCCGTCGCCCGGCCCGTCCAGCGGTCCCCGCCTTTGCCGAGTTCGCCTCTCGAACGGCGTGTGGTAACTTTCCGGCCCGCCAAGGTTCGCGAGCTTAGCCGCCGGTGGATGCGGATGGGGTGTTCGTGTGCGTCCTTTCCGCTCGACCACGTCGCCGCCGTGCCGCGCGCGACTGATTCCGTGACTACGGCTCCCCGACCCAAGCTCCGACCTGTCGGTGTCTACCTCCACCCCCCTGGCCTCCCTTGGGAGACCCAGGGTATGCCGGTGGGTTGATTTGCTCCCTTCTCCGCGCTCGGACAGCGAGGACGAGTTCGTCGGCGCCGAGGCCCCTCACCGTCGTGGCGGGGCGCGCTCGTCTATCCCCACTAGCCGGGCGTTCTGGACTCCGTCGTGGACCACGCGGAGGGACCTCGTGGAAGCCCCCTACCTCTGTCGGACGGATGCCCACAGCGGCCCGGATCCTGGCGGTCCAGCGCAAACGGTGTCGCCGTCGCCGCCGTCGCCCGTCCACTAGCTCCGTTGGCGCCCCTATGGCTCGGTGTCGGCCCCGCCCGTAGGCTCGGTGAAATCTCATGTTTGGTTTTGGAAATTGATGACACACTTGTGGACTAATCCTTTCCTCTAAGTGATGACTTAAGATAGGATTAGGTGGATGGCGTGGAGCATTATGATCATGAACTAGGACAATGTCGGTGGACATGATGGATCGTCAAGCTCGGTGATCGGCTTGAGAAGAACTTCGGGAGATCAAGGCAAAGGTATCTTGATAGGGTTTTTCCTTTCGGGTGATCAAGACCGCGATAGAGCGTGTGATCACATTATAGGATAGATAGCCGACTATCAAGAGGGATGCCGCGACAATCCTTTGGTGAAGTGCTTCTAGGTCAATTGACTTGCATATGCATTTAGGATTGAGAGCACTAACCGTTCTTGTCTAACCGATCGCGACATGCTAACACAAGTGCTCATGGGACACATTCGAAGTGTTGGCAACTCAAGACAGAAGCGAAACTTGGAAAGATGGAAGGCGGCAACGCAACGATGAGGAGGATGTTTTTTATCTTTTGGCCAGGACCCCGCTGGGCCGGCGGCGCTGGCGCAGCGGTGCAAGATTCAAATCGCCCAGCGGCCCGGCGGCGTCGTTGCGCTGACGCGGCCCTAATCGAACTCGTGCGTTCGGCGCTGTGGAAAATCCGTCGTCGAGAAAAGTGAACTCTGCCGACGCGGGCGCGCGCGCGCGTCCGGGCGAAGCGCCGTCTGCGGCCCCGATAAGCATGTCGGAGAGGCCCCCCTCCCGGGCGCGGCGCCCGGGCGCTGTTCGGGCGGTGTGCGTCCCGCGCCTGCTTTCGGGCGCTGGCGGCGTCCCGGCCTTGTGGGCTCTGGCGCGTCGGCGCAGCAACGAAGAAGGGGACTTTTGGCCAACGACTCTATTTCGACTTGGGGTCTATATATAGTGGCTTGGCCGGTCATTTGAGGTCCCCCTTGCACATTTCAAAAGCCTAACTCATTTGTGAGCTTGTGAGACTCCTCTCCACTCATCCCCTCACTCTAACTTCGAATCTAGAGTGAGATTGAGAGTGATAGAAGTGCATTGCTTGATTAGTCTTGCATCTAGAGGCACTTCATCCTTGGAGAAGCTGCGGGATCTTGTTTCTCTTGGGAATTTGCTTGGTTCCCTAGCGGCTTGGAGCAAGAGGCGGTGTTGAGCTCGAGTGGAGCTTGTTCGAGGCCACACCGGTGGTGATTGTGAGGGGTCGTTCCTTACCCCGGGAGATTCGCGAAAGGAGCACTAGTGGATTGCTTTCGTGGCTTGTTGGACCCTCTCTTGTGATCGTTTGCTTGAGCTCCCATAGGGGATTTGGCACCGCCATTAAGCAGCATACGTCAAGTGAGCGTGTCGCCACAACTGGGACTTAGCGTGCCGGCAAGCACGTGAACCTCGGTGAAAAATCATCGTGTCATTGTTCTTGCTCGTTGGAGATTTCTTGTACACGGTGATTGGCCACAACCTCTACTCGACAACGGTGGTATTGTATTCTAGCACCTCTTTACATTACTTAGTAGTTCATCTTGCTAGGGTGCTTAGCTTGTTAGCTTGAGTAGCTAGTTTGTTTAGCTTAGCCTTGTTAGCTTCTAGTGGTAGAATTAGTTAGCTTGTCTTGTCCACCTAGGAGTAATCTAACAACCTAGCTCTTGAGTGTGATTAGAGATCATAGAATTGCTAGGAGGCTTGCATAGCTAGCTTGAAGCATTTGCTTATTTGCTACGCCATCTTATTTACTAATCCGGTGCTTAATGTTGTTGCAAGAATTTTTAATAGGCTATTCACCCCCTCTCTAGCCATTAGGACCTTTCAAGTGGTATCAAAGCTGAGGCACCGTATTTAGAAGGCTTAACATCCAACGGTGACAAAATGGCAATGACTTTTCATGTCAACAACACCAAGAAGGCGCCACCTTTCGATGGCACTAACTTTGCCTATTGGAAGGTGAAGATGACCGCACACCTCAAGTCAATCAATAGAGAAGTGTGGGTTGTGACCGAGAACAAGTTTGAGGTGGCAAAGCCAAATGAGCCAAGCTAGCGGCCGAGAAGAGAAGAAGCTATATGCCAATGATGTGGCCGTGAGTGCTTTTACGAGGCATTCAATGATAGAGTGTTTGAGCAAGTCAAGTCACTCACCATTGCTCATGAGATTTGGAAGAAGCTTGAAGAGTGCTATGAGGGCACCGAAGGCGTCAAGCAAGCAAAGGCATATATCAAGCTTGAGCAATTCAATAGCTTCAAGATGGAAGAGGATGAGACCGTGCCTGGGAGATGTTTCACCGCATGCAAGTGTTGGTGAATGATCTCAATGCTCTAGGAGAAGAGATCAAAGACAAGACCTTCAACATGAAGTTCTTGAGGTGTTTGCCCGAACGGTTTGGGATGTTCATCACCGTGCTAGTGAGGAGGTCAAATTTGAAGGATTTGACTCCCAACCAATTGCTTGATGAGGTCATGACCGATGACTCCTATAGAGATGACAAGAAAAAAGCAAGAGCTCATCAACAAGGCAAACAAGAAGGTCAAGGAAGAAGAGAAGAAAGAGGACAAGAAGAGTTTGGCACTCAAGGCAAGCTCCTCTTCCAAGGGCAAGAAGAAGAAGGAAGAATCAAGTGATGAAGAGGATGGCACCTCTACAAGTAGAAGTAAAGTGGATGAGCAAATGGCTCTCTTTGTGAGGAGATTGCAAAAGTTTGTGAAGAAGAACTACATCTCCAAGAACAAGAAGCAATCATCCAAGAAGAAGACCAAGGATGGCAAGAATGAAGGCAACATGACATGTTTTTCGGTGTCATGATGATTGTCACTTGATTGCCGAATGCCCATATGATAGTGATGATGAGAAGGGCATTAAGAAAGCAAGAAAGAAGAATGATGCTAAGAATGAGAAGGAGAAGAAGCCCAAGAAGAAGAATGAGTCACATGTGGCTATGTGGGATAGTGATGGCTCATCCTCCTCAAGTGATGAAGAAGAGGAGAAGAAGAACAAGAAGAAGGGACAAGCTCACCTTGCTATGCATGACAAGATCTCCCTCTTCGACACTCCTTCCTCATGCTTCATGGCTAAGGCCACCAAGGTACAATCTATCACTAGTGATGATGATAATGATAGTGATAGTGATAGTGATGATGAGGAGCAAACTCTCTCTAGGGAGGAGTTGCAAAGCATGCTTGATGATTGCATTGTCGTGTTCAAGCAAAGTAGGAAGGAATGTAAGGGCTTGCGTAAGGAAACAAAGAGCCTTAAGCAAGAACTTGATGAGCTTCGGGCATCTTGTGAGAGTCTAGAGGTAGACCATAAGAAGCTTGAGAAATCTTATTCTAAGTTAGAGAAAACTCATTCCTCTCTACTTGATGAGCACAAGTTGTGCTTAGTTGAGGATAAGGTTGATACATGCAATGCTAGCATCATGTGTGATATTCTTGTTGATGAATCAACCCCCAAGTGTGAGACCTCCACTAGCTCTATCACTAGCATATCCATCACTAGTGAAGATAATGATAACCCTATGCTTATTCATGAGAATGCTTGCTTAAAGAGGGAAGTAAAGGAGCTCAATCACACCTTAACTAAGGCTTATGGTGGTGAGGACCGCTTGCTTATGTGCTTGGGTAGCCAAAGGGCATCCTTATACAAGGAGGGCTTAGGCTATATCCCCAAGAAAGGCAAGGCCGCCTATGTGACTCACAAGACTCGTTTTGTGAAGAACAATGGTAGCTATTGCAAAGCTTGCAAGCAAGTTGGTCACTTAGAGCCAAAGTGCATGAACAAGAAGGCCAATGTTTCTTCCATCAAGTTTGATCATTCATATATGCTTGTGAAGAAGGACAATGGTGTTCGTGCTAGGTACATTGGTACACCATGGATAGGCTCAAAGAAGAAAGCCATTTGGGTACCAAAGGCCTTGGTGACTAACCTTGAAGGACCCAAAAAGGTTTGGGTACCTAAGAAGAATTGATCTCTTTTTATAGGTCAATTACCGTGCCGGAGGAGAGCATTGGATAATGGATAGTGGGTGCACTCAACACATGACCGGGGATTCTAATATGTTCAAGTCTATTAGCATCAAGGGCATTGATGAGTATGAGTCAATCACATTTGGCAATGACAAGAAAGGCAATGTGTTGGGGCTAGGCAAGATTGCTATCACTCAAGAGAAAAGCTTATCAAAGGTGTTGCTAGTTGATCATCTTGATTACAATCTATTGTTGGTTTCTCAACTTTGTGATCATGGGTACAAATGCATATTCACAAGCCAAGAAATTGAAGTGGTTAGTGGTGATGGTGCAAACATGATCTTCAAGGGATTTAGATATGGTGATCTCTACCTTGTTGACTTCAAGTCAAAAGAAGCCAAGTTGACAACATGTTTACTCTCAAAGGCTAGTAAAGGGTGGTTGTGGCATAGGAGACTTGGTCATGTCGGAATGAAACAATTGAACAAGTTGATGAAGCATGACTTGGTTAGAGACTTGAATGATGTGAAGTTTGAGAAGGACAAACCTTGTGGAGCATGTCAAGCCGGCAAGCAATATGGCAATGCACATCCAACCAAAAGAGTACAATGAGTACAAGCAAGGCATTTGAGTTGCTACACATGGACTTGTTTGGGCCAACATCATACTCTAGCATTGGAGGCAACAAGTATGGTTTTATCATAGTTGATGACTACACTAGATACACATGGGTGTTCTTTTTGCATGACAAGAATGATGTATTTGAGCTTTTCAAGACATTTGTCAAGAGGGTTCAAAATGAATTTGAGACATCCATCAAGAATATTAGGAGTGACAATGGAAGTGAATTCAAGAACACAAGAATAGAAGAGTTGTGTAATGAGCTTAGAATTGGACATCAATTCTCACCAACCTACACTCCTCAATCCAATGGTGTAGTTGAGAGGAAGAATAGAACCTTGATTGAAATTACAAGATCAATGCTTAGTGAGTACAATGTTAGCCATTCCTTTTGGGCGAAGCAATCAACACGGCTTGCTATTGTAGCAACCGACTCTATTGCCATGGAATGCTTGGGAAGACACCCTATGAGTTGTTGAATGGAAGAAAGCCCAATATTGGTTACTTTAGACTCTTTGGATGCAAATGCTATATTCTCAAGAAAGGCACAAGATTGGGCAAGTTTGACAAGAAATGTGATGAATGTTTCCTAGTTGGATATTCAACCACAAGCAAAGCATATAGAGTTTGGAACTTGGGTAGTGACAAACTTGAAGAAGTTCATGATGTTGAATTTAATGAAACCCAAGGTTCTCAAAATGAAGTTGAAAATCATGATGATGTGAGTGGTTCCAACTTAGAGAATGCTATGAGAAATATGGATATTGGTGACATTCGGCCAAGGCAAGTTGATGATGATGATGACACTCCTTTGCCTACCACTACTGTTGAGATTGGAGACAATGAAGCAAGTACTAGTGGCACTCAAGATGGAGAACAAGAGCAACAAGCTAGTCCATCCACTCATCCTAGTCATCAAGTGCAAGTGATGCAACCATCCAACATAGCAAGAGATCATCCAATTGATCAAATTGTCGGTGACATAAATAGTGGAGTGGTTACTAGAAGAAGATTAGCATCCTTTTGTGCTCACCATGCCTTTGTAGCACAAGAAGAACCGAAGAACATTGAAAAGGCACTAAAGAAGGAAGATTGGGTCAATGCAACGCATGAAGAGCTCAACAATTTCAAGAGGAATGATGTATGGGAATTGGTGGAAAGGCCAAAGGACTATAATGTGATTGGAACCAAGTGGGTCTTCAAGAACAAGCAAGATCAAGATGGAATTGTGGTTAGAAACAAGGCAAGGCTAGTAGCTCAAGGGTACAATCAAGTAGAGGGTCTTGATTTTGGAGAGACCTATGCATCGGTTACTAGACTAGAAGCAATAAGAATCTTGCTTGCTTATGCATGTGCTCATGATATCAAGCTCTATCAAATGGATGTGAAGAGTGCATTCTTGAATGGCTTCATCAATGAGTTGGTATATGTGGAACAACCCCCGGGCTTTGAAGATGACAAGTATCCCAACCATGTCTACAAGTTGAAGAAAGCATTGTATGGCTTGAAGCAAGCACCAAGAGCATGGTATGAGAGGTTGAGAGATTTTCTCCTCTCTAAAGGGTTCAAGATGGGCAAGGTGGATACCACTCTCTTCACCAAGAAGATTGGCAAAGACTTGTTTATGTTGTAAATATATGTTGATGACATTATCTTTGGGTCAACCAACCAAGAGTTTTGTGAAGAGTTTGCTAAGATGATGGCCAATAAGTTTGAGATGTCAATGCTTGGAGAGCTCACAATCTTTCTTGGACTTCAAATCAAGCAATTGAAGAATGGCACATTCATTAATCAAGGCAAGTACATCAAGGATATGATCAAGAAGTTTACTAGGGTGCTTAGCTTGTTAGCTTGAGTAGCTAGTTTGTTTAGCTTAGCCTTGTTAGCTTCTAGTGGTAGAATTAGTTAGCTTGTCTTGTCCACCTAGGAGTAACCTAACAACCTAGCTCTTGAGTGTGATTAGAGATCATAGAATTCCTAGAATTGCTAGGAGGCTTGCATAGCTAGCTTGAAGCATTTGCTTATTTGCTACACCATCTTATTTACTAATCCGGTGCTTAGTGTTGTTGCAAGAATTTTTAATAGGCTATTCACCCCCCCTCTAGCCATTAGGACCTTTCACTCGGCCCTCGCCGGCCATGCGCGTCCCCCCGCCCACCAACGGCTAGGTCGCATTGTCGACCTCGCCGTCGCCGTGGCGTTGGCGAAGCGGATCCGGTCGGCCTGGGTGCTCTCCTCCGCCTCCGTCGGCACCCATCGTTGACGACGAAGGCTTCACCCTCGTCTAGAGGCGCCGACGTCGGCGACGGCGTGCCTCGCCCATCACTTTCGTCGCCCGGGCTGTGCCGCCATCCCTCGTCGGGCTATGCTTCAATTGCTGGGCCGGGGATCACGTCGCCGCCGCTGCTCCCACTCCGTCCAGCGCCTCATTCGCCTCGGGGCATGAGGCATGGTCGACCAGCCGGCCATTGTCGTCGCCTCCCCAAGACTCCTCCGTGGCGAGGGGGCTCGATGCCTCGATGCCATGTCCGGGACCCTACACATGGTGCTCATGACCGCCAAAGGCCCGTCGGCGTGTTCGGGGCATGGCGCCCATCGGGTGGCTGGGGCACCGACACCTACCTTCGTCGTGGGTCGGATCCTATGCCCGATCATCTCGTCTTCGGCCCCACTCTGGTGGGTGTTGGTGTCGCCATTGCCCGGTGGACGACGGCGGCGCGCCAATGACCGCTCGCGCCGCGACGCGCTTGTGGGCGTCGTCCCCCCGCTGAGTGGACCCGATGATCGACGAGCTCGTGACCTCCCTCATCACGCCTCGTCCACCTCGGTGCCACCCCTACCACTACGATCAGTGCCACCTTCGCCTCACCGCGGATTGGTGGGCCGACCTTGTGCTCGCGGAGCTCCGGCCGCTGCGGCCACCGTCGGAGCTTGATGGGGGCGGCCCGGAGGATGTGGATGGAGACTCCGTCGGCTGCGGGCCCCCGCTCGCCTGACTTCCCTACTCCCACCCAGGCGACTCCGACCTTCTCGGCAATGGGTGCTAAGGAGACCGTTGGGGACGGTTGCTCCACACTTCCTCCTTCCCGCCCCCAGGTTGTCTCGGACAACAATGTCGCTGCGAGGGACGGCGGTCCACGTGTGACGTGTGCGCTCCCCTGCAGCTGCTTTGCGTCTCTCGGTGGCGCGCCGCACACCGAGGCTTTCGCCAGCCGCCTTCCGAGGTTCCTCGTCGGCGTGCATCCCACCTTGTACACGGCGACCACTCCATCCGCCGCAGCTCCGGCTAGCTACGGTTCGCTCTACGAGGATCCACGCCGGAACGACATTGAACAAGTGGAACGGAAGAGAGCGGACGATCCGTCTAACACCCGACCGGTCTTGGCGGACGCTTCCATGACCGCTTCTCGTCCGACATGCCCTCCCCTGCAGCGGCTCACGGTCGGGGAACTCTTCCCGCCGATGCAAAAGATCGCTCCTTTGAGTTGAGCCGGGACGAGGAGCTATGATGCGAACCGGCCGCTCTCTTTAGTCGCACAACTAGTTATCCGTAATTAGTACATCCTAGCTTGTCGTGTCGTTTTCAAATGGGCGACTTGTGTCGTGTGTGACCTTCTTACTTGATGGCATCTCGCCAAAGAGTAAGTATGATGTAATCATAAACTCTGATTTCCCTTAATGTAGCACGTGCACAATGCACGCTTTCAGGAAAAAAAACAAAAGCATGTGCTCTTTTGAGGGGGCAATATACATGCGTGTGTATATATACTGTTCACCACGTATGTGTATATGTACAAGTATATTCTATCAATTTCAGATATATGACATTGTGGTGGGCGAAAGTGGCCGATCGATGTACATGCATGACCAAAGCAAAAAGTGTCTTGATCTCCATCTGCCTGTCACACACTATGACCTCAATCTACAGTACCCAGTGCCACTGCCGCATATGACTCCTCATATCCAAACATGCATGTACACACAGTATCCATCCACTCTGGAGCCAATGTCGCGCTTGGTAAGGCCATGCCCAACGCACCAGCGTGGACTACTGCTCCAGCTACCACGTCGGACCAGATTCTCCATGTCACAGTGAACGACTGCTCCGCAGAGTGTCAGAGACCGCTGCAGAGGAGCCGAGTGCTTCGTCTGAGATAAAGTTGAGGCCACTGTTTGAGCCAGCGTTGTGAACCACAAAAGCACTGCCACAACAATAAAGTGACCTGCATAGCAGTTGTGGGAGTGGGAAAAAGCTGCTGGTTGCAGGATGGTGATGTTGCAGAAAAAGTACAGAGACACACTGCTTGCGTTGGGTAGTGCAATGGCCTGAACTCGGTTTTGTCTAGGTGGTGTTCGAGGCCAACAGTTACCGCTGCCCGCGTTGAACGTGCCCTAACGAGATCAGATCACTATGCCTGTCTCAGATGGTGAATCCACGTTAGGTGCTTAGGGCTCGTTTGGTTGCAAACTAATTTACTTCAATTGTGTATCAATTTGCAGATATTAAGGTGGATAATTGTTTTTAATTTTTTTACACATTATTTTTTGAGAGCCAGGCAGGAATCAAGTTGATCTAGTTTGTCTCTCTCCAACTTTTCAAAATCGAGTTTGAAGTTTGAGAGAGTCGGGCAGACAAGGCTTGTAGCAGCACAATCCTGCCCCTTCTTTGGTTCGACAGCGTCCATCGTGGCCGTACGTTGCTCTCCTGCCTTATCCTGAAACACATCAGGTCGCGCCAACTCCCCGCCGTCTCGCCGCTATTCCGCCTGCTGAGCCCTGCAGCCCAACCTCGCGCGCTCCAACGAGGCTCCGGCGGGCCTCATCGAAACACCCTCTCGGCGCGTCCCGCGCAGTGGCAGCAGGGACCACGTGCGAGGCTGCGACGGCGAGGAGCTGTGCGCGTTCGAAAGCGGCGCATTTCCCGCTCGATCGCAACCGACGCCGCGAGCAGGAATGGAAGCTGCAATCCCCGTCGGGCTCGCCCTTCCCCGAGGCAGCACCGGCATCTGCAGCTTCTCCGTGCTGCTCAAGTCCTCGACCAGGTCCAGTCTCAGCTGCTTCGGCAGGGTCCCTGGAAAGCTCGCGCATTTCCCGTCTCGTGCAGTCTCCGAGGACCGCGCCGGGGACACACCGCAGTGGCAGCTCGACTTTCTTGGGGCGAGCGCGGTGACACCCCAATCGCCCGTGGAGGAGTGGGAGGAGGAGGAGGAGGACCTCCTCCCAGCCGAGGCCACCGACTGGTGCGTCCGCGCGCGCCGCTCCGCCCTGCGCTCCATCGAGGAGCGCGGCCTCGCGCCCCTCGCTGCAGCGGATGGTGTCACCGCCCAAGAAGAAGAAAAAGAAGAAGACTGCCAAAAAAGAAAGAACTCAAGAAGGCGGCCGCCGAGCTCAAGCGCCGCAATAAGCCGGTGGATGACGCAGAGGGAGACGAAGACGACGACTATGACGTCGTTGATGATTTGCAGGACATGGATGACCTGGAGCTCCGGGTCGCGGAGTTCGCTGACGGCATGTTCGACGAAAAGCGGCAGAGAAACAGGGAGGCCTTCGTCCAAACCTTGTCCAGGTTCTCGGCTGCGCCTTCCAACCGGAGCAAAGAGGTGTCCTTGAACCGCTCCATCGTCCAGGCGCAGACTGCCAATGAGGTGCTGGACCTCACGGCAGAGGTGATCGCCGCTGTCGCCAAGGGTCTCAGCCCCTCGCCGCTCACGCCACTCAACATCGCCACTGCGCTCCACCGCATAGCCAGGAACATGGAGGCGGTGTCCATGATGCAGACGCATCGGCTTGCCTTTGCACGCCAGAGGGACATGTCCATGCTCGTGGGTCTCGCCATGGTGGCCCTTCCAGAGTGCTCGCCGCAGGGTATCTCCAACATCGCCTGGGCTTTGTCCAAGATTGGTGGTGATCTGCTATACCTGCCGGAGATGGATAGGATAGCTGATGTGGCAATGACCAGGGTTCAAGACTTCAATGCACAGAACGTTGCCAATGTTGCAGGAGCGTTTGCTTCCATGCGCCAATCAGCACCGGGGCTTTTTTCAGCTCTGGCCCTGAGAGCAGCACAACTACTGCAAACATTCAAGGAGCAAGAGCTTGCTCAATTCTTATGGGGCTGTGCTTCCCTGAACGAATGCCCCCATCCCTTGCTTGATGCACTAGATACTGCTTTTCAGAATGATACCAGTTTTCAGTGCCATGTATCTGATTTAAAATCAAGCGCGCATCAGAGGTCAGCAGAAGAACTTTCTGGTGGAGAAGATGGTAGCACTAGCAGTGCCCGTACACTGAACTTCAGCCGAGATCAGGTGGGGAATATTGCTTGGTCCTATGCTGTCATTGGGCAAATGGATCGTCCATTCTTTTCATATATGTGGAAAACTCTGAGTCAATTCGAAGAGCAACAGATTTCGGATCAGTATAGAGAAGACATGATGTTTGCTTCTCAAGTTTATCTTGCAAACCAGTCTTTGAAGCTTGAATACCAAAACCTTGGACTGTGCTTAAGAAGTGATCTTGAGGAGAAAATAACAAAAGCAGGAAAGAGCAAAAGGTTCAATCAGAAGACAACTTCTTCATTTCAAAAGGAGGTTGGCCGTCTTCTCTATAGTACAGGGCATGAGTGGGTTAGAGAATATGCAATCGATGGCTACACTGTTGATGCCGTATTAGTTGATGAGAAGCTTGCATTTGAGATAGATGGGCCGACACACTTCTCTAGGAATTTAGGTATACTTTTATTGCTTTTGTGTGCCATTCTGATGGAGCTACAGGCTGACATTTTCATCAGCATCCTTCTGAAATATCAAAGAAGAAACTAATTGAAGTGTGCTGATTTTGCAGGTACACCATTAGGTCACACAACATTTAAACGACGCTACATTGCAGCTTCTGGGTGGAAGTTGGTTTCCTTGTCTCTTCAAGAGGTTAGTCATATGCTCATGGTCATATGTGACACTAATTAGTAGCCATTATGAATTTGTGCTATAACCTGGTTGTGGTTTGCAATTATTTTTTTTTGAGTATTCTACTGTACCCTTAGGATTTTTTCAGACCAGAGTTTCATAATAAAAAGTCTGACCTTATGCCAATTAGAAAATAGTAACAAAGTTTTTTGTTTTCAAAACAAAGGCACCACACATAATTTTCTGGAAAGTACTACTCCCTCCGTTTCAAATTATAGTTCGTTTGACTTTTTGACTAAGTTTGACCACTCGTCTTATTCAAAACATTTGCACAAAAATAGTCAAATTTAAGTCATTCTTAAAGACCATTTGTTGATAAAGCAAGCCACAACAAAAGAAGTGATATTTGCACAAAATTTTGAATAAGACGAGTGGTCGATGTTAGAGTTGAAAAAATCAAACGAACTACAATTTGGAACGGATTTATTATGTGTTTATTTTTGCACGCAGTTAATTCCATTCTAAACATCAAACACCTGAATATCTGATGTGCATTGTGTTACAATTTCCATTGACGCACGAACTTTCAACAAACTTTGTTACCATGGAGTAGTGTAATATGTCAACACCCCTCATCAAGATTTGGACGTACACTGGGCACTGGGCTCTGGCTTCAATTTCAGTAGATTAACTTAGCCCGTCAGATAGCCGAAAGGTTTTCCTTTTGTTCTGAAACTTACCATGATTATTTTCTGTCCATTACAGTGGGAGGACCTACAAGGTGAGTTTGAACAATTGGAATATTTGAGGAGAATATTAGACATAGAAGCTGAATAAGCCCAGCACTTTAGACAATGGAGATCAAGCAAGAAGGCATCTGCTTACTGCTGTTACAAGGAGTGCTCATGTTACAACCGCACAGGCCATCCAACAGTCTAGTCCACTTTCCTTGTATATTTTTGTGAACCTGTGTCAAAACAAAAGTGCTCCACTGAACCCTGGAAAGCTAGAAGTTAGCTGAGCATTGGTAATGAGAAAAACAGTTTAAACTTCAAGCTAATGGGTGCCATGTTAGTTTTCGAGAGCTATTTTGTACCAGAGAAGATTGAAAGTATTGCTAAAACCAATCATTCTTGAAACGTCATTGCATGTCAGATATATGTATATCTTACTAAAAACAATGCAACGGGCAATAAACTCATTACAGAGGTTTCTGCACATTGCAACAGACTCTCGTGCTTTGCCGAGTTTGATTAGAGGTTTCTGCACATTGCAACAGACTCTCGTGCTTTGCCGAGTTTGATTAGCCTGACATAAGATGAGACAAGCATACATGTTCTGGGGATAAATACTTCTCCATTGGCATGAGGAGCCCAATCCGAGAGTTACACCGTTTTTCATTTCAAACAAAGAAAACGGTACTGAAGCAAAGAAAGATTCCTTCCAAAGCTCCCATGCTTAAAACCATGTTTGAAAGACACCACGTACAATAAAACCATGTTTGAAATATCAGGATTACTTGCCTACATCTACATACATGGCGTCAATAAAATCTGAACACAGGTCCCTGGCATCACATTTCTCCAACTCAAAATGTACACTAGACTTCAGTCCGGATTTAATACACGTGAATGAGACGCTTTAAACAGTCACAGAAGTGGGCGTGGAGAACAGGTTTAACAGCCCTGCATCGTCGCTGGATCCAAAACTTCCAATGGAACCGGCAGCAGGTGAATCGCAATCAACAGGGGGCAGGTTCTTCATCGCGGATGAGATGGGGATGGCCCAACTTGCACAGCTGGAGGAATACATGGAAACAAGGAGTCCAGGACAGGAACAGGATCACACCAAGGCGCAGAATGTCCACATTCAGAACCTGCAAAACACAGATCGGACTTCTCTCAGTCTTCAAAACCCAAATTTGGATTGTTGTGCTAAACTTTGTGAGAAAACAGAGAGAGAAATATACTAGCAAATTGAGCAGAACTACAGGCCACTGTGTATTCAAAATTTGAAGCTCACAGCCACTTATGGTATTTTTTGTTGTCTCGTAACTGTCTTTGCTTTATTTGACTCAGTTTACTACTGGATATATAACATGAGAAGAGGGAGTGGAGAATCTGTGTCTGTTATCAGGAAAATGCTATGCCCAACATGGATGTCTATGCCATATATTGAGGTTAAAATGAATAATAAAAATGTAGCAGAATATCTGAATGTGAGAAGGATTTCTTTTCTTGATTATCTTTTAAGTCATCTTGGTAGGTGATTGATCAAACCCAGCTCATGTGATCCGTTATTCAATAGTAATATGAGCAGGTCAATGAAATTCGATAATCGAAGTCTCTGGACTTAGGAACGAGATTACTAACATTTCATTCCTGGGTTATTAATGTCAGTCTTCAACAAAGACAATATGTATGGCAAATTTAGAAAAGTATGTAACTAAATCGTGGACTTGGAATACAAAATGCACATCTATCATCATGACAAAGAAATCTGGTTAATAAGCCCAGAAAGAAAATGACAGCTAGGAACTAGAAAAACGAAATCGGAACAAAAATGCTTCCCCAAGCAAGTCAGCACTCATGGAAACTAGACGGGAAGAGCTTATATTCTAATTTTGAAGATTTGATCCCCTAGGCAACATGTCAGGACTCAGCCCACCTAACAGCTAAGCTGGTTCAATTCTGTGACAGGTTAGCTGTACCTTCCTAATGCCAGGAGAAGTAGGGAATGAGCTGCCCCCAGCTCCTTCCCAAACTACTGACTCTCAATAAAATTAGTACACCCTATTGGTCCAGGTTTATCAATTCAAAAATCCCAAAACAGCTGCCCCACGATCCATACCCTTTTGGCTGGCACTTGAAATGACCTTTAAGGCAAGCTGATAACAAACAGATATAATATTGGCAAAACAATAGGGGCCAGGAGAAATATATTATAGAGATGTGAAATGGATGTCATGATTGCTAGAATGCATTTGGTTGGATAAGGTTAAGAAGAAGGTGACAAGTGCTTGGAATCACAGCATGTCTCCGCATGTTCTCAATTGAACCTCATTATACTATTTTTTTTCACATTTCTGACATATTGCGCAGACAATTGGAGGTTTCTTCAGTTTTTCTTTACAAAAAGGTCTTGACAAACCCAGCACATAGAAATACAATATGTCTCAATCTATGTTTGAAAGGGAGCTAATTATCAATCATCACTTTGGGGAAGTCATAGACTACAATGGCGAAGGACTGATAGCGACTGAGATATAGCATAGGAAAGCCTTGATCGAGAGGGAATCTGTTTGACCATGGGATTTTCTCCTTCAAGGAACTGATTAAAGGCAGCACGATTATAAATTATCATTCCTCTTATGAATGTACAAATTGGAGCTCCAATTGCACAAACAGCTGCTCTAATCTGTGGGTAGACAACTAAATTCGTGGAAAGTGTAGAGAAGCAACTTACGCTAAGATAAAACCATTCATAGCAAAGCAGTATCTGTAAACATTTGTGTTCGTGCAACAGCATGACAATTGACAGGAACACATTAACAAATCCTACATCAGGAAGCAGTAGCAGTAACCGTGACAATCAGGTGAGAGGGATCTCACACCTACCTAGTGCGACGGCTGCTGTGACACCGGGGCGTACCAGCGGTCGACCTCGTCTACGGCGTTGTCCTCGCCCTTGTGCAGCGCGGCGTGGAGGAGGACGAGTACGAGGCCGATGCTCAGCGAGGAGAGGATGTTGGCGGTTGCGTCGGTGAGGAGGAGCAGGCCGAGCGTGACGACGGCGAGCACGGCGAGGACGTAGACGTCGGCGACGACGCGGCCGAAGAGGACGAGGGGCTCGTCGCGGAGGAAGTAGAGGACGAGCCACGCGAGCATGCAGACGAGGAAGACGATGAGGGAGACGGGGTGCCAGAGGAGGGAGAGGAAGACGACGACGAGGACGACGATGGCGTAGTTCATGGCGAAGTGCGCGAGGTTGGCGCGCACGCGGAGGTACGCGTCGCCGAGGCTCGGGGGCAGGCCGATGGCGTGGACGTCCCCGAGCTCGCGCCAGGGCCGCCGCGTCGCCAGCGCCGAGGCGCCCCGGGCCTTGGCCCGCGAGATGAAGTCGAGCGGGGAGGCGCCGCCCAGGGGCGCCCCACCCCCGCGGCGGAGGAGGTCGGGATGGTACCGTACTTGGACATGGCCGGCGGCGAGGCGCGGGGTGCGGAGGTGAAATTGGATCGAAGGAGGGGGATCGGAGGAGGAAGGGGAAGCCGGCGGAAGCCGATGGGATCAACGAATGGGCAGAGCACGCGAGGAAGATGCGGCCCCTCGGGGTGCGATGCCGTACTGGACGGGGTCCAATCCTGTGACAGTTGCACGACACGGGAACGTGAGTTCTTTTTTTTAAAAAAAATGGAACGTGAGTTTCCAGAGCCTGCTAGACATGAGCCGGAACCCAACCCATCCCCGGTTCGACACGATGGATGTGCAAGTGCCTCTCGGGTAGGTGCATCGAGCGGTTCAGGACAAAGCGCATGTTTTTTATGCACGGCACGGACCGCGCACGGTCCACGTCGTGTGGGCACTAATAACGAACTGGACCACGGGTCGTAAATTGCTGGGCTCTCTCTCGAGCCGGAGACGCTGGGGGCCCATTTAAATCAAACACGGCTCGTCGTTGGGACTTCGTGCGCAGCCGCAAGTTTCCCAGATCCAGTCCACTCCCAATCATCCCAAGTCCAGCAGCACCGAAGCATCGCCTGCCGATGGCGTCTCCGCCCAACTCAGTCGAGGTCCGGACCCCCGGCGACTCGCCGCGGCCCACCGCCGCTCTCCTCTCCTCCTCCTCCCTCCTCCTCCGTGGCCACACCCCAGCCCTCATCCGCCCCCGCCTCCTGCTCCTCCTCACCGCGGTCCTCGCCGCCGCCACGGCCTTCGTCCTGCTCCGCCCGGCCCCTGCCCTCACCGTCGTGACCGCGGTCTCCGCCGCCGCGCGGCCGCTCTCCAAGCTCCAGAAGCCAATGGTGTTGCTCATATCCTCGGATGGCTTCCGCTTTGGGTACCAGTACAAGGTCCCTCTCCCGCACATCCGCCGCCTCTTCGCCAATGGCACCTCCGCCGCCGAGGGCCTCATCCCCGTCTTCCCCACGCTCACCTTCCCCAACCACTACTCCATCGTCACCGGCCTCTACCCGTCCTCGCACGGCATCATCAACAACTACTTCCCCGATCCCATCTCGGGGGACTACTTCAACATGCAGAACCACGATCCCAAGTTTTGGCTCGGGGAGCCGCTCTGGGAAACCGCTGCCAACCAGGGGGTCGTGGCCGCCACATTCTTCTGGCCGGGCTCGGAGGTTAACAAGGGTTCCTGGAACTGCCCCGAGAAGTACTGCCAACACTACAATGGCTCGGTGCCGTTTGAGGAGCGGGTCGACACCATCCTTGGCTATTTCGATCTCCCGGCTGACCAAATGCCACAGTTTCTGACGCTCTACTTTGAGGATCCTGATCATCAGGGGCACCAGGTGGGTCCTGACGATCCGGCAATCACTGATGCGGTCACACATATCGATGAGATGCTCGGGAGGCTCATTGCTGGTTTGGAGGCTAGGGGAGTGTTTGAGGATGTCAACATTATATTGCTAGGGGATCATGGTATGGTTCGGACCTGCGACACGAAGCTCGTGATTCTCCAAGACTTGGCTCCATGGATCGAGTTGGAGTCAGATTGGGTTCTGTCAGTGACACCATTGTTGGCAATCAGGCCGCCAGATGGTGTGTCTCCAGCTGAGGTTGTGGCCAAGATGAATGAGGGACTCGGATCTGGGAAGGTGACGAATGGGAAATATTTGAAGATGTACTTAAAAGAGGAGTTGCCTACTCGCCTACATTACTCAGATAATTACAGGATCCCACCAATCACATCGGGCTGGTGGAGGAAGGGTATAAGATCGAGAAGAAACACTCCAAGAAAAATGAGTGTGGTGGGGCACATGGGTACGACAATGCCTTCTTCTCAATGAGGACCATATTTGCCGCACACGGACCTCGTTTTTCAGGGAGGTAGAACTGTGCCCCCTCATTTGAGAATGTGGAGATATACAATGTCATGGCTTCCATTCTCAATTTGAAGCCCGCTCAAAAACAATGGCTCAGCTTCTTTCCCTAGCACAATTCTTTTGCCAAGCAAATGATCATGGATAGTGTGAGGTGTGGTTTTTTAGGAGTAAGGCCATGAGGATGCCTGAGGGTGTTCGCTTTTGATTGTTGTTGTACCTCTTAGACTTGTGTCAACCATTGGTTATTCACTGTATCTGAACAAATGCTTCTAGTAGAGAGTTTCTTCTCTCTAGAGACAACATTTGGGAACATGATCCACATCGGCTGTTCAATTGTTCTGGATTTTTTATATGAGTTGATTCGAGCTCCACATATTCTCCTTCATTGATGCTGATGCTTGTCCTGTTGATAACATACGCATTGCTCCACGTCTCATGGTACTCATTTTAACCATTGTATTACATTATGGTATTTATTTTGGTCTTATATCGTTTATCACCTGGCAATGAACCAGAAAGTTGAATATGTGTTATTGCATAAATACTGACACACTCAATTACTCATCCCATCAAACCGTAACAGCAAATTGTGTGGTACCATTTCATATAGGCAAGCAGAGAATTTTTTTTCTACCTTACAATCTAAAAATTATGTCCTGCACCCTTACTGTTTGTACTTTTTGAAAGCTATACCGGCTATCTTTTTCTGTGTTTTCATCGTCATCTGGTAGTGTCAGCAAACAAAAGCCCTTACTGCTCTTTGCTTGGGTTTGGTGACGAAAGCTAACAGTCCAGAATTGTGTTCTTTCACCTTTAGATTATCCTTTGGATCCTTTTTACTTTTCTGGGCCGCACCTGGTAACTCAAATACTAGGTGTATGATTGAATGTGTTATTTCATAAATACAGATGCACTCAACTACTCATCCCAACATATGAAACTGTAACAGCAAATTGTGTGGACCATATCATATAGGCAAGCAGTGATTTCCCACCTTGCTGTCTATAAGTTATTTCCCACACCCTTACTATTTGTACCTTTTGAGAGGTACTCTGTTTTCTTTTTCTGCGCTTTTATCACCATTTGGTACTGTTTCAACTAACAAAATCTGTTACTGCTCTTTGTTTACCTTCAATGATGAAAGCTAACAGGCCACAACTTTTTATAGCTGAACCCCACAATAGTGTTATTTCACTTTTTATAGCTGAACCCAGGATAGGGGTGGCTGGGGGTGTTGTCCCTTCTCTGATTATCTTGTGGATCCTTATACTCTTTTGGGTCACACCTGGTACCTCACATATACTAGTTTTATGATTGAACCGTTCCATGTTTTGAAGTAAAATATGACCATGACAAGTTCTGCAAAGATTATTTGAATTTATGCTGAAGACTACATAAGAGAGTCGAATCTGTATCATTCTGACTTGGAGCTTTCATGGGTCCTTGTGACATAATAATTGGTTCTGTGTGCCTGTCCCCTAACAGTTTCTTTCTGTATGTAGTTGAACTTATGGAAGGACTATTTGTCGGCAATACTTTTTTTTATACTTTCATATAGGAATGATGCAACATTTTTCTCATGCACCTACACTTTTGTCAGAGTTTGCCTCTACATTCTATGGTTATCCTTTATTTTGTATCCTGCATGTTTTAAATTTTATCTAATATTATTGATTTCATTTGCTGAACCTAAGCTTATCACGCTTCTTATACCATTTGTTGTAGTAAACTTATCTGGTCTTTATTGATGCAATGAGTGTTGAAAAGTTATATCCTTGAGAGATTGCAAATGTACGGAATATTCAGAATATGGTAAAAAACAGTGACATTTCAATAAGAGTTGCAAATGTTCTGATGTTAAGTTTTTACTCCATGAGAGGTTGAACAAAAAGTAACTGGTTTTAACCTACACTTGATTGTTGGTTGGTTTAACTGATGTCTTGACAATCTATCTGATGCTTGACACGCTTGTAGTGATCTAGATTTGAGTACTTTTGTAGTGAACTAGTGATCACAGCCATATTTTTCCCTGTTGGAAAAGTTAAGCGTTGATGATCCATTGTTACAATTTGGTAATGGCCTGTTTTGTTTCTTGCTTGGTAATATGGAGAAATTATAGCACTTAAGCAACCCAAAAATTGGTTATAGATTGTAAATAGTTATTTGATTTGCTTGCAGCCTAGTGGGCCTGCATGTGTTTGATTATGTAGACATGGTTAGGTCCATGAGTCTCCAGGGATGTAATTGCTGCTTGTCTTGTACCTCTTGGCAAGAATTGCGCCTGTGTTTAGATCCAAATTTTGAGTCCAAACTTTGGCAAGTGCCAAAGATTCCCCGTCACATCAAATCTTTTTGCCTCATGCATGGAGCATCAAATGTAGGTAAACGAAATAACTAATTGCACAATTTGGATGTACTTTGTGAGACGAATCGTTTGAGTCTAGTTAACCCATGGTAGAACAACAATTACCACAAAATGCATTTAAAAAGTGCTACAATGCACTTTATAGGCACTTGCCAAAGTTTGGCAGCAACTAAACACAGCCGCATCGCTCAGTCATTCAACCTTAGAAATTTGATGTATTCTATAGAACAATGCTCTTGTATTTTCTGTTTAAGACTATGTTTCTTTTCTTTTCGTTTTTGTATTCGGAGCCAGCTTATCTTGTTGTTTACCTAATCTGCCTCAATACTTTGCATTGTTGTTTTGTTCTCCTGCACATATTTTTTTATTTTTGAAGTTCTGTGTGCAGATACTATGCCAGTGTGCACATAATTAAAGGCCTTTTTGGCTGACTTAATTGGAATGTGCTCATTCTCTCAGGGAAGCGTTCAAATAGTTGTTTTGCTGAAAGCACAGGTGCTGTAGATCAACATAATATTGTAGCAACATCACCATTTCTAGCTGCTGTGGACCCATGAAGACCCATGACAACCTTGCATTTTTGTTAAAACTTCTTATTCTGCCTAGTTTCATTGTCCATGATGATGGGCCATTCTCACTATCTGTCCTTAGGACTGTCTTGTCTCGTTCTAGTTTCTTAACCATCTATGATGCTTGTATTTCTGTTCTTTGAATGGGAATGCGGATCCCCAAATCTATTTTTTTCCTTGAAACAGTGATTAGTTTTTTGTCATATATAAAGCATGAATCCTAGAAGTCAAAAAGGCACGGTTGATTCAGGAATGGCTGAATAGGACATGTTAAAATTGGATATGTTGCTGGCAATCTCTATGTTGAAATTCAATTCATATGTTTTTTACTATTTTCAGATTTTCTAAGTGAACACGAAAAGTAGTATGGATCCAGAAAAACAACAGCATTGATGATTTCCCATAACTTCTATATCATGGGAATCCAGACTCAGTAATGTTGATGAGGTAACTTGGATTCCTCCAAATATGCAGGGCTGAAGAGTATAAGGTCAGTTAATGCTTTTAAATGGTAACACCTGTACTTGTACCACCTGTATTTTTGCTACACCTTTTATCTTGTTTTACTGTTTCAGTTCATATATGATTGACTCATTGCTGTGTTACTGCCTGCATTGTAACTTTCAGAAGCAGCCAGGACAAATGGCTTGATGCTTTGATAAGCAACCATGTTTGTCTAGCTCTTAGTTGAATCTTTTTTTTTTTTGTTATTTCACCACAGTACACTACAACTGTGAAGCCCCATAAAAACTACACTTTTTAATATTTTGGCAAAACTATTTGTCTGTTGCATACTGTCATCTTGCTTACGCGTCCTATTGCTTGAATGCATTGTGTGTTTAACTTGAGGTGGCATCTGACCTAGTCATAAATGCAACACAGTAGGAACATAATGATCTTGCAATCCATTGCTATTTCAATATAGTTGGGTAGCATGATGCAAGCAAGAGGTGCCAGCCGTAAGCTGGTGTCACAAACTATGTCGTGGACATATTGAGATGGTGAACACGTGAAAACGTGGCCTTGTTCCAAGCTTTCAGGGACCGGTAACATGGTAATAGTGAAACACTGTGTGCTATAAATGATGAGGGTCCAAATGCCTCCCAATTTGTTAGTTTTATTAGGTTCTTTGATTGATTCTGTGGTGCAGACAATCTACAGATTTGGTGTCCGGTAGTTTGTAATCGTAATTGCTTTGATCCATACTAGTTGTTAATTTGCTCTTTAGTTTCCCTAGGATTGCTTTATTGTATCAACTGGATCAGACAAGCAATGTTTGTCCTTTCTCTACCATCCTGAGTTTCATTGTTTGGATTAGCCTATATTAGGTAGTAGTGTCTTCCTTTTGAAGACAACTAAGCAATGTTAGTCCTTTCTCTACCATTCTGAGTTTCATTGTTTGGATTAGCCTATATTAGGTAGTAGTGTCTTCCTTTTGAAGACAACTATATTAAGTACTGGCTAGTCAGAACAGATTTGCATGGTACTTGTTCACCACAGATTATATCTCTTTATTCTGCCTTCTTTTTTTGTAAAAAGATGCAGTTCTTGTGCACCAGACTCGTAGTTGTACTAGCCTACCCAGTAAATTTCCCCCTCATTACATTTTAATACATAATTTTCATTTATTCACAGATGACGGCTGAGATGCTGTGAACTACCAGCTGGTTTAGGTGTACTGGTATCAGCTGCAGGAACTACCAGCTGGTTAATCTTCAGTAAACAATTCACAAGACAAAGCAAGCCTGCCCATGCCAACAATACTGTTGCTCTATAGATCTCATGGTCGGTAGTAAAATTTACCTTGCCTATCATTCCTTTCTTTCACCATTGTCATTCTGCAATACTAAGACTTCCATAACCAGCATCCACATCAAAGCACTGTCCGGTATCTTCGCAATCGCATTTACGTTTTACGAGCACTACCATGGTAATATTGCAAGACTGCAGGATAATCTGTGGGCACTAATTTCAAGGACCGAAAGTGAGTCTGTGCTTGCTCCTATTGCTCCATACTCTACAGACTTACAAAGATCCTTTGCTCCTGGTCTTGCTCAATCAATCTCCCAGCCCATCTTGCGCCTGTACATGTCTCTTGGACCTGTGCTCGTAAAGCCTTGAACTGCAAATCACCAGTGTCCTGGTCAGTTCCCAGCTGCATGCAATAGGAGCGAGGGTGGCTGTGCAAGGTCACTATTGTGATCCCCTTGGCCTTTGGCCACTGCTCTGCTGCCCAGAAATATTTTTAGCAGGCTCCGTCCTTGTTGCACTCACCCATCATTGATTCCTTTTGTTCCTTCCTTTACGATCCCAATGCGAATGCCGATGCCCCTCTGTGCTGTGCATACACGACGGTCTGTTTTGTTTTCTTGCATGTGACTTCCTGTTTTCTTCCACTAACCGTGCCAAGGATTGGGTAGCGGGTCGTCGTCAAATCGGTATCTGAAGCCTCAAGGTGTCTTGATTCCCATACAGTAGCTAGCTAGCTTGTTCTGTTTGTTAGGGCTAGGGTTAGAAGAATGTTTCAGTGACTGTCGGGGCACTATCAAGCTGGCATTTCCATCACCTTGGGTCCTTTGCCGAGATATTCCTGGCAAATCCCAATGATTGGAGGCAATCTAATCTAAATCCAAAACTGGGCCATCTACCTCTGCATGCTGTGTTACTATGTCATGACTATAATTTTGCACTAAAATTTCATTTTGACGTGATACATATATTGGACACAATTTCAAGGGTTACTACCTATGAACAATTTTGGAGGTTCCTAAAACTAGCGGTTCTTTTCTAATGCAGAGCAATGGCACCTCCCATATCTGTACTTTCTCATTGTCGGCTTCAAATTCAGGTAAGGTGTGATCTTTTCTGGTTTTCATTTCTTAAGATTGCAGCTTGCTACTTTCCAGAGTCAAATCGATCGAAAAAAGAAATCTAATTTAGTGGGAAGGAAGATTTTGAAACACATCCCACTGACCTTTTTCAAAGTATAGTCATACTAAGTGCGGCAACTAGCAGCTTCTCTGCACACCCATCCTTTTTTGGCCAATGGATTTGACCTGCACTTACCTGGAAAAATCCATCCACAACCCAACAAGTGGTTTCTCTTTGGTCTTTCCTTTGTTAATGCATCACGATTAGAATAGATCCGTAGGTGCATGATTCCCCTATTACCCTAGCTAGCAGATCAACTAACTTATCATGCATGCCCTCCTCGTTTAAGCTACCATTAAGGACGACGGTTTCCGACTGAGGTACCCTGAGGTTAGGTGCAGGATCGATTGCCATTGGTGAGCCACCTGAAAACAGAAACCAAAAGCTCCAATGCCTGGCCGGCTGGCTGGCCCAGCTGTGGGCGCGTCCGTGTTAATCAAATCACACGAGTTGGAGCTAGAAAACTATAACTATGTCGTGGGGCCAAATACAATAGAAGAAGTATAGATCGAAGAGAATGAAAGCACCATTTAAACAAGTGATCGGAGTGCGACGTGCATCATTCATTCATTTCTGGTGTGCGGTGGGGTTGCGTCTGGTCACGATCATTGCTCGATATGATATACTGCTACCCGCACTGCCCAAGAATTTGTGCCCCCCTTTGACACATGTATTCCTTCCTATTTTTTTTTTCCGCTGGTGGCAAACGAGTCGTGTACTGTGGGCTAAGGTCTCCGGATCTGGCGGTGACTGCAAGATTAGTGCCGCACAAACCTGGAATTTGGTTAGTGAAGGATCCTTTTGTCCAGATCTCATTCTAGCGGGAGATGAGATGTTCTTTTTTTTCTTATAAAATTTGAATTGATTCGTAGTGAAATTTCTTCTACGAAATTCATTCCTATCTGAGACGACGTGCAGGTCCAATTCCCAAGTCCGCTAGGTTGCTTTGAAGCCCTGCACGTAGCGACATGGTTGATCGATGTAGAGGTGGGGTGCTTAAGAACTGTTTGCTTTCGGCTTTCTTTGACCACTCGCTGTCAAAAGGGTACTCCAGCGATGACAACGAGAGCTAGTAGTAAAACAGAGTACTCGTAGTACCCTCTTCCACTGGCCGTTCGACACGACTCTGCTTCAGACGATGCCGCAGCCGTAGAAGGAGCCAGCCGCAGGAGGTGAAGGATGAGCGATCGCGTGCCAGTGAGCAGTAGCGGTCGGGTACGTACGGCGCCTGGGCGTACTAGCCCTGGGCACAGGCAAACCGGAAGCAAACACGGCGGCCTGGGAGGTGTGCGGCCGCAGAGGGCTTGTGCGACGCGGACTGGCTGGCCGAGGGAGGCCCCGCAGACCCCGCGCGGCTGTAGCTGTAGCTGCCGTCCGCCGCCGGCGATTGATTGGTGATTGGCCCGCGCCGTGCCGCCGCTGCCGTTGCGCTTGTTCTCTGCCTGCCTGCTGCCGGGAGGGGAGGAGGAGCCTGTGCAGAGATCAGGGAGAGGGAGGGGTCCGTGAACCGTGGCCGATCGATCGAGCTCGCTTTCGTTTCGCCGGTGAATGGTGAATGATGATGCAGCATGGCATGCGGCGTCGCTTGGCATGTATGGTTCCTTCTTCGTTCTGGATCGGAGCGAGGTGCATCCAAGCGGTAGAGTCCATCACAGGATCGTCTTCTTCGTCTTGCAGACACCTATATTATCTCTACTCACTACACACTGTAGCATGCGTGTAGCTGGCTGTAGCCTGTAGCATATGTCCAAGTCCAACCAATGAATTTTGTTCGTGCCCGGAAAGTGTTAGGGCCACACAAAAACACTAATAAATCTCCTCCCGATCGTATGTAATCGAAAGCCCACTCGCCGCAATCGACAAAAATGTCGTTGCTGACCCATATCCTAGCTCTACAATACTGCATACTTGATACCCTACCTAAAGTGGTCAATGTAAACCCAAATTGTAAATCCTTGTTCATGGACGTGTAATGATGGCGTGGTATCATGGAGGAGGGAACGAAGTTGCCTAGGAGTAACGATTTCTTTAATAATGGTATGATTTTTTTTTATCCAGCCAAAAGCCTCCATTTCTTTACGTTTGTTTGATCTTACTGTTCTCATTGCATTAGACTCTTCGTGGGGCTGTATGCTCTGCTTTCCTTACTGATTATATACATGTGCGTTTATTTCTAATGCGATTCAACTATGTATGCATACAGTCACCCGCAAAGCCCTCAATCAAATTAGACTAGCTAATACTAATAAGCTAGCGATATATATCCATGATGATAACTGCCGCATGATTACTTGGAGTGTCCGGCTTTCGGCTTCGGTATGGAGTTGTATATATGTGATGGACCTCAAGCTCGTGGCTTTGGTTCCTTTCTCTGTTCTCCTTGGTCCGTATGGAATTATATATGCTCCTTTTGTCCCACAAAGAAATAATACAGGACCTAAATAACAAATTAACGATCAAGCAAAATGACTCGGATATAATAACGAACAGTGATAAATACCATCAAACAGTGTTTTGGTGTACCTTTTGAATTAAAGTTCTAAATGCTATAGAATCTTAATTTGTGGGACAAAGTGAGTAATATGTATACATAATCTTTGTTTAGTAGATGTAGATCGAACACATGATGATGGCATATGAACCTTGTGATGATGATTAGGCATGCAAGTGGGCTAGCATGTGGACCCATATATATAAAACTTAATTTTGTGGTTGATAAATCGACGATGTTGATATATTGTGAGAAAAAAAAACATTGTACCATAGCTAATAATATCATATATTAAAATTAAGCCTACATATGGATTCACACGCTCGTCAATTTGTATCCTTGATGAATATTGAATAATGATGATGCTAGGCTTATAACTGGGAATATTTGGATGCAGGTAAGCAGAAGATGTGAAATGTCATGGCTGTGCCTATCCACCTTTTGACCGTCATATACTCGTATATTGACAATATTGTCGACGAGTCAGCCGCCTACACGAAGAAAAGGACATGATATTCAAAGATCAACCGGAAGGAAATGGGCACCACACGAGCCCGAACAAATGCTACACTACGTTCTGACTACAACTTGACAGCGAGACCAAGGTATCTCCCACTCCACGAGCAGTAACCATATATGCATCTCGTTACTTACTTGATAAATCATTTTTTTTCTTAAAATTTACTATATGCACACACTAATATTTATGATATGCAATAAATATCATAGTAAATAAATATATTTAAAATTATAAATGTTCACACTTTTATATATTAGACCGAAAGAGCAGTGGATCAAGTGGGTGCCTGAGGATTTCCTTTTATATCCAGTGGCCTCTTCATCCTAATCCGGTGATTACATTTATTGCGAAACGAAAAGAGTAGGATAGGCCTGATTGCAACCTCAAGTCTTTTCAACACCGAACGTGCGCGCAGATTTGTCGTGATCGTTGGACGTAGTAGTACAACGTACGTACTGTACTGGGGGGCTGTCACTGACTCACTGTAGCCTGTGGGAGGCCTACTAGCTCTGTATACGTAGCCGTAGCCGTCTAGGAGTAGGAGAGCTACCACACTGGACACGTACGTACAGTACGTACTCGGGCATCTTTTTTTGGTGGCTGTTGTACCTGTACTAGCCCACGCTCATTCTATTCACAAGGAGTTGTTTGTTGGTCTTGGTCTCATCTCCCGCGCCAAAAATCGCCTTCTCTCCACCGCAATGGATTTTGGATGTGCTTGCTACCGGCTACCTCCCCTATTCAAAATGAGTTCTCTTGTTCTGATTACAGCTTATTTCGGTTTGCTTCAGCTTATTTGAAAACTAAACAAAAACACATTGTACTTAAAAAAAAAGGGTGCACGAGGGGGTAAAAACATTGTACTTTTAAAAAATGGCTAAATTCAAGTACAATGTATTTTATTCAGTTTTCAAATACCTTGTCCCATTGGTGTCGTCGTGAGGATATGGATACTGTGGCAGTACTATACAGTATCTAGGAGTTTTTCTGGTATTGGGTCAATCATCAATAAAAATAGGCGTCCTTGTGATGGCCTTTTTATATGGGTATGGGCCCCTCCTGGGCTCATGTGCACGAGGGGGTGAGCTGAGCTGAGCAGAGCTGTGACTGTGAGCACCGGTCATCACTCACCTCATCTCTGCTCGGGACTCTCACCTGGCTGGCTATGGCTTCGAAAAACATCGGTGCCCCGGCTGCCCCTGCCTGCCACGACACACAATCAATAGACGTGGGGACTATACACAAGGCATTTTTAAATCTCTTCTACAAACCATTTTTAAATTCCTATCCATCTATCGAAAAAAATATTCCGTATAGTAGTAGTACTGTATAGCAGTACAGTGTAGTGTATATATAACTAATTAATTTTTTATAACTAATTAATTAATATAAATACCTTTTGAAAAGTATTAAATCCGAGGCTCTCCTCTCTTCTCCACTCTCTCTCCCCTGTAGTCTGTAGTGTACTTTGCACTTGCTTGCCGATTCCATTCCATGCTTCCATTGACGCACGACACGCCACGCTACGCTACATATAAGTGGCGTCTGCCTCTCCTCAGTCCTCCCTCGTCCTCGTTCTCGCGCGGCTTCTTCACTAGCTCGCTAGCTCACTGCTCGCGTGCCTCGCCTCCGCCGCTCCGTGGGTGGGTGCAAACGCGCACAGAGACAGAGCCAGCCAGCGGCGGCCTCTGCCTGCCATGTCCACCGCTCTGCAGCTGCTTCCGTGGGCGCCGGAGCCAGCGCGCGCCGCCCCCTGCTGCTCCCCTGCTTCTCGCGGCAGTCGTCGTCTGCCTGTGTGTGCTGCTGTTCCGCAGGGAGCGCGCCGCCCGAGGGAGCAAGAGCAAGAGCAAGGAGCAGCAGGCGGCTCCGGCACGGCTCCCGCCTGGCAGCTTCGGGTGGCCGGTCGTCGGCGAGACGCTGGACTTCGTGTCTTGCGCCTACTCCTCCCGCCCGGAGTCCTTCGTCGACAAGCGCCGCCTGCTGTAAGTGTCTTGGCTTGCTTGCCGTGCTGCACGCACGCACGCACGTGTGTCGTCGTGAGTCGTGACATGGCACGCATGATGATGCGCAGGCACGGGAGCGCGGTGTTCCGGTCGCACCTGTTCGGGTCGTCGACGGTGGTGACGTGCGACGCGGAGGTGAGCAGGTTCGTGTTGCAGAGCGACGCGCGCGCCTTCGTGCCCTGGTACCCGCGCTCGCTCACGGAGCTCATGGGCAAGTCCTCCATCCTGCTCATCAACGGCAGCCTGCAGCGGCGCGTGCACGGCCTCGTCGGCAACTTCTTCAAGTCGACGCAGCTCAAGGCGCAGGTCACCGCCGACATGCAGCGACGCCTCGCGCCCGCGCTCGCCGGATGGAAGACTCTGCAGTGCGACGCCGCCGCGACGCCGCTCCGCATCCAGGACCACGCCAAGACGGTACGTGCGCACGCACGCCGCCCCATGCCCTCGCCCTTGCTTGTTTGTTCTGCTCTACTGCCCGCACCGCACAGCGTCGTCGTGGTTCGTTCCGGCGGCCGTCCTCCATTGCCGGCGGTCTCGATCGCCCCCCGTCCCGTCCTTGGCTAGCAATTGAATTAGCAGTAGGAGCATCGATCGTGGAGAGGAATGGCTGGCAGTCGGCCATGGCATGGTGGCGCGCGGACCAAGGGCACTGCACACGTGCGCTGCCGTGTCACCACATGGAAGGCAGCCGCTATCCGAGGGGTGGGGGGCGGCGGCCCCGTCGCTCTCACCTTCGCACGGCACCGTGCCAATTTGCCATGTTGCCATGCTCCACTCCACTCCACTCTTGGTGTCCAACCATCCATGCGCCCGTGTGACTGTACTGTACAGGACTACGTGTGGGCGTGCTGGTATGGTATGGTATGGTATCTTGGTATCTTTCAATGAAGAGACGAAAGATAACTGTTGAATGGGATTGGGGGGAGTTGGGGGGTGGCACTGCACTGCACTACTGCACACACTGCTGCTGCCTACTACTACTACCTGTTGTGAAGGGTGCCTTCATTACATGCCCTGCCCCTGCCCAGCGGCAGCGCCCAAAAAAATGGGATTGCCATCGGCTTCAGCCTACAGTACAGGGCACTCCTTTCTTTCTTGCGCTTGTAGGAGGAGCTCAGGCTGCTCATGAAACGGTGTTCGTGCCTGTATCTGTCGATGGATCACTGTGCATGCAGTAGGCAGTGAGTAATGAATGAATTGTTGTGGCAGCAGATCGTGTTCGAGATCCTGGTGAAGGGTCTGATCGGGCTGGAGGCAGGCCCGGAGATGCAGCAGCTCAAGCACCAGTTCCAGGAATTCATTGTCGGCCTCATGTCCCTCCCCATCAAGCTGCCGGGGACTAGGCTCTACAGGTCACTCCAGGTACAACTACACAGCCTCCTCTACAATGCACGTCTGCTTGGGTTTCTACACTTCCTGTCGATCGATCACAGACACTGCACTGAAGGAGCTGAATGAATGGATCTGTTTCCTTCCTTGCATTCCAGGCCAAGAAGAGGATGGCCAGGCTGATACAGGGGATCATACAGGAGAAGAGGCGGCAGCGGAAGGCCGCCCTTGACGGCGGTGGTGAGGCCGATCCCCCACGCGACGCCATTGACGTGCTCATAAGCGGCGACAGTGACGAGCTCACCGACGAGCTCATCTCAGATAACATGATCGACCTGATGATCCCCGCCGAGGACTCTGTGCCCGTGCTCATCACGCTCGCCGTCAAGTACCTCAGCGAGTGCCCGCTTGCTCTGCAACAACTGGAGGTCAGTACAGCTTCTCTTCACTACTAGTGGAGCATTCTGTATTTCTTTTTTAGGATGTTTTCCACGAATTTTTCAAATGGATGGCAACCAGGCACTAGCATCTGTGTCGACTGTCGACGGAGAGATACATACATACGTTGAACACAGATTTATCAAATATTCCCTCCTTTTAATGTCGACAAGTCGGCACTAACGCAATAGCTTGGCTTATTACTCTTTAGCATATCAGAAAAGAAACCCATCCCAATCAGCATTGTTAAGGTCCCATGCAGAGTGAATATAAACATCACTGGTAGTCATCGTCTGGCTCCACAAGAGAGTTCTGCACCAGCGCTCCGTGATGTGCTGTGCCATCTTCTTGGTCGATAGATAGTCATGCGATTGCGGATTTAGTCGGTTCAATTAGACGTTGTCATGCCACCTAACCTAATTCTCGTTAGTTGTTACCTTGCTTTTGGCCCTGATTTGTATGAATTATGATGACAAGGCTAACTTGGCATTTGATGGTGATGTGCGCCTAAACATGAACAGATGCACGTGCCATCAGTTGGACAAACAAAATAGGTCTATTCTCTAGCATTTTTTTTTTTTTTTTGATAGCAATATTCTCTAGCATTGATATTTTCATACCCAACTAGAGGGCAAAGGTTCGGTTTCGCTATCTAAAAAGACACTACAACTCCAGCGTCGATCATCATTTGTTTGATTTACTACTTTCCATTTACAGCTCCACAGTGCTAAGTATTACTCTTCTGTCCCCCTGGTTCAGATTTGATGCCACGTGAATGAAACAATGAACTCAATGAGACCTCTGCTTGCGTTTATACTGTTAGAGAACATGGATGCCTCTCTGTTTTGGTTTCTTTCTCTTCATGAATAAAAATTAAATAGAATTAACTTCAGTGATCATTTGCTGCAACAATTCACCAAACGAATTGCAATTGTCAGGAGGAGAACATGCAGCTCAAGCGGCAAAAAAGTGACATGGGAGAGACCTTGCAGTGGACGGACTACATGTCACTGTCATTCACACAACATGTAAGTAGACCCAGTTGTCCCCAAAGCTCCTAAATTTCTCTGTCATCAGTGATCATGGGCTTTAGGAGATATGTGCAATCATTTTCTTTCTTTCTTTTTAAAGGAAAATTTGCATTTAAGTAGGATTAGAATATGTGCATACATTTGCTTCCAGTTTACCAATCAAATCTTACATGTATAAAAAACATTTTGTTTATACATAGGTGATCACAGAGACACTGAGGATGGGAAATATCATCAATGGGATCATGCGCAAGGCGGTGCGGGACGTCGAGGTGAAGGGGCACCTCATCCCCAAAGGTTGGTGCGTGTTTGTGTACTTCCGATCGGTCCACCTCGACGACAAGCGCTACGATGAGCCCTACAGGTTCAATCCATGGAGGTGGAAGGTGAGATTCAGCCCCACATTTGGTAGAGATGTTCATCCAGTTGCTACTCCTTTAGGCAACACCACCATAATTGGGATTTGATGAGTGGTGCTTGTGGGTCTCCTAACATGCATGTGGGTTAATTTACTCCTATGTTATATGGGTAAGCTCATCATGGAATTTCCCTGTACTAATAACACCTAGTAAGTACTTATGTCAGGAAAATAACAGAGACCATTCACTGCCAAATCTCTGCATATTGCTGTTCATATATATCATGCTCAACTTTGCTTAATTAGTTTCTGAAAATGGCTGTACTGCATATTTAACATTATCAGAAGTAACTTAGTTCTTACGCATTGGTCTATCGAATAAGTCCCTAATTATGCAGGGGCGGAACTAGGTAGTCACTTGTGACACCCACAAAATTTCAAAAAATCATTGTTAGAAACCGATTTTTTCACCATGATTTTGGATTAAATTTTCATATCTACAAGACCAAGGCACCCCCTTTAATTTGCTTAGCTTCGCCCCTGTAATTATGGATGCATTGGTCGAGGAAACGACTATTGATCAAAAGGTTGCTTAAAGTCTGGATGTTACCAGGACATATATAGATGAGTTCTGAGCTAAACCGATGATTGGTGACGACAAGTGAAATGTTGTGGGGCGGCTAACTAGTTGTGAAAGCCACAATGATAGTGATTTGATTCTTGGGAAGCTAGCTAATAATGTGTTAATTTGGTCAACAACTTAATGATGAACAGGAGAAGGACACGAGCACCAGCAGCTTCACTCCTTTCGGCGGTGGGCAGAGGCTGTGCCCAGGCCTGGATCTGGCCAGGCTGGAAGCTTCCATCTTTCTCCATCACTTGGTGACCAGCTTCAGGTATGGATGATCACTCTCATCTCACCCGCGCCATACATGTAACCATGCATGGTCCATTAGCAGGATGGATGGATCAGTGATGGAATCGGTTGATCTCGACCATCAACCGAGTTGCATTATTAGCACCTAACTAACCGCGAGTTGATCGAAAAGGTCATGGGAATCCCAATAATTTGCGAATCGAGGTCTGGATCTTCGATCCTTTGCTGCTGCTGGTACACGGTGGTGCAGTCAGATGATAGGGGCCTTAGCTAGGGAGGTCCATCTGTGCAATGCAATGCAAGGTCACTGCATACATGCATGCACGCACGAGGGACCCCGGCCTACCCTAGAGGCCCGGGGCCCCACCTAGGCGTAGAGTGGGCCAGGGGATGTGGGGCCACACGTGTGCCATGGCCGCCCAAGTACATAACCTAGGGCTGAGGGGCGCGCCTACCTACAGTCCTACTAGGAGTAGAGTACCACTACCTGCCTGTGCCTAGCTGTGCGCGCGTGCGAGAGGCCGCACGTGTGTGTGTGCCAGCCAAGGCAAGCGGCGGTTGCCTGCATGGCCGGGGCCGGCCGGGGAAGTAGTATGGGCATGGGATTGGATGGCCTTGTCGGTCGGCTGTGGCTGTGCCGTGCCGCGGCGGCAGTAGGCACGACTGCACCACCGGCAGCACGTGCATCCGGGGGTGGACGGGCACCCGTGTGCGTGCAGCTACAGCGCCGGCCGGGCACCCGCACGTGTGTCGTCGCCCCTGCATCAGTGCATGGCCGGGGGTTTGGTATGGCAATGGCAGGAGAGTGGTACGAGTACTCTACTCCACGAGCATGCATAGCTGCAGGGTCCAGGCATACTCCCTCCGTCCTTTTTAGACGCGTCAGCTATGGGGTGCGTCTTGGGTCAAACTTTCTCAACTTTAACTAGGTTTGTAGAAAATACGTGCAATATTTATATCTCCGGATAAATTTATTAAAAAACTAGACTTAAAGATCTTTTCAATGATACTAATTACTTAGCATAAATATTTATATATTTTAATATATAATTGCCGGCAGATCAGAAAACGTTGACTTCTTAGGAAGCGAGAATGACATCTATCTAGGGACGGAGGGAGTATCATGCAGACACAGTACAGCAGCTGGGAACGGGAGGATGAAAAGATTATTATATTGACCCTAGCTAGCTTTGACCGATCAGTCAAGGTGCCTCGACCCAGGGACGACGTGCCAGCACGCAGCAGGGTATGGCCGCGCCCCCCCACACCCCCCAACCCGGCTGTCGACGACCGGCATGAACACGTAGCCAGCCACACCCAGCAATGCATAGTGTGCTCGATCTTGCCTCTTGTTGCACTTTAAAATTAAATCACCACTTCGTAGGCGCAGTGCCTCTGCCTGATCGACTGGTCAGTGGATAAAAATCATCAACAGCTTCCAGCCTGCAGTGCCTGCCTGCCTGATGAGGTCGAGCTAGGTCGTTTTCATGGCGATTTCGTCCACCGTGCATAGAGATCGATGGATGGCAAACGGGGACATGCATGCATTGAAATTGAATTGATACCCGGCCGCTGATGCTCTGCTACGCGCTTATTTGCAGGTGGGTGGCGGAGGAGGATCACATCGTCAACTTCCCAACCGTGCGGCTTAAGCGAGGCATGCCCATCAGGCTCACCAGCAAAGACTAGCCACCGCCTGTGCATCAATGCAGATTTCAAGTCACATCATATATATGCAGCGGCTCAGCAGCAACTTTCTACACGAGCCAGAGTCAAGCACTATATATTTATATAAATATATATATACACTATGATTATATATATAGCAACAATGGAGGAGCCAGGAGAGGACCCTCGAAGAAGAAACCATGTGGCAGCAAAGGCGCGTCTCGTCTACACACGGATCGTGAACGATGGGTCGTTGTCCTGCCGGAATGTGGTGCTGCTCCACTACATTGCTATATATGCGCATATATTGGAGTTGGAGGTAGTACGTGTACAAAAGAGAGAGGAAGCAGAGGCTCTCGGAGGTAGGCAGCGGGAAGAGTATACTGCGAGTAATCGGTAGTATTACTGTATTAGTGTGTGGTACGTAGTATTTACTGATACTACTAGGCAATGCAATAGGCATGCACTAGGCCTTGATTGTGTTATAGAGTACTATCCTACCTACTATATTCTAGTTATGTCACAAGGGATTGGGATATGGGATTATGCTCTTCACAATCCCAACCAAAACGAAATGAAAGATTATTAAGTGGTGGTGGGTTGTGCTCAAAGGAATCGGTCCAGGCCAGTGTCTGCTGCTAGGGACTTTGACTACTGGAAAAGTTGTCTGGGGGTTTTCTCTCTGGGTCTCTGGTACTTCATGTTGTGCTATGCTTTGCTTTGACCAAACATATATTAATATTTACTCAGGATATAAGATCTACGTGCACTTATTTCAAAATCCAAACTTTGTTATATTTGACCAATAATTAGTCTAATAAAATAAAAAATATATAGTACAATAATGGTACCGCTAGATTTGTCTTTACAAGTACTTTCTAATGATGTTTTTGTTGTTGCCATAAAATTACATACAACAGTATAAATTAAGAGCTAAAATATAATCTTGAAGACCGCACCAAATCAAATCACGCCTCATATCCTGATGAGACGGAGGGAGCATATATAGTACAAAATTAATATCATTAGATCGATTGGTTGATCTATTGATGTCATACTATTAAACTTATTTGGAGATATAAATGTTGCTAACATTTGCTACAAGCATAGTTAAATTTTAAAAAGTTTGACCGCCAGGATTACCGTAACAACATTTATTTTGAGAATGTGGGAGTATACTTATATGCACATTACATAGAGAGGAGAGAGATGTGATGGAAATGGATATGATAGATGGAATGGATGGTTGGGGAGTGACGAGGCAATCCAGCCCAGCTTTTGCCTTTGTGTGATCCTTCCTCAGCTCCTGCATATACCATGCTGAAGCTGCAAAAAGAAGAAATAAAAATGCTGTCCCTCCACTCCACTGGAAGAAAAGGGTAAATGCAGTTGATCCCTTTTGGGACGCCTTCAGCCCTTCATTGAACAACAGATGAGCAGGCAGGCACACAGGCAGGGGCCCCAATAGCTCAGGTTGCCTGCCATTACCAGCAGCGGCTTTCCAAGATCACTCGCCTCATGCCATAACCATGGTCCATAAGCATACACACATGCAGATCATCCCCTACCCATCGGTTCCTATTAGTTTCGGAGCAAACATGTTATCGACTTTAACCATCCACAATGTGTTCTTTTTTTTTTCGCGATAACGCCTTGGCGCATTTTTCATTAAGCAGAAAAAAGTTTTTGTTACAAATATACGAGAGACGGTAGTCGCAAGATTACCGAACCTCGGAACCCATGAGACAAGAGGTTGTGATTACATAAAGCCAATTGGCGACAAAAGAGTAGCATGCTTGCTCATGCCATCCCATCCCCTAGCCCGACCGTGTTCTCGTGTCATTGGAACCTTATCATGCATCGTTCTCCCACCACGATGATTGGTGTTTACGCCACATGTAATTGACTTTCACCATCCACAAGTGCATATGTGTGTTCTCATGTTATTGGAACCTTATCATGCATCGTTCTCCTCCCACCACGATGATTGGTGTTTTACGCCCTTTTGGCAAAGGGCAAAACGGCAATGATGCTGGTCCAAGATCCAACAGCTGCAGCAGCAGCTATGCTACAATAGCCTAACGCGAATACGTTTGCGATGTCAATTCTGCCTGGCCCGGGCCCGAACGCGAATACGTTTGCGATGTCAATTCTGCCTGGCCCGGGCCCGGACCCGGACCTGTGCAGTTCCTCCTACAATCCCCAGTGCGAGCGAGACCAGCGTCACCAGCTTTTGGGAACACAGACACAAGGCAGATCATGCATGCCGCCTGCCTGCCCGCACGCTTGGGTGGCCTCATGGTCCAGCCACATGTGGTCGTGTCCGCCCTGCTCTGCACCAAAGCTGCACGCAATGAAAGAAAAATCCTTCCGTGGAAAACGCTAGGCTCTCATTTCCGGCAGCGGCCCAAAGCATGCCTCCAGGGAGATGCATAGATCTCAAACATCAAACATGGCATCAGTAATGCGCGCCGTGGGTAGATACAGTACCAACAGATCGCAAACACAGTAGAATTTATATGGGAGGCAGCGGACAAACAATCAACAGTATACAACATGCAACAGCCTCAGCTAAGGGCTTACAACATGTAGTTATTTCAAAACAATATATTCAGAAATAAACCGATTTCTATCCCATCTATGAAAAAACAACCCTTTTGAAGCAGCCAAACAGTTATGGAAAACAAGTTTTTAATAATAATAAAGGCTTTACAGTTATAGCAAGGGCAAGGTAAAAACAAATGGCATCATCCAAATAACAACAGATGTTGATGATAAGATTTTACGCAACCATGCAGGCAGTTTGTAAAACAAGAAACCATGGACTGGACCACACTGCGACCAACCACTGAACGACTCCCTTCATACAAACAAAATTCAGTTTCCGGCTACCATGGCAGATAGCTGCAATTGACAGATGTATTAGATACGGTGTAGCAGATATGACCACAGACCCATCTTTTGCCAGATCCTTGCTTACCACATGCTATATCAGAGCTATTAATTTCAGACTGCAATTTCAGGGATGAACATTGAATTATGCTGCATTGAAGTAAATAAGTAAGCAAAAGGGGTAGATATGAGACAGTTTCTGTCCTTCTGAAGTTCCCAGTCCCAGCTGAGAGCTGACAAGGACATTTCTTATATCTGGTGAAGAACTCGAGTCAGTGATAATGGTATAACAGTAGATGCGTATCAAAAGAATCCTATGCTGGGAAGACTGCAAATGACACACCCTGTATAGCTGTGGCCATAGCACAACCTGTATGGACAACCCCACAAAAAAATCACCCTCAGAATATCATAGATGATGTGGCCACCCTCGCTATACCAGACAACCTAAAAGTTACTGTATTATCCTAACAAGGTGTGCATTATCTGCCAGTTGATCTACTAGAAAAGGGGGGGGAAATCTACTGAACCAGAACAAAAACAGTTCCGACTGAGATCTAACAAACAAGATGTAGAATAGAAATAAAAGGGCAGGGGAGGGACTGTGGACCAAAGTTGTTCCACTTTGCAAAACTACGAAGTATGTCAAACTCATATGTTCTAGCAACCAAAAGGAAGAGTAAAACTGGTCAATAATCAATGGATGAATTGATGTTTACTACAAATTCTTACCTCTGATATGAGCTATTTATGAGCGATGCTGTCAATCTGAAAACTAGGCCTAATAATAAACTAATGATATTGCAGGCATCATTATCATGCCAAATTTCTAGTATCGAGATAAGTCAATGTCCAAGAGTATGAATCCATCTTTACTGAATACTAGTCAAAATGTTCAGTGCGCCAAAACAACATATCCATCCACAAACAAAGGTAAAGCATTAATCTTAGCACCAACTAAGCATGTGAACGTCAACTCCATGATCGGCCACCCCCATACCCCCCTATATCTATCACGGTAACCTGCAAAAAAATTTGAAAAACATTCCAATTCATTCAGAAATCAATGCCACTTCAGGAATAACAGACATCCATTTGGGGAAACTAAAAACAGACATCCAAAAGCAAACTTACCTGAAGAAGGGGAGGTGCACCATGACCCATAGCAGCTAACTCAGAACTGACCTTTTGTCCAGCTTCTTCCAGAATACTAATAAGTTCCTTGGCAAATCTGGCATTAGCTGCAGTGAAAAAGGAGTAAGCTGTTCCTTTTGCACCTGCTCTGCCAGTTCGACCGATACGATGAACATAATCCTCAAGCGACCCCGGAAAGTCATAGTTAATGACATACTTCACATCCTTGACATCTGTTTTCCAAGAGCAAGAAATATGTATCAGTTTCTTCAGGAAATATAAGGTGTCTCACATCTAGACGTTGTGCATACCTAAGCCTCGAGCAGCAACATCAGTCGCTGTCATAATAGGACTTTTCCCTGACTTAAATTCAGAAAGGACCCAATCCCGTTCTGCTTGGCTCTTGTCACCATGGATAGACAAAGCAGGCCAACCATCCATTCAAGCTGTCTAGTAATCTGATCACATCCCTTCTTGGTATCCATAAATATCAAAATTCGGCTACCATCCATTATATCCTCCAGTAGATTAACCAGCCTTGTACACATACAAGCATCACTAAGACATTGTTTGAATGATGTGTATGAAACTGGGAAAAAATTTGAGGAAATCTTACTTGTTATACTTCTGGCTCTCAGATAGTATCTCAACATGCTGAACAATGGCATGATTAGCCTTCAAGTCTTCAGAACCAATAGTGACCTGCACCATATTAAATTCAGCAGTGTTGAAATGCAGCAGAAATGGAAATATGCACTGCAAAATGTTGGGTGGGCTATACCTTGTATGGGTCAAAAAGGAAATTCCTTGCTAACTGTTCAACTTCCTTTGGCCATGTAGCGCTCCAGTAAAGTGTTTGACGATCTGGACGAATCTGAACAAATCAATATCCAAAATTTATTTTTCATAGACCAATGAAAGTAACAGACATCTCAACAGAAACCACCAAATTCATCCAGACTGACAAAAATGCAAGATATTGAAACATACAACAAACATATATCAGGGCATCGAATTACACGTATATTCAACAGGGGTGGGAACCAATATGAAATGCACAACCTCCATCCTAACAAGAATGCAATTCTAGGTTTGGTCAAAATCAAACTGTCCTCAGTTTTGACTAACTTTAAAATATGGTTTATGACGAATCTAACGATATCTATTTAGTACGATAAATACTAGTATTTTAAGAATAAATTTGGTCAAACTTAACAAACTTTAACACAGCACTATTCTAGAATTGCATCCTTTTCAGGACAGAGGCAGTAAAATTTCATGTAGCAGCAAAAGTGTACCTGAGAAACAATTTTCTTAATCTGAGGTTCAAATCCCATATCTAGCATCCGGTCTGCTTCATCTAAAACAAGATATGTGACCCTTCGCAAAGTTTGTATGATGTGATTCTATCATGTCAATTAGTCGTCCTGGTGTGGCTATAACAATTTCAACACCTGGCATAAAAGAAACAAACACAAAATTAATATGATCAGTGCAATGCTGTCATTTTCCTTCAATTCCCATCCCTCAAACTCAGTGATACCTCGCCCATACGCCTAATGATTTTTGTGATATTAGTATTACACACAGAGAAGCCTCAGGCAAACAGTAGACTACAGAGCAATTATGATTTATATAGTTATATATATTGTTATGGACCAACATATTTTCCTTCATGCCGAGGGATGGAGAAGAAACCTTTTTGAAGATCACGAACTTGTGGACCTTTTGGCACACCACCATATATGCAAGTACTTTTTATCTTTGATGATGCACCAAACTTGGTTGCTTCTTGCTGTATCTGAACAGCAAGTTCACGTGTAGGAGCTAACACCAAGACAATTGGACCATCGCCAGGGGCTTCATTCAACAATAACAAAGCTGTAAGTGCTCAGAATTTTGGGCAGGAAGTTCCCAAAAGATGATCATGAAGGAAAAGCATCAGTGCAACATATTCTCACCAAGAATAGGCTGAGCATTCACATGAACAATGGCAGGTAAAAGGTAAGCAAGAGTTTTCCCTGATCCAGTCTCTGCAATGCCAATAAGGTCACGGCCCCTCAGTGCCATTGGCCAACCTTGCGACTGGATAGGTGTAGGTTCCACAAAGCCAGCTTTTGTAATTTCTTGCAACACATATTCTGAAAAAATGAAAATGGCACCACTAAGGCCAGCATTCAAAGCTATAAATATGCACATATGAAGATCCCACACAGAAGAAAAGTGCAATGCCAGCTACATGCAAAAGGAGCACTGCCAAATTTAAAGGGTCCTATCATCGACAATTCACACATAGAATATCTTAAGTACAGAAACTAATATAGATAGGACAACTCATACAAGATGATTAGCCCTGGGAGGCTCCAAAGACAGCTAGGTTCCCCATTTCTACAGAATTCAATTCGGGTGCTTCCTCAACTTAACTCACTGCTTTGAAAAATGTGTGCTCTCAGCTCCAGGATCTAGTGAAAGTTATGAAACAAAGAATCCTTCAGCTCTCAGTATGTCCACAAGAATATACCCTAACACAGTTATTACCGATTTCTTGTCAATATTTTCTCTAAAACAGATCCCATTCTGCTCTCACTTACAAGTAAAATCGTCAAACTCTACAATGGCTAGCATATCACCATTCATAAGTGTAAGTCATAATGAAAATAACCACAGGACACACTTGTAGGCCAAGACATAATTGAATACACCAAGGGAAGTGCATTTGCTTCCAAGACATAAGATTAGAATGGAAAGCACCTTCTCTTAGGTGTCACAAAATCAAAAGGCTCGGTGGCCTATTTGGCTTTCCTTGCAAGTCCTATAAATTGCATACAATATATTTGACTGGAATCACGAAAGTGACCAAAGGCTTAGTCCAAATAAAAGCTCTGATGGTAACACAACTTGAAATGCAACCCTATAACTCTGTTCATGCATGGTGTGGCTTGGGCATACTTGAACATAATGCTCTATTAGTATTATAGGTGATGCAAGGAGCTGAAATCAGCTACATCAACACCAATCTAACTCATGTAGTAGGATAAGATTGCGCGCTCTGAGTATAGTGACACGACTAAGAAGTTTATTAATCAAACATTCGACAAACTCCATCACCTCCTGATTCACCGAACGTTTAACTTGTGTAGCTGCAAACGGCAGCATCAGCTTCAGTAACAGCAGGCTCATAAACATACCAGGGAAGCCAACATCACGGAAGTCAAGCACCGGCTTGGGCACGTCGCGGCCATCGACGGTGATCTCCCGGCGGCGGCGGTACGCCTCCACCTCGTCCTCTGTCATGGCGGCCACCGCAGGCGACTCCACGTAGAAGTTCTTCTCGAAGCGCGGCAGCCCATCCAGCTCCGAGGCCGCCGCGGAAGCGTCGGCTTTGCTCGGCGCCGCGAACGCCCTGGACCCGCCCCCGAACGCCCCCTCGCTGGATGGAACAGAAGCGGAAGCACAGTCAGTCAGCTCGCGTCGGCCACGGGGGCAAGGCAAGGACTTAGGGTTTAGAGCCCGGGCGTGGGGCGACGAATTACCTGCGGCGGTCGCGGTAGGAGCCCGCGTCCGCAGCGCGGCCGTCGTAGCGGCTCATGGCGGCGGTCGCCGGCGGCGAGGAGCACGGCTAGGGTTTAGCCGCGGGATGGTATGGGAAGCCGCGACCGGACCGGTCGGGTTTGGTTCGGTGCGTGGCGTGGCGTGGCGCGGTTTCGAAGATTCCAGGAGCAAGCAAGAAATCTGTGATTCGAATTGATGCCAGTGAATGGGGATATATAACTTTTTACCATTATAGCGGTTGAACTCTCGAGTTACCATTCTAACAGATGACGATACATTTTTACCACCGCTTGATGCAATCTTATACATTTTACCACTTCGCTCACGTGGCACGCCAGTCACCGGGCCGAGCCCACGCGCAGTGTGTAAAATGACCATCCAAAATTCCTACCCTACCCTTTCCTAACTTTCTTCCTTCCATTGACACGTTGCGCTGGGCACCCGAATGGAAACGTGCACTCCGCCGAGGGGCCGAAGCCGCCCCATCCCGCCCCCGCACGGGTGGCGCCGCCCCGCCCTCCCTCACCCGCTGCCGCGGCGTGGGCGATCGAACAAGACGAGACGGGCAGAGAGCAGAACGCCATAAGGCCGGCAGAGCACGAGGTCGCTGGTCGCCGTTTGCAAGTCGGCGGGTCTCCTCTGCGATCCATCCAGCCGCCTCGAGGAACGCGCCTCCCTAGCCGGGGCGAGGCCGACGCGGGTCAAGGACGAGCCCGACATCCTCTGGCGCCGGGCGTGGACGCCGCCGGGCGAATCGCGTGCCGCCGCCGCACGGCCGCCATCCGGTCCGGCCGCAGCCTTACGCCACGCCGCCGCGCTGCGTCGGAGAACAAATGGAACGACGAGTGGGTGGCGAGGGAAGGGAGATGCGCGGGCGCAAGATACGGTGCGGCGCTGCAGGCACGGCGAGCTGGGCGGAGGAGGCGCCGCGCGTCCCGGATCCCGCCGCCCGCCGCGAAGAGAGAGGAGCGATTCACCACGACTGACCGCCCAACCCAACGTGAAACAAAGCAGGGGGCAATTTGGTCAATTAACAACCAGATCCAGCGTGGACAAGCGATCTGGCCTGCCACATCATCCAAAGTGGTAAAAATGTATCGAATGGCTAAGAGCGGTGCTAAAAATGTATCGTCATCCGCTAGAGTGATAAACGGAGAGTCGTCATCGGTTATGATGGTAAAAAGTTATATATCCCCAGTGAATGAACTCCACTCGATGGAGTCAGTCCGCGTCGAAGAGCGCTGGTGGAGTCGAGACGAGACCCGTTTCGCTGCTGGCAGGTGGGGCCCGCGAGTGCCACGGAGAAAAGTACGGGGCCCAACAGGCTTGGGCTGGGCCGGCCAGTAGCTCTCGTCTTGATCGAATCCAAGGCCCAAAAGTCGCCGTGCTCTATTTCAATACGAGCTGTTGGATATGGATGAGATGAGAGCAAGTCACGTGTACGAGAGGCTCCGTGCCGCCGCCTCCCTTCCCCTCCCCACCGCAAGGCTCCAGGACGCCGCCGTTCGCCTGAAGCACGCCTACCTCCAGGCTCTGGCCGGCGTCCACCAAGCTGCCGAGGTGAGCACGCCCCCAGCCCCCCACCAAGACGCAGTAGCTCTTCTAACATCCGCATGGGGATGCTGTCAACGCATCACCTGCGTGTGCATTTTTTCGTGCATTTCAGTTCATTTTTTTTCTAGCTCATAATCAACCAAGTGTTGTTGGTAGAACTCAGTGGCTGTTATTTCTGCTACAACTCAATAGCTATGCACAACTTTACTCCTGCTAATCTACACAGGCATGGAGGAAGAGGTCTTTCTCACTCACTCACTCACTCATTTGCAAACCGTACTCGACACATCTCTCTACTTCCCCTGACCTATTCAGAAACCCAAGTTCCAATAATTGCAATCCCAATAATTGTTAATCTAATTCTCTACTAGTTCTGGTTCCAACTTACTCGTTTTAACCCTCTGTAAAATGTTGATTCTAATTGCAAATCTAAAATAAGTAGTTGAATAACTTCATAATTTCTAAATTTTTTAGTAATTATTAATAATTTTTAATTTTTGTATAAGAAGAAGAGTAGTTATTTTTTCTATACGACACACTCATATATAGACTATGGTAGTCTTAGGCCATAACTTATGTGGCTTGTATGGATGTCTTCTTTTCTGTTTTTTTTTTTTAAAAAAAAACTTTTATGTGCGTGAAGTTATACAAGTGGTGATGCACACATGCTGTATGTACAGTAGAATTGTAGTACATAATATTTCAACAAGTGTGTTAGCGTAATTTTGGGTAAAACGCCTTTAGGATCTCATTGCCGCAGTGTGCAACATGTGTCTGTTAGCGTAATCTTTCAACAAGCGTAACAAGTGTATTAGAATAATCTTTCTGATTTTGAAAAAATGTTGTCTGTGTTATCCAGTCCTGTATCCTCGACGCCGGCACGAGCAGTGAATGGCCACCGCGGGCGGCGACCATGACCATGGCGACGCACCACCCCCGCCCCCCCCTGCACCTCTCCGCGTCCTGTGCCGCTTGGGACATGAACCCGGGCGCCGCCACCATGGCCACGCCCAAGCCCTCTAAGGCCAAAGCCGAGCCGCCACCACTCGCGACCACCGCCCCGGCCCGCCCGCCTACTCCGACCCATGCCGACCTCTTCGCGCGCTCCAGCGAGGGCCAAGGTAACGTCTCCTGTCGTCACCATGTACTTGGTGCTTTGCCAGGCTGCCTGGAGCTTCTACGCTCTCTATTGCTTGTTGCTGCAGTATAATTAGTAATGAGAGTTGAGACAGCACGAAATCGATGTGCACGATCGTAAATAGCTAAATGCTATCGCATAGGGCTACTGAGGTACTGAGAGTTTGAAATGAATCGTGTCACAGAGATTGTATCATTGATGAGTGGGAATACAATTGGTTGACTGGTTGTGGTTTTTAGATATACACCGTGATAGCAGAAATTGTTATACAGGCCTAAAACAACAAAGAATCCCATAACTGGCTAACTGCTAGAAGCACCAGCTTAAATCAGCACAGGCCTGCATCCATAAACTCCTAGCAATTGGCAGTCTGTAGTTAAAAGTAATAATAGGGTCAGAGTTTTTTTCGCCCTAACTCAGTGCAGATTTACTGTCCAGTTTATTAAAACAGTTATCACTCCATATATCCTGCAAGTGAGTATTTACCAGACACTTGAACCAATTGATTATAGAGTGACATGTAGGTACTTACCTGTTTGGTTCAGTCCCCCAATAAACCTTATGTCTCTAGCATCAATCTGCTAAATGTGATAAAATTTCCAACAACTTCCCCAAGTTTTCACCTTTGCATAACTGAAAGATCTGTGTATCTTATTTGTCACTCCACCTTAAGAAAAAAAAAAGCAATGTTGGTAACTAACTAATCCAATGTGTTCGACCGTTGATAGTGTGTGCCTTTTGCAATTATTCCTAGAGGTTGTTAGCCTAGTGCTTAACCCCAGTTAGTATTTACCTATTCACTATTCACTGTAAGGTAGTTTTTAGGTTCCATGGAAACTAAGTTGATCATGGTGCCTTGGCAACCAAGTAGATTACAACATCTTGTCTATAATATGCCAAGAGTAGGTGTACCACTTGCCTATATATGCAGTGGTTAATTTCATCTTTGTAACCAAGTCATTACCTCCAATTTCAAAACAATCCAAGCGGCATCTTTGCCAAGCTGCCCTCTGGCAGCCCCCTCACCATAAGCTTCAGATTTGATATTTGATTAATATGGTTGATACAGGAGTGGTAAAGAAGAGCACATATATGGGCTTTGAGAAATGGTGGTTGCCACCTCCACCACAGGTGAAGAAACCCCGATCGCTCTACAGTGCGGCATCACTGGCTTACTTGGGAGACTGCATATATGAAGTGAGTATCAGGCCGTGTGAACACCAATATAGAAGTGTACTAGTTGTCAAGTTGAAGCTTGCTTTCTTTAGGAAGATCTGATTCTTTCTCTTTCAGCTTTATGCTCGGAGGCACTTCTTCTTTCCACCTCTGAGCATCAATGAGTACAACAAACGTGTGATGGATGTTGTGAAGTGTGAGTCACAGGTATGGGTTTGCCTATCCTTTTTATTGGTCAAACCTCTACAAATATATTAGTAATTATGTGACGTGATGTCAGTGCTGATGCTAAGCATTTGTATTGTCGGTTATCGGTGTATCTTCATTCCATTTGTTCTTTTCCAATTCAATTTTCTAAATATAGCCAGTTCTGTGTAATGATATGTTGTTTCAGAAATGTTGTCATTATAACTATGCTTTTTCCTCGCTCCAGGACCTTTTGTTGAACAAGCTTCTTGGAGAGGATTTTTTAACTGATGAAGAAAGGTGAAGCATAAATGCTAACCTTATACTTTATGCAATGCTACCAGAAATATAGTTTCTATAGAGAAGTGCTCTTCTGTAATCTTAAGTCTTAACATGCATGCCTGCAGTTATCCGGAATGTTAGCATTTTTCCATTTGTCAAGACTAGCATGGGTATTTGGGAGTTACCATAATTGGTTTAGGGATAATGTTGTATCTCTGCCTTTTCTACACTGTTCAGGGCCTCGAGCCTATTCAATAATGAGCCTTCAAGATGTACTTTTGAGTTGCATGATTAATCACATTTGTAGGGACATACTTCGTTGGGGGAGGAATATTGTTAGCAGCAAAACTCGCACCAGAAAGCGTGCAGGAATCGCAGTCTACAATCGGGCATCTTCACTAGAAACACTGGTGTGCAATACTCTAGACTTGTTGCGTTCAAAAATTACTCTAAACATGTGTATTATTCTATTCTATGCTGCAATTTGTGTGAGGCTAATTGTCACATTGTTGGTCTTGTTTTCTGTTAGATTGGATATCTTTACCTCACAAATTTCAAACGGTTAGAGCAACTTATGTTTCAATTGGGCTTCACAAGTGGTGCCTCTTCACAACATATTGCAGACGAGCTGCGGTCAAATTTCCAGTAAAGCATCCTCGGTCGATAAGTACTATTTTCAAAATCTTTTAGGAGGAGCTGGCTCATATTAATGAACTATTTTTGGCAGGAAAACAACCCCCGCTTCTGCCACACCTCCACAACCTGCAACAAAGTGAACAGCTCCGAGGTGTATCAATATTGGTGTCACACTTGCAGAAAGACTTCTCTTTAGTGTTGACCCCAGCAACCGAGAGGAGAGGACGCACGAATCACACGCATGCAGATGCAATAGCGAGACTGGGAGCAAATGGTTAGCGAACGCCACCACCATATATTCATCAGCATGTTTCTGTGAATGTAGCAACATAGATACGCACAAACTCTGGAGACGGTCCGAAAATAAAGACTCTGAATGTCTGGGCTGACCTGGGGCTTGGTGTTTGCAAAGAAGCTCGAGTGTGGGAGATCTTAGTCGTTGGTGAATGGCACATAAAACCAAGGTCTGATTTTGGGGTGTTGTAATCGGCCTGAATTCGTGTAGGTAATTAATCACTTCGTGTGAATTTGTTGTAAGAATCTGTGATGATTCTGCTTGTACACACGCCTTGTTTCCTTTTTTCTGTTCCCCCTCCTGTGAATTTATGTTGACAAGCTAAAGGTCTGAGCGCTAAGATGCTGTGGGAATGAATAGCCTCGGCAGTTCTATGCACTGCCTATTATTTTGAATGTCGTCCGACTTAAGTGTCGTGCTGTTTGGTTCAGTGAGTGGAACCTGGTAATGCAATGAGAAATGGAATCAGATAACAGTGTAATCAGAGGTAGGGATGCTTAGTTGCCAGCTTTATTTGGAAATGGTTTGGAAACAGACATGTGTAAAGGTAAAATATATACCTCTCCGTAACGGGGTAAGACATACCTCCACCTTACACTTCAGAATACCAAACAACACCACCTTTGTTCTTCTGCTGAAGCCGTTTGTCTGGTGCTCCTTTTGTTTATGCAGGAGCAGGGGCCACAGTGCCTGCCCTCAGTTCTGAACTTCTTGCAAGGTACTAGTAGAAGTGACAAAAATTGGAAGCATTCCAAAGCAATCTGTTTCGCCCAGCCGACGGCGAACCGGCATGGGGCAGCATCAGCAACCAGCGAGCCAGCTCAGGCTCAAGAAGCTCTCACTTTCTTCCCTGGAGCAGTGGACTGTCGTCCTTATCCGAACGAACTGAACGATCGTGTTCTCGTTCACCGCCCGAGCCCGACGCTTTTTAAAAAAACGGGGCGCCGAGTGAATCCCAAGTCCGCCTCCGCCCACGCAAGCAGGCAAGCACACGGCGCGCGCACTTCCACGAAAAAAAAAAAAGAAAAGAAAGGAAGGTGAGAAGAAGAAAACAAGAGCAAGTGGAAATCGCAGCACGCCCCGACTGGGAATGACGCGCGCCCGCCGCCAATGGCCGCACCGCCGCAGACGATAGCGCTCGCGGGGCTCATCCTGCTCAACTTCGTCCTCGCCGCAGCAACGCTCATCCTTCGCGTCCTCGGGCACCGCAGGCCTCGGCAGCAAGTCCCGCCGCCGCCGCCGCCGCCGCTCGAGCCGGCCGTCGCGGCGGAGGCGGAGGAAGGCGGCGGCGGGGAGCCGCCGCAGAACCAGAGGCGGCGGAGGAGGGCGCGGAGGAAGCGGCAGCAGCAGCAGGAGGAGGGGGCGGCGGAGGGTGGTGGCCACGGCGAGGACGGGGACCGAGACGCCGCCGCAAAGGCGGCGGCGGCGGGTAAGGAGCCAACGCTGCTGCCCCGCCGGCCGCAGTTCCCGCTCGCCTCCGTGGCTGGCGCGCTGCAGCGCCGGATCAACGCGCGGTACGACGACCTCGCGCGGGCCAGCGAGGCGCAGTGCCTCACCATCGAACAGGTGCGCCGCACCGCATTACCCTTCCTTCCACTTGCTTCTGCCATGGCCAGGGCTCTACATGCTTTTGCTTCGCTTCTCAGTGTGTCGGCGAGGTAAACGTAGGCCGTAGCCTCGCTGCTTTGGCGACAAGTGTTGCTGCCTGCAATGTGGCCGGATTGGTCAGCAAAGCGCAGATTACCCGTTGTTGATTTCTCAAGCTGTTTTTGACCCAGATTGCAATCTAGGGATAGAGTTAGCGCTTTGAATGTCCATTTTCCATGCCAATTTTGCTTCAATGCTGCACGCCTGATGATGGCTACTAGGATGCTTATAGAATTTGTCTATTGCCATGATGCCCGAAATTTACTGTGAACTCATTACTGACAAACTACCATTTCGTTTTTAACATATGGGCATGAAATGCCATGTATCCTATAGTTGCACTGGTGCTCACGTATAAAACTTAACATCATACTGTCACCTTGCTTAAAAGTAACCCAGACTAAGGAGAATGGATTCATCCACTTGTACATGCAGATACACACTATATTGGGAGCTACAAACTCAGGAACTTACAGTCTACTACCTTGTCATGCTTCTTTTTTTTTTAGATAAAGACCTTGTCATGCTTCTACTTCTACATTGTCATATTACTAAATTAGTTATAAGAGATTAGTACAGTCTCAAATGTTAACTATATTTTTTAATTGTCACCTCTGGGTGTAATTTTGGCAATGCTATTGACAGCATCAGCAGTATTTATTGTTTTTGGACGTTCATAAAAAATAAAAATAAAAATCCCCTAACGGGAGCGTGCCTCGCACCTCCTCACTCCTCTTTCCCCGCGGCGGATACGGATAACGATTACAATTGATTACAGGATAGCCTGGCCGATTAATTCCTCAACATCGAGGATTTAAGCCCCTGACCTTCCACCACAACCTGCAGCCACGGAAATATCTTTTCGCCGCTTCCTCTTTGGTTTCGCCATGGCACTGATGACGAATCAGTGCCGCCGCCAGAATCATGAATCAGGCGAACCATCAATTGCACTTGGTGAGGAGAGTAACAAAGAAAGTGAATTAAAAACCAAGAAGATGCCAGAAAAGCCGCCTTTCCCCTCTTGATGTTGAGCAGTGCGTTGAGGCGGATTATTAGTTATATTCATGCTGAGCTTTCCTATGCTATGATTACAAAAGATCTGGTTGGTAGATCCTTTCTGCAGTTTCTGCTATCAATCATCCATAGATTTGTTGAGTCTTTTGGGTTCTGTTTGATTTGAGACGCTGGTGTGATTTAGCCATCTGGGTACTGGTAAGACAAGGACTATGAATTTTTTGTGACTGTAGAGCTTGTACGATGAAATTTTAGTTCACCAACTTGAGCCTTATTGTGTTGTGCAATCCAAACAATCTAATAGAATGGTTGTCCCAGTTGTTTTAAGGTGTTCAGAGTTGCATCTCTTATCAAACCAGCAGGATTTTGAATATCTGCTTCTTCTTTTCTTCTTGAAAGTTGGAGTTAACTCTAATGCTCCTTATTAAGTTGAAGTAGATTGAACCCTCAGCTTGCAGCATAAGTAAGGCAACTCTTAGCCCCTAAGCTGTGGCATAGTTCTGCAATGCTTCTTTGTTATTTATTTCCTTTTTTTTTGGGTTAAGGTATGAGTTGTAGCAATACAGTATATCTACTAACAGCCTAGTGGTCTTGATAATTCCTTTGGATTGAAGTTACCAAATCTAGTAGCATATTATTCACTTGTTAGTTCAAGATCAAGATCTATTCAGAATTAAGACTGTAAAATGTTACATTAGAAGACAGTAGTGCACTATGACTGAAGTGGGTAGCTTCAGTGGTGATCATAGATGTTGTGGTTAGCGTTTGAATTGAAATATCACATCCTATTTTTCTGAGAGACTTTAGCATGTAAGCATGGCTTTCTCTTCAATATTATTACTTGATGAGTTGAGTTCCAAAATACTGCATTCAAGATCACTTCAGTTCAGTTGCATTGGAACAAAAAACACTGCATTCCTTTTCTTGACAATGTGTTCTCTGACTTTGGCAACTGACAGCTTGTTCTATAGAGGATATCTGTGCTTATTATTTTGTTATGAGTAACACCGTTGTTTTCAGATCATGATATGCCTACTTTTACATCAACTATTTGTTGAGAAAGTTAGATGGCTAAAACATGTGTTTATCATCCTACTGTATGCTTAATATAGGTTTTAATATCGTTCACATGTATTCATATTCCAAAAACACTACTAGCTTTTAACTAATTTGAAGTATAAAGTCTAGTCTATTGTTGAAAAAAAAAATCTTTTGAAATTTCAATTCATGTGGTGCATGATGCCCCTGTATATGTTGTATGATCTGCAGTTACAACCTTGTAGACTTGATTAAATGGTCAGGTCCTCGACACTAGTTTTGTTTGTTCCTACTCTACAGTCTGAACTGGATGTAAACATCTTAACCTTGACAAACTAAGTGTTACTGTGGTTTTGCTTAAACTTTCATCAGATGATTTCATTGAGAGAATTTTTTAAAAAAATATTTTTTTTTTCAATGAGAAAGTGCAGGTGAGGCCCTATCATGGGTACATTTAAGGTCAATATCTAAAACAGAAATGCCTTCTCGTCAGTTACCTAGTTCATTATTCATGGAGTGAAGGGCCTGTTTGTGTTGGTTTTCAAATCCTTCAGTTTTTTTTATCTGAACTAGATTCCCAGAATTCCTAGAGCAATTAACCCTGTCCAAATGGGTTGTAAGACATTGCCATGGTGGATGGTGGCCATGACACTTTGCATAGCTTAAGTTTCTATATGTTGCCTGACAACCAAGGACCAACTACTCCCTCTGTCCCCAAATTGTAGGTTGTTTTGGCTTTTCTAGGTACATACTACTTTTTTTTCATACACCTAGATATATGCTATGTCGAGATCTAGAAAAGCCAAAATGACATGATTTGGAACAGAGGGAATAGGTCGTAAAAGCCAATATCTTTATTGCAACGGGTAATGCTTCTCCTGGTGGGGTTTTTTTTTTTTTTTTTTGGAAAATTAAATATAGCAGGGGAGACCCCCACTGTAAAGATTTTATTAAAAATCAACATCAAAAAGACACAAAACCACTGTACGAAAGAGGGTTCTACAGCTAGGAGAACTGCACAGGCTGTACAAGCATAAACAATACCAACAAAGTTAAGCTAGGTCAGCAAGAAGGGAGAGGAAAATAGGTCTTTTAGGGCTGCAGAAGAGAAAGGACTGCAACTGGGCTTCTTCCAGGAAGCATTGTTTCCAGTTAATAAAGGTAGGACGACCACGATCAAAGATGAAGTTATTTCTTTGCTTCCAAATCTGCCAGGCTCCTATGATGATAATCTCCATGAAGAAAGGTCTTTGAAATTGTTGTTTAGCATTAACCATCATCTGGAAGAAATCCAAGGAGAAGTCCCAATGTATGCCCAGAAACCGCCAACAAGCTTGGCTGAAAGGGAAGCTGAAGAAGAGATGAAAGGCAGTTTCCTCCATGTTATTGTTGCAGAGAATGCAATGTAGCTATTTCCTTCAATCTTGTGCTTTTTTCTTTTAAGGATGTTCCTTTTGTTGAGTCTGTTCATTAGAAGTAGCCAGCTAACACCCTGAGTTTATTGGAGCATCTAGAGTTCCAAATCCAGATAAAAGGATTAGGAGGTTGGATATTTTTGAAGGGAAGGTTATAGAACTTTGCTGAAGAATATGTTTTGCTACCCCAAATGTACTGCCAAGTGTCTTTTGTATTCTCAGAGACTTGTATTGTTTGAATGTAGTCTTGAAGATTTTGAAACTTTTTATAGGCTTGCTCTGTGAGGGGGAGATGAAACTGAGTCTCCAATGTGTTGCTTGACAGGAACTGTGCAACTGAAATAATTTTATTCTTTGTGTAGGAGAATAGTCGTGGATATTTAGCTTGTAGGATGTTGTCATTCCACAGGTCAGACAAAAAGAGTACAGTGGAGCCATCCCCAATTTGACATTTGGCAGTACCTCTGAAATGGTCACAAAGTTTTAGGATATCCCTCCACCAAAAGGATCCCTTATCAGTACCTGGTGTTCTTTTAGCTTTCTGTATGCTAATTCATCCAAGTATTCTGTCACCTGTCACATAACTATGGGTGTCAGCCAACGATTTTTGGTCCGGACCAGTGTTGTGGATCTCGTGCATTTTGCCCAGAATTGCTTTACAAAGGGTATGGAGTATGGACTGTACTATGGCAATACAGGTCCTTAACATGAATGGAAGAAAGCTGGTACAAAATTGCATGACTAATTTCAGAATCTCAGATCGATGAAAAAATAACTAAATAATAAAAAATATCCACTATAAGTCTATAACCATAGGTTTGCATATTTTGTTTTTATTGGGGTCACAACTAGTTTCAGTGCACCTAATGAATATTCTACTATGTTTGCGATCACTGATATGTTCCACCCCACCCCCCCCCCCCCCCTCATTGGGCTCTATAAGTCACAGAGTGTACTTACAAAAGTGCTCTCTGTGTTATTTTTCAGGTTGATGAGTTTGTTAACTGTCTCATAGATGCTAGAAACGAGTTGCTGCAGAGGTATGTCACTCTTTGCATGAAACTTACCTTCTGACATCCACAACTTAAATGTTTTGCAAACCTCCAGTAATGCCTTATTCCTATGATCTTACCAGGTATGAGAATGTACAAAGAAGCTTCAAAATAAAGAAGGCAATGCTATCCAACCATCGAAACTATAGGTCTTCATATGAACGCCTGTTTGAACAGGTTAGTCATTTAAGATGGATAAAATTGCCAAGGCAACTAAGCAAACTTTACATGTAGGGCTACATACTGTCTGTGCTAACTTCAGTTTATTACACCTGTTTGTACCCTCGGGCATTTTCATAGGTTCGTAGATTGGAAACCGAGCGCGATAACCTAAAGAAAGATGCTGACATCTACAACTACTTGCAAGAGCGTCTTCAGAAATCAGAACCATACAAAATGGTATGTTGCTTCTCTTCTCCTTGTAAGTCGTAACCACCTCAGCATCCTGGTTGTGACTAAAGAGACTCTGGACTGTTTACCATGGCAGATCATGGACCTCAGTGCGATGGAGTTGGAGCCCCCAGAAATATCATTCGAGGAGCTGCTGGCTAAGGAGAAGGAGGACACCGCCTTCTGGCAGCGCAACGGGAAGCTGAGATCATTCTCATCCAAGTAGGACGCAATGCCCCTACCTGGGATCACTGACGATACCATATCTCAATGTCGTTAGCGCTGTCGTTAACATCAGTAGGCTAAACATGAACCCTAGCTTGCTCCTTGAGAGCAGCAGCTGCCTGTATGCCTGCATTGAACCGTTTGGTGTAACGCCGCGCTCGTCTGTCAAGATGTTGGGCTCCTGTCACTTAGGAGTCTCCCTGGCCAATTCTGGGCAGATTAAAAGATCTGTGTCGTGATATTATATCGTCCCTGCTTCCCTATTCTCAGTTTCTCCGTAGAGAGCTTCTGGTGCCCGCTGAGATCTGCAGTGGACGGTCACTGCCTCACTGGTCACAGTGGTCACCGCCGCTGTGTGCGCCTGTGCCCAGCTTGCTGTGACGTGCGACTCTGCAATTGACTGAAGAAGAGACGTGTGCGTGTTTGGAAATTGTTATTCTGGATACTCTACTACGTGGTTTCAGCATTCAGGATCTAATCTGAAGTTTAGATTGTGAAAATTTCCTGGATTTTTCCCTTCATTTTTCCAAATTATTTTATCATATCAAATATACTTAAATATTGATATGTTTTTGTTAGTATATAAATATTTTAAAAAAAACTAATTAGTCAAACGTGTTTAGATAAACATTCTCGGACGATTACATCGTTAATTCGTTGCTGCTTGTGTTTGGTGGTAGGATGATATTTACTCAAACCAACAAACTAAATTCTATTAAGATGTCTTCCATATTTGTTACGGCGATTCTTCGGTTCGGTTCAAATATTTGCCATCTAAACTAATCTGAATTTGTCCTGGGTGTAAATTGCAGTAATAGAGTGGAGTACTGTACATCATTAATTCGTTGCCTCACGGTATTCCAGGCTCCCGCCTATCTACTTTGAATTGCTTCCTTCGAGTAGTAAGACGTTCTCCATCTCGTACACAGTCAATCTGCCTTGCGCATCTTCTCCCCCCTCCGCATTCAATTCCTACTGCGATGGCCACCAACCAGGAGCCAGCGTCCTCGGCGGGGCGGGCCTCCACGGCGCCCTCGCGTCCTCCTGGCGGCCTCCGGCAGCGTGGCCGCCATCAAGTTCGAGGGCCTCTGCCGCAGCGTAGCCGAGTGGGCGGACGTCCGCGCGGTGGCGACCGCGTCCGCCCTGTACTTCATCGGCGAGGTCAACTTCCCCGACGGCGTGCCGCTCTACACCGACGACGACGAGTGGTCCCGGTGGAGGCGTGTCGGCGACGAGGTCTTGCACATCGAGCTGCGCCGGTGGGCCGACGCCCTGGTCATCGCGCCGCTCTCGGCCAACACCCTCGCCAAGGTACGCACGCCAGCTGCTGCTTGTCGTGTCCCACCCGCTGACAACTCTGCCTGACGACGTGCCGTGCCGTGCCAGGTCGCCGGCGGGCTGTGCGACAACCTCCTCACCTGCGTGGTGCGCGCCTGGGACTACAGCAAGCCCGTCTACGTCGCGCCGGCCATGAACACCTTCATGTGGGACAACCCCTTCACGGCGCGCCACCTCGCCGTCCTGCGCCAACTCGGCATGTCCGTCATCCAGCCAGTCACCAAGCGTCTGGCCTGTGGGGACCAGGGTTTTTACCGACCGGTTGAACCAAACCGCCGGGGTCCGGTTTCGGATTTCCGGACCGGTTACGGTAAACCGGCCGTTACGGTCGGTTTGGTTTTGAAGTCAATTGAATTCAAATTTTCCAGTTCATCGGTAAAAATCTTTTTACCGGTAGGTTTGAGCGGTTTTTACCGGCGGTATAAACGGTTCACCGGCGGTTTGAACGGTTTGACCGGTTTTAAAATTCAAAATTTTATTTTTTTTCATAAAATGCTAAAAAATTCTAAAAATACTTCATGATTTGTAGAATCCAATGATGTCAAAATTACTCAAATTTGAGTGTGTTTAGTATCTTTTCGGTTCATGATTTAATGGGCCTTAATGGGCGGCTTTGTATTTTTTTTTTTTTTTTTTTTTTTCAAACTTAGATTTGAAATTTTTTATACCAAACGAACTCAAATTTGAAAAAATGTTGCACCGTTGGCTTCTATAAATCGCAAACTATTTTACAGTATTTTTTTTTTCCACGATTTTTTTTCAATTTTTAGATTTTGAATTTCAAATCTTTTTACCGGCGGTCCGGATACGGGCGGACCCGTAAAGTCTTGAAACGCGGTTTCCCCGATGAAACCGACCGGTATAAAAACCCTGGTGGGGACTACGGCAACGGCGCCATGGCGGAGCCGTCAGAGATCTGCAAGACCCTTATGCTCTTCTTCGGTCCACAACATCTTTAGCATCTTTAGCAGTAGCCAATCTCCCCTTTCAGTTCTGTTCGCTTTCTGTATGATGAGATGTGTCACTTGGTCGACAACCTAGCAATTGTTCTGCACAATATTTGCAATGGCATCATACATGTCACGCTTCTCGTCTTCCATTTCTCCATACAGATCGTCAAGCACCTTGAGAACGTCCTCGGCTTCAGATGGAGGTGTGCTCCTGGCTGTGAAGGCGAACACCTTGTTCCCCACTTCAATCCAGCTCTGCCCTGGATTCTTCCTCAACCCTGCCTCCTTTGTCATCACCCTCACCCTCTTAGAATCATCCCACATCCCGCACGTTGCATACAGGTTTGTGATCAGTGTGTGATTGCCGGAGGTCTCTGTCTCAGCCTGCAGAACTTTGGCTATGGCAGTTTCGGCCACAGCAGCATCCCCATGAATCCTGCAAGAGTTGAGCAGCGCTCCCCACACACACGGGTCAGGTCTCATCGGCATCGTCTGGATGAGCTCAGAGGCGTCCTTCAGCAGGCCAGCACGTCCCAGGAGGTCGACCATGCAGGTGTAGTGCTCCATGGTTGGGGAGATCTTGTGTTCCTGCACCATCTGCTTGAACAAGCAGCGGCCATCTGCGACGCGCCCTGTGTGGCTACACGCAGACAGCACAGCGACGAATGTAACACCGTCAGGCTCAACCGCAGCCCTGGTCAGGTCTCGGAACATTGCAAGGGCTTGGTCACACAATCCGTGCATGCCATAACTCCCAATCATCGAGTTCCATGTGATCAAGTCCCTGCTCTTCATCCGATCGAACACCTTGCGCGCAGCAGCCACCCTCCCACACTTCCCGTACATGTTGACGAGACCATTCTGGACCAGCGAGTGCGGGTCTAGGACTGCTTTGATCGCGTGACCATGGACCTCTTGGCCAAGCTGCAACGCCAGCAATTCTGTGCAAGCTGAAAGAACTGTGGCTAATGTCACCACATTGGGCAAAAGCCACTGCTGCTGCATTTGCCGGAACAGCTGCAGTGCTTGCTTCATGTCCCCTGATGACGCGAACCCGCCAATGACAGCGCTCCAGCTCACAACATTGGGCGTAACCATGCTGCCGCCACATGGTTCCATCTGGGTAAGCACACCGAGCGCCTCACTGCACAATCCAGCAGCAGCGTAGCTAGTGATGAGAGCATTCCATGTCACGGTGTTCTTCTTCGTCCCGTCATCCCAGAAAACCTTCTCGGCCTCCTCCATCTCTCCAAGCTTGCCGTACATGCACACGAGTGAGTTGGTGACGAACAGGTAGCCATGGACGACGCCCTTCATAAAGCCATAGGCATGTATCGACCTCCCTTTCGCCAGTGCAGGGCCACCGGCGTACGGGCACGCCGAGAGCGCCACAGCGACGGCCTCGGCATTGCCCTCGCACCCACTGCAGTGCATGTCCCGGAACAGTTCAAGAACCTCCGGGTGCCTACCGCACCTCGCGTGCGCCGAGAGCAGCGTGGTCCACGTCACGGCGTCCGGGCGCGCCCCGGCCACCACCATGCGCGCGAACGCGGCCCACGCCGCGTCGGGGTCGCACCGGACGGAGCACGCGGAGATGAGCGTGTTCCAGGAGAGGGTGCTCCTCCTCACCGGCAATGCGTCGAACACGAGGCGGGCCTCGGATGCGCGGCCGAGCCTGGCATAGGCGGCGAGGACCTGGCCGGCGACGTCCGGGTGGGCATGGAGGCCGAGGTGGAGCGCGTGGGCGTGCACGGCCGAGGCGAGGCGCCAGGAAGACGCGGCGCGGAGGGCGAGCGGCAGCGTGTAGGAGTTGGGCAGCGCGGGGGACAGCGCGCGCATGAGGCGGTAGAGCGCGAGGGCGAGGCTCGGGCGGGAGCCGGCGATGTGGTCGCAGAGGAGCTTGTTCCATGGCACGGCGCTGTCAATCGGCGGGTGGCAACGGATTTGCTGGTCGACGGCGATGGCGGAAATCAGGCGGCGGTTGTGGTGGAGAGCAGTGGACGACGCGCGAAGGAGACGCATAGAGATCAGGCCCAGCGTAACAGGAGACGCGCCAAAAACGCAGGAAAGGATTTTTTTTTCTGGCCTTCCAAACAGGCCCTCAATGAACTAATCCCATCTTCGCCTTGCTAAATTGAAATCTTAAATCCAACATCATCATACTTGAGAACATTTTTGTAAAATTTCACACCGAAGTGGACAAATAATCGATCGATTATCATAAATGATAAAACTACAGATATATCGTAGACCAGAAAGAACACAGCAGGAGTAGCGATTTGAGTGTCAGACACATCTAATTATCACTAGAGCATGCATGGCACAACAACAGAGCAAGTCATTTCAAAGTTGGATGTCTGTATACAATGCAATCTCGCCGTCCAGTTTTTCCATGTCTACAAAACTACGGACACAAATAATTTTTCACAGTATAAATTGGACAGACCAATAAATTGCGCCCTCTATATGATCTATGCCACCATCAGTCTGAAACAACACGGGGAAGGGTGAATCAACCCCGGCAACCAGAACAATGTTAAGGTACTAGAATCTAGCCGGATATCTTTGTCCTCCGGGAGTCCGTCTTCCAAACTTGCAACTTTTTCACTGAATTTCTACACCCACGTTACAACCAGTGACAGGTCAGGAGTCCCTGTTGAGAAGATGCAGAATAATCATTAGCAAGAAGAAGAGATAATGCTTGCACTTCAGGGAAATGGTATGGAAGTTTTAAACGTGGAAGTCTAAAAGCACATGAAGTTGCTTGCACAAATAGACTTATGCTCGAATATGCTATCTCAAGTAAACCGAGCAGAATAGTCATGTGTTCATAAGAAAAACTGCACTAAGGGAGGACGTCCATCCACATTTTTAATAGAGAGGTGACAACCGAACCGAACCATGGTTGCCTGGGTGACATCTAACCCACCTACACAATCATGTGTTCATAACATTTTCAAAGAGTTAAAGAACCATAACTTTTAATCATGTGGTTACCTGGCAATCTTAACATTTCTGAACGTCAGCATCACAGTTAGTATAAATGTCACCAGGGCAAAGCAAAGGTGTTCCAGGGAATGGCCGCTAATGAAGTACCGGTTCACACTGTAAACTTTCCTGTCAGCAAGGCCTTCAAATCTTGCCAGAAGGTAAAAGCCTGCACCCAGATGTCAATCAAATAAAAGTTTTCGCTAAGGGCTAACACATTTTGGTTGCAGTAAGTCGGTTACAGCTACCTGTAGCAAGGAACCAAAACCTTGAATGTGTATACTTGGGAGGAAACAAGAATAGCATTGCAGGAATGGCGACGCAAGGAACAAAATTCAGAATCACCCATAAACGCATATCATCAAGAACCCTAATTAGCCAGAAGAACGTATGATGAGGACTCATTTCCAGTATTCATTTTGAGATAAACCATAAGAGGAACAAGCTGAAGGAGTGTGAGGCATATTTATACCTTTCACATGCGCTGCTCACTAATATAAGAGATAGGAGTGAGATCAAACAAGATAGCCCAACCCTCTCATCAACCCTTTCAATTACTAATATTGACAAAAGTGAGGAGGAGGATATCATCATCTGCATCGCAAGAGCATCGAGTAAGTATCCATAACCAGAACGATTTTTTTGTTATTCATCCATCCCATCGTCTATTTGTAAAGGAATAATTCAGCTCAGATCATTTATTAGCAATTGGCAGTCTCAACTTAAAACCCTAAAAACCCAGGTGTGCACAGTTTTAACTATGGTCAAAGATTTGGATTTAATGTGTATAAATGCAATTTTTACCACTAATCTCTCAAAAACCAAATGCACTCAAAACCATGCACAAAAAAAGAACGAGTAAACAATAGAGGAGAAGATGACAGCAAGAAAGTAGTATTCAGGTACCGGCAACCTGTCCCATATTAAGCGGTCATCATCTGGCTTGAGGTGATAGTAAGCCGAGCCAAATGCTGCTGCTACATTCCCGGCATAAAAGAGGAACCATCCCAAGGCCTCCCACCTCAAGCTACATGATTCCACAAAGCGACATGTTATCATCGTGATTGGAAATTTATTGAAGCAGCACACCTCACAGAAAACTAGATTAGTTTCACATGAAGTGGCATATCTGAACAAGCAGCAAGATCAGACACACATTTCATTTACTGGCTTCCATTGAAGCGTACCAGCCTACTTTTCAGTTTTAATTGAACACCCATGATTCAAATCCCATTACCCGGACCACTGGCGGAGCCACGTTCAGGAAAAACTGGGCCCTGGCCCCCCCTTGTTTTGCATGAAACAATGAAGATTTAAGGTGGCTATTGATGTTGAGTGGGACAAAAGCTGTTACCATAGAAATCAATCTTTATGTTCAGTCTAGCCCTCCCTTGGGCATTGTTCTGGCTCCGCCAGTGACCCGGACCATTCTATACTGTGGCAAGATTGGATTGCATATTCTGAAGCAAAGCAAGTAGACATGGCTGAGCTATGAAAGCCTAAGTGCCTATAGCAGCAAAGGATCTCAATATGATTCATTGGAAATTCCCATTTAACTCAAAAATCCACTGGATCAGTGGAACCTCATTAGGACGCGGTAGCAATAATAACTAATCACGTATGGCCTCCCGAAGCTTTCAAGAATAATAACTGAACCGAGTGGACTCTTTCACAACTAGCCAGCCACTATGCCAAAACATTGGTTAACCACACAATTCCTAAAATTAAAGATCATCGACCTGCTCACTTGACTCACGTGTAAGAAAATTATTAAACCGGGACACAACACGAACTTGTTTAGCAAGACATTTCATCAAACAACATGTGAGTGAGTAAGGGGAGCACCTGACGCCGAAACACCCGCTGCCGCAGATGCAGAGGACAAGGCCCGGGACCCCGGCTAGTAGAAGCGGATAGGCTGTGAGCACGTTGAGCGTGTTGGGCACGCCGAGGAGATTGCGCATGTCGGCGAATAGGTGGATCGCAGGGGTGTGCCGGAACCGCGGCGTGGCCACGAGAAGCAGCGCGGAGGCAAGGACGGCGCCGCAGGCCAGTGCGCGGCGGCGGTGGTTCTCGCGTCGGAGCAGGGCGGAAGCGAGCGCGATGGGCCCGGCGCCGGGGCCGGGGCCGCCTCGGCCCCGGTGCGGGGAAGGTCGGCGGCGAGATGCATCCGGTCGGCTGATGCTGCTGGTTGCGGGCTCACTTGGATGCGTGCGGCGTAGTGCGGAGTGGAGTGGAGGCCTAGAGTTCTGCTGCTGGGCCGTCTTTGTGATTATGGGCTTAGATGGGCCACTGGAACGGCCTGCTAGATGGGCCACAGAAAACTCAATACAACCTGTCCTTCCTTCTCCCGTGTGCTGCTACCCGATTTTCCCCAATTCTAAGAGATGCCCCCTAGATCGGATCACGCCGGCGGCAGCGCCGCCGCTGCGGCGGCGGCCACGCAAGCCGATTTCGACTCCATCGATCCCCTCTTCCACGTCCTCCGCGTGCTCCCCTTCTCCTTCCTCCGGCCGCCGCGCACCCGCCTGAGGCTGCCGTCGAACCTGGCGCTCCCCTCGCCCATGACCGTCTTCTCCCTCATCCTACTCACCTACCTCGCGGTCGTTTCTGGCCTCGTCTACGACGTCATCGTCGAGCCTCCCGGCATCGGCAGCGCCCAGGACCCTGCCACAGGCGCCATCCGCCCCGTCGTCTTCCTGCCAGGCCGCGTCAACGGCCAATACATCATCGAGGGGCTCTCCTCGGGCTTCATGTTCCTCCTTGGCGGCGTCGGCATCATCCTCCTCGACCTCGCCGCCGACCGCACCAGGCCCCGGAGCCTCCGCGTCTCGTTTGGAGGCGCCGGCGCAGTCGCCGTTGTCATCGCCTACGCCATGGCCATGCTCTTCCTCCGCATCAAGATCCCCGGCTACCTTTGGTAACTAGACCAGATCCATTGCAACATCTCGCTATATCTAAATAGGCCTGCGTTGCGTGCTGTGGAGTGTGGACTAGCGGACTCCTCTTTTAATTATGTCAGTTAATGTTACATCGCTCGCACAATGTTGTATGATATCAACTCAGAATTGCTGGGTGAGGATTCTCATTTTGCAATTAGTACTAAACAAGGCTTGAATTTGAGGGATTCCCACTATACCTGTTGCAGTTGATTGAATCAGTATAGTTTGCTAATTTTTTTACTAAGTAGCATGGACCACTTATCTCCATTGTCCATTGGATTATCTTGGGCATATTGGTGTGATTGGATGAATGTGGCGATGTAGTTCCAGAATGTCTGAACGTGACATGTCTTTTGCTAAAATTTAGATTTTAGATCTGTTTACCAACAAGGGTATTGGATCCTATAGAGTGTTTTTTACAAATTTCTTTTTGAACATTGCAATATTTTCTTGATATGTTGATGACGTCAATAACCTGGAGCTCTCCTTGATTTTATAATATGTTGTAAGTTAAGGTAAATTATTGCTGGAAAAGTACTGTTAAGGTAAATTATTGCTGGAAAAGTACTGTTTTCATGTTTCCAGTTTGATTTTTGGAGTATGCAGGATAGTAGATTTTTCAGGTTGTAACTAGTTAATGTTAATCTGCGATTTGTTATTCCTTGTCATTAGCCTTGTTTTTCACTGTTTAAGTACATCTATTCCTGAATCTAACCGAGTCACCTTGTCGTGCTGTTTGGCTAAACTAATACTATAATTTATATTCATCTGTGTTTAAATGTGAATTGTGATGGCCTACTTCTTTACTAGACTATTTTCTTACCAGGAAATTTGATATTGGAGTAGATATGCAGATTTCTTGTTTGAAACTGGCCTTCTCATCCAATTAATAATTAATAAAAATAAGCATGTAGCAGAATTGGTCGTTAAGAGTTTGCTATGCAATCATTCTTTTCAGAGTTGCATCATTAGCTGATAAATGACTTTAATAAATCCATCAGTAAATGCAAAAGGACAACTACAGTGATTTTGTTCAACTAGCTATTGTGGTTGTTTTACTGCTTGTAGGAAAAATAAAAGGTTAGTTATGCATTGTTGTATTTCAGTTCCCATATTTCTTGGGTCTACCAATTTAAGGGTTAGCTTAGAATTTGACATGCATTATATTGGACATTGACAAAATCACTAATATACTTTTTTTGGTGCTTTGACTCCCATTAATGTTAATGGGAACTGAGTCCCATCTGTGTGGAAACATTAGAGTCAGATTCAGATGAAATATACAAGTTGGTGTAAGAAACAAGAAAGGGGTGTTATACAAATATATAACACTAGGGTAGCAGATGCCAGTTGTATTGCATAATCCTCAAGTTCAGTTCAGGATAGCCAATAACTGTCCTTTCTGCATGCTGTATTTTTGCGTTTCCTTGCTAATTGATTGATTTAGTGCTCCTATAATCAAATCCACGGTGATTATACGAGTCCTTTTTGCTTGAAAATTGCTCCCGTTATAACATAAATGGGCCCTAGATGTTCTCTTGCGGTTGAGTCTGGCTATTAGAATAAGGCTTGTGAAAATCAACATCTAATGAATTACATTAAAAGACTTGTGGAATTGGTTCATGTTACCAAATTTGTTGGACAGTTCAATGTTGGATGCCTTCATTCCATCCAAAGATGGATGGTGAATTGGTGACATTACTCGACGAGTATGTCCTTTCTAATTTCTATAGATATATAATCTGCGTTTAAATAAACAGTGCTAGGTAAAATGTTGTCAAAAAAAAAATTTTTACTGCTAAAAAGTGCCACAGTTCTACTATCTGTGCCGGTGGTTTTGTTAATCTTAGGGTAAGGTTACCCGAAACTGAGACATCCGAATTGTTGGGTATTGCTTGCTTTCTTAAGATGAATCTTGGGTACCAATTTGTGAAACCCAGATATCCAAAAACTGGAACTAGTCGGCCTTAACTTTTCGGTTACCCAATTGCCCACCCCTATAGGTATAATCTCTGTTTCAAAAGAGTGGTGGCATCCAGGCCACTAACAAGAGCAGTGTTGTCTTTTCTACTGACTTGGCATTTTTGTCCAAGTGTTTTTCTGATAGTGGAAAGGATTTGATACATGATGAAAATGCGACAAATGAAGATGGAGGAAGATGAATTATCGACTGTGTAATGGAACTAATGTTTGTGTGATAATGTCAAGATCTTTTTTGTTTAACAAGCAATATCTCTGCTTAACAATGAATTACTCTAACTAGCCAGAAAAATTACAGTGACTGCTTAGGCAATGCCTAGCCTGCCTAGCACATAGGAGCTTTTTGAAACATTGACATAGCATTATGGTAAAGTTTTTGTTTTGTATCTTTCATCTGTCTGTTTGTAGCTGCAAAGCGAAATAATCTAACTTGTTCTCGTAATTTGTATACCCTAATCCCATCGTAAGATTGCAAATTATATATAGGATTGATTCCTTACATGCCACTGAAATTCTAATCCTTGATATGCACCGATGTAACTGATCTTCCTTCAATGAAAGTGACACATAATTTTTAACCCCGTCAATGATTATAGCATATACATAATTTATCCTCAGGAATATCTTGCATGCGTTTGACTGGACCATTAGCCTAGCTTCGGTGAAAGTGATACGCATTGCTAATTTGCTATGGTAGTATTTGTAATATGGTACTGTGATCAAATTATAGGCTACAGAGTACCCTATTTGCTTTTGTAGGGATTTCAGTGATTGGTTGGCATGTTTTTTTAAAAAAAGTGATTGGTTGGCACAGAAATATTGCAATGTGTTGAGAGCTGAGTGCGAGCATGTGAGTTTTGAGCATCAGCTATATTTTAACTCAACGAGAACAAGCATGGTATCAACTTGTCACGTAGATTAGGGGGAAATGAACGATGGTTTAACCTACTACTTGTATATTACGAACAAAAGGACACAAAGTAGGGAATGCTCTGATGGTATGTAATTCTGTTATTTTTGGAATAAAATTTATCTTTGCTTTTGTTGGAGTGATAAATTGCTACTGACCTTAAGGACAACTCTGGCTTTATTAGTGAACGGTCCCACACCCACGCCCCCACTTTTCGCTTCTCCACATCCGTAGAGATTTTTTAAAAATAATAATCCTTTTTTAAAAACAAAAATTTATTTTTAACCCGTTTAGAAAGTTTTGCACTGGATATCCCTTTTGGTCACGGAGCCTTCCATGTGGGCAGCAAAGGTTGACCGTTCTTTGGCGTGGCTGAACGTGGGTCCCCCACGTCGCGCGCCGATCCACTCGGGCGCGACGGGCAAGTCGTGTCGACTCTAGCGCGGCGTTGGGAAATTAGGTCATAAAGCGTGACTTCGGGGAGCCGCCGACGCCTGCCTGCCCGGCGCCACGCACGCCCATCGCCACCGCAACACCCCACAGCCTCCTCCGCCCACGCCGCTGGGCGTTGGCGCCTTGCACCCGTCCCGCCTCGCCTACTCGGGCGTGGGCGGGAGGCGAGCTGCCCCCGCCCTGCTGGGTCACGCCTGCACCCCTGCTTGGCCACGGATGGCGGCCACCGCTGCCAATCACCCCCCCCGCGGCGACCTTTCCATCCACGACAAACACGGGAGGATTGGGTACAAATCTTTTCTCTCCTCCCCCTCCATTAATTTCTTGTTTCATGGCTCATACTTATATACTAGGGTTTGGGAAATTGTGAAATGGTGAGTGATTTCAGCGTTCGTTGATACAATGTGGTTCGTACAATTGGTTAAGGAGATGATGTGGCTGTGGATTTGGCCTAGAGTAGAAGTTGCATGTATGTAGTTACTTGATGCATGGAGGGTTTGAGTTTGGTCATAACTTTTTTTCCAAAAGCTTTGTTGTACTAATGGATTATGTGATGCTTAACATTTTGTAGATGGAACGTTTAGTGCGATTTTTAATGGTGGCAAAGTTAGAGGGAATGGACAGTTTGAAAACATGCAAGAATAAGTTCATTTTTTAGTAGACCTTCTAGCTTTGATGATTTGGTGAGTCATTAATGTCTTTATCATGACCAAGTATGGGTGGTCGCTTAACTTCAGAGGTAGATTTGACTATGGGAAGGAACGAGCACACTATGCATCGATGTCTTTATCATGTTACGATGAATGGAAGAATTACATATAAGTTGTGAAGAGTAGCAGCGCTCGATGCTTGGAAGTTGTTGTGGAGAAGGGGTCTAGGCATTTTGTGGTGGCTGTGGATGACAATGTGAATGTGGAGCCCGTAGAGCACCTTACCCAAGACGAAGAGCTGCAACCGGTTGTCGTTAGAGAAGTTGATAGGTCAATGATGGTTAGTGCCTTGAATGATGAGTTCGATGAAGAGGCATTTGGAGATGGAAATAGAAGTTGGGATATGGACGACATGTCCCTAGGATTAGAGGATGACCGAGAGGACGAAGATGAGCTGACTTCAGGGCAAAGTGCTTTTGATGATGTTTTGGAGGATGAGTACAGGTCCGAGCCTAGTAGAGAGGATGAAAGCGATTTGTGTGAGCCAGTGCTTCCAGTTGACGGGTCACTTGGAATGCGGAGCTTAGTCAATTGAAAAAGGTCCATGTGGAGGTACCATCCGTATCGAACTTCATGGACATAAGTATATATGGTTGATGAAACAGTATGTGACAGTGGTTTCTCATTGTTGGACGATGCGGTGAAAGAGAGTGAGGAGATAGAGATTAGGAAGGGGGTGGTCTTTGAAACATTGGAGCATCTCAAGTTCTTTCTGGCGGATTACGCCGATAGGTTTCACAGGCCTTATAGAGTTGACCACTGTGACCAGAACAAGAGGTACACGGTGCTTTGCAAGAAGTCATGTAGTTAGGGAGTTTGGGCTCGGAAGCTGAGTTACAAGACATTGAGGATTCGAAATGTGAAGCAACCTCACACCTATCATCTTCTAAGTTGAAGGGGGTGCACGCCCAAAACACAACCCGTTACTTTGGTCGTCGTCTTGTCAGCCTTGTTAGGGCTGATAGCGATACATTTGTTTCTTCCTTGAGCGAGAGCATATTTGGGTTCACCGGATATCGAGTGAAGTACTCCAAGGCATGGCGAGCAAAGCAACATGCTATAGAGATGTTGTGGGGTGATTGGAAGGAGGCATACAACCATGCTCCAAGGAATCTTAGTGCCATGAAATACTTCAATCCAGGGCTTAGGTGGTATCCTATTGCTTGGCCGATAGTGGATGACACGAATGACGTGCCAAAACATGTTTTGCAAAGATTGTTTTAGTGTTTTCCGCAGTCAGCAGAGGCGTCTTGTAGGACATTTTAATATCATGGCACGACAGTCGCTAGCGCGGGCAGCGTGACGAGGTAGTGGCGTCTCGGCCCGCCCGCGTACCCCCACGTGTCACGCCCAAGTCGACGGCGCGACAGGCCCTTCGGCGTGACGAGCCCAAAAAAGACAAAACTATCTCAAAACCAACATTTGTTCCCAAAGGGCTTCGTTTCTAAAGATTCAGTTCGATGGCATGAATGTTTAATCACTCAACTAGATGCTATACATTATATTGCATTTTCTTGAACGAACATTGAAAAGACAAATTGAAACCTTAAATGCACATATTGCTAGAATAATTTATGGTTTTTTCTAGTTTTACAGGCTGTTCAACCGATGATTTTTTCAGCCGGCTAATGTTGTTTTGTTGTGAGAGAAAAAGAAAACAATGTACTATTGCTGATAAGTTGGGTTGATAAGTTCAAGCGAACATGATTAGTTTATGTTGAGGCGCCCTAAGATGATTAAGTTTGAGATTAGTAGATACCCTATTCAAGACTCGGGACGTCTCCTTTTTCTTAGAGATCTGATTGGCTAGCAAGTAGGTAGCTTTTGCGTGGGATCGATCTCGTTGTACAACATATTATCAACATGTGTAAAACCAGCCGACAGAACGATATCCTAGTCGTTTCGGCAGGCTTGGTCGCTTTCGCGAAATAATGTTGTTCGCGCCGCAGGCTAGCCTAGCAAAGCCATAGCTATTCATCACGTGGATCATATGCATGATGCATATGTGCAGTGATTTGAAAAATGGTTGGCTACCTAGGTCATATGCATGCATCATGCGCTTGTGCTTGATGTCGACCTAGCTGAGAATGCATGTTGCATGCACGCACGCTCGATATATAATACGTCTGATATATGATTTATAACTTATTTTTAGACAATTTTTTATTATACACTCTAGTAACTAAGTATATACTCCCCCTTGAAAGTGTCGTTGAAAAACCGTACCCCCTCACAAACACGCTTTCCGGACGACACTTTTAGGGACGGAGGGAGTATATACTTGAAGAATCTCCTATATATCTCTGCCTAGATCATACATACAGGCATCGTGGAACAGATGCGCGCACGCGCACCCACAAAATCATGCATGGTTGGTTGTAGGATGGGAAGACTAGGCGTTTTCTTCATGAAGAAGGATCTCCCATTCATTTTCTGAGCAATGTACGTAGCTGGGGAAGCTAGACTTTGTGCGTACAGCATGTAGTCATAGATACAGATAGTGCACAGTACAGGAATCAGAAGCTAGCGGATCCTCAAGATAAGCAGCTCACAAAGTCCCTCTTAAGTCTCTCGATTGACACCAGCCGCCAGTTTTCTAGAAGGCCAGATCAGACACACGTAGATACTGAAGCATATATACTAGCTTATTGGTTAGCTAGGATATACAAGCTGGCCAGGGTTCAGTGTCACTGTCCAGCTGCGATCGGGCCGATCCGTTTGCGAATCCTCCTGATATGTGTCAAGAGCTACTGTAGCTACTGCTAGGTCACGCACGTCTTATCTGATAACGACGACTGCGATCGATCGATAGATGATAGTGCTGTGTCAGTTTGCTCGCGGATCCGATCCGCGACCTGTCAAAACTCACAAGATATAGTGCCGATCGAACTGAACTTTCACTAAACTTCACTGATGCATGATTCAATTGGTGTCTGTTGATGCAGCTGCATATATAGCCCCTGCAGCATGCAATTCATTTCATATTTTCATTCAAAGACGATGACAGATGGGCATGCATACACGCCACATCCGACAGGTTCCATCGTCGACATCGTCCAGCCAGCACGCAGACATCCACGTGTGTATATCTTGAGAGATTTGTCCTTGCAGGATCAGTCGGATGCAGAGAGATCTGTCTCGGATCTCTGACGATGGCTACTTACGGCGGCTGGACAATATAATCCAAATATAGTACATCACTTTGGAACAATGTTATCCATGAATCCATCGCGTTAGCTTGCTCCATATCAATCGCCATCGCGTTAGCTACCTACTGTTCTTACCTAGTGACTAGTTCGTCACTGTAAGGAGTACATACTTATAAATTATAATCTATCGAATCTGAGCATGACGAGGATGTTTCAATTACCTGTCGGTTTGCATATGATGTGCGAAAGCAACCCGTGCAGCCCTGCCAGCTCCAAGTGAAAGCAAAAGCTACCCTGCACTTATTATGCAAGTTGACGCTGATAACGACATGAAAAAACTAATCGATAGCAAACGTCAATGAAAAGTGATCAGGTTACTGTCAAAATCAAACTTTTTTTGATTGGGCCATTGAAGACAACAGTTTTTGTTTCAAATAAATAATCTAACTCCATATATAGTATTGAAGAAGAAAGGTCAAATACATGATTGGTCCTTGGGCGAAGTTTTTTTGAAATCAGGCACTTGCATGTACTGCATTAAGAGAAGTTGGAATGTTTTTACAGCCTTGCAAGAACCCTAGCGAGATGCACAGGAGCTTACAAGACGGGCACACTAACACAAAACACCGGCTTGAACGGTGGAGTGTCGGTAGTTGTTTCTAAAGGAATTAAAACTAGCTTTGCGACTAAGCGACTAAAGGATGTAGCCTGAACCACTAGAAGGGCGGGCGGCGGTCAGCGCCTGTACGGCCTGCTACGATGAGGGCGGCGCAGCGGGAAGAGCACACGCACGGCTTGGCGCTTGTGGTTTGGGACGTGTCCCCTGAAGTGGCTGAGGAGTCGGTTCGTCACCGCGTCATCTGGGGTGGACGACGTAGCCCTGTCGGGACGGCCTTCCCACTTGTTGAGAAGCACACGCTGGGCCCTACGCTCGGGCTGCGGGTCCCTGAAGACCGACTTGGCCGCCAGGCGGGTGCTACGCCTGGAGATCCACTCATCGTCCCGGGTAGTGCGCAGGGGCGGCGACAAATGTGATTGATGAAACGACTTGGGATCACCTCTAGTCCAGCATATATATTGCGTCAAAGTGCAATCCAACACGTTAATTAGGTCCTATTTTTGGCATGGCTTTAGTTTCTTTCTAATCTAATGTGCAGTGAAACTGGTAAAGCTAAAAATTAATTAGATAGTGCTTTCACTAGCTCCTAGTTTATTTATTAGACATTGTAGAGGTACTAGTAGACGGGCGCGCCTTTGCGCGCCACCATGGAGGCCCAGGGGTAGGCAAATATATATGTGAAAGCTTTGTAGTCTAATATAGATATATGTCATACAGAGTTCAATCTTTTATACATGGGACATAACACATTTGTTACATTAAAAGGAGGATGGATGGTTATTAAAATTGTGCTTTACAATACGCAGCAAGGCTACACGGTTTCCCATGCTTCGGGAATCCATTGGTCAGGTGCCTATCACCTTTAGAGAACAAGGAGTTGCCTTCCTATGGGCTGAGGAACAATCTGTTAAAATCAAAAAGAAATTTAAAGTTAACTCCTGTTAAATGAAGTCATAGAAATGAAAGCTGTTGTCTGTACAATCATTCTGGCAGCTAAAGATCTATAACCAAACATTTGCTTGAAAACGCAGTACATTGAGACATTGTGAATTAGAAGGGGGCCAATCTACAGTATGAGCTAAATGGATCACCGTAACAAACATGCTGTGGTTGCTATTTAGTTTCCAGTTCTTGAGATGGCACAGTGGCCTTCCAACAATACAGGTACACCTGCGCCAATGAATGACCCTTCAAAAAGGCTAGACAGCAAAGTTCATGGTACAAATAAAATAAATATAAGTGATTGGGAAAAAAAGAAATGCACAACTCTATTAGCAGGAACATGCTTGCCCATACATCATTTTTTATGTGTGGACAAACATATATAGTGTTTGGCACCCCTATTAACTCTTCCATAAGGTCATAGATGGTCGATCAGCTAGGGAAACTGAAATAGAAAGTACCATATGTGCGAAAAGGAGATAGAAAGTAGCTGGGAAACTGAAATACAAAGAAACAACATATTTAGGTAGCAGATGTGCGAAAAAGGAAATAAAATGGACAGAGCATACCATTGCAAGTTGTTCAGGCATATAGTGGTTTTGCTTCTTGAAGCTGCAGTTCCTTGTTCCATAGTCTCATCCTGTTGAAATGGAGTTAACAAAGTCAAACTAAGATTTGATCATGAAAAACTGAATGAAAACAATATATGTACCAAGTTAAGCACACTTATTTGGTTAATAACCAAATTTGACTTGGCCATAACAGCCTTAATTAACTGAATTAACATCTCTTGGATGGTATCTCACCAGCACAATCTGCCAGAAGTCAAAAGGGTATAAAAATAATTTAATTGGTAAATATAGTAATATACTTTGTTTACTCTTTTACCTGAACCAAGTCACCCATAATCTTCTGGTGGCGATGAGAATGCTCACATCTGAATGGGACAACCTGGATCCCTAATGCCATCACACTCAACAAACATAGGCTATTATGAGGAAGCATAATACCTTTTATTTAGCAAAGACTAACTGAGAGACAGATCTGTTGTCAATTTGTCATAGCCAATGACAGTTGTCTTATTATAATCAAATCGGAAACTAAATTTCGTACCAATTATCAGTATATGTACAGAAACTAATGTGGCTGTAAAAGATTTTACTCTAGTTTAACCTGTTCCACAACGAATATGAACCGATGATTTTTAAAATAGTTATCGCTGTGAAATAGCACATGCACAGATGCTATCAATTTCTATTTGTACGGAGCACAAAAGGGAAACCAAAGAATCTTTATTAGGAGGTGGAAATTTAAATGAGCCTCACGGAAGAACACAAACATCTAACGCCCTGTTCGTTTCTTCAGATGCTTTAGGAAACAAGGTAAAAAAGGATTGAATATAGCATCTCTTTTAGGGGCATGGCACAACAACTGGCATCAAAGCAGCGAAGCAATAATAAACACATTGGGAGGATGTTGGCACTACAGCAATAGCAGACACATTGTTTTTATGAAAAAAAGATGCACACATATATGTTGCAAGGCGCAAAAAAAGAAGAGGAAGCAGGTAAGTTTAGTTAGCTATAAAGGAACCATCAAGCAGTAACAGGCAACGGTAGAATCCAAAGTGTTAATATAATTTATATTAGACAGTATAGGATAAGGTACCTAGTATCTCTTCCATGGCAATGCATGACACAGGTGCCTAATAACATCATCTTTAGTACTTTAGTAGGATATTACCACTCCTATTCGCATCCTCTGATGAACTGCACTGTATTGTCTGAGAGCCTTTACATGTGTCTCTGATTTTCCCTTGCTATTTTTTCTACAAAAAATAAAAGGCAGGCTATCGTCACATGATGTGTGTTCGCATCAAACTAATGGAACAATTATAGGCAAACGATATAAAGGGTTAAGGTATATACACCAAATCATCACGTGTATAAATATTCAGTGTTGGAAGGTACACCAGATCTACTACAAGGTTCTAGGCAAACTAAACCTTTTATTATCTATTTGCTCTTCTCTGAAATCACTTCTTCACTGCCTTCTTGATCTGCTCAGTTGTTGGGTGTTTTTTGATCCTAGCCATGAGAGGCAACCATGTTCATGAGTTGAAATGTTGAATTCACTGTTTCCTTGCAAAGAAGCGTCTAGAAACTAATATGGTTGACAAAATAAGGCTTCCCCCTTTGCATGTCAAGGTTATTCAGTTGGCTGTGAGGAAAGGCCATCCGTTTCCTTCCTTATGATCTGGTGAGCACTACTGGGATTTTAGGAACCATGAATCCAGCTACGTGTCCATGAAAGACTAATGATTTCAACACTTGCAAATTTCAAGCAATGAACCACAGATCTAGGAGTTCAATGAGATCAAAGACTACTTATATTCAACAAAGATGCATCTTGCAAGGAAGCTGAAAGCTTCTTTTCGGGACATATTTTTGCAGTATCATATCGTTTGTTAGGTGCAATATCATATCACTATAACTTGGACACTGGACAGAGCACAGAGGTCACCCAGAAAACGAAAAATAAAAGGAGGCCCTTTTAATATAAAGTAAATATAAAAGAAAGCACCTTTGAATTGGGCTCCTCTTTTCCTACGGATTAATGGCCTACGAATCCTACTGTAAACAATAATGAAAAAGACTACCTCCCACTTGGAAGGGCAAGCCAAACCCAGTGTGGTTCAACTTCAGCACAGCAACACTTATCTGAATTCTTGATAGAAAGCGTGGTTCAACTTCCATTCGTTGCAAAATGATGTGCGCCATAGTGTGCAGTTTTCAGGTACCTCCGTTCTTGAATCATACGATGGGTGCACAAATGATGTGCTTTTCGCCAACCTGAGACTGCTTGGATCTTGGGCCTCCCGTTCTTGAATCATAACCTGAGACTGCTTGGATCTTGGGCCTCCCAAATTTGTTCTTGAATCATACGATGGGTGCACAAATGATGTGCTTGCCAACCTGAGACTGCTTGGATCTTGGGAGTCCTGAATATATCAACATTAAGTATGTCATAAAAGTTTTGAGAACTCCTTTGAACAACGATTCAATGAAATATGGATAATACTATTGAACTGAACTATTCCAGTGGTTTGTTCAGAAAAAAAAACATTCATAATTTCCATGGCATAAATTCCAAGGCAATTCTGATCAAGTTTGACATTTTTTTACCCAGTCTTTTCTGAAAATTTTCAAAGGTCAAAATACGTGTCACCAGCGATTGCTACTAATACTACAAGCATAATGACAAAGATGTGGCACCTCTTTATATGGCTTTGCTTACTGTAGAACAAGGACTAATGCAATACAAATTGTAACAGTTCTCAAACAGAAGGATAAAGAGACCAGATAAGACTGCAATCTATTAACAGAAATACAATACAATCTGAAGTTTGAAGAGGACAAAGTGGATTCAGAAAAGAGTCATATATGTCATGACTCATGAGCCGTGACCAAAACAGAACCTAGATTTTACATTAATCATCTTATCAGCAACGATCATTTAGTAAACGAATCCTACAAGAACAGTTCCTCTGGTCAACAGGTGGGCAACATAATCCTATATCTGACTCAAAAGGTGATTCCTTCGCAGCACCACATATTTCCAAGACCAAGAACCACCCAAAGCATCTCAATCAGAAGATCCAAAGAAAGAATCGGTTCACCTTGGTTATCCCCAAACCTAGGGTTTCGTTGAAGCTGACGCAGCTACAGTCGTCGGGAGAGAGAAACGGAGAGTAAGGGAGGGTGGGGAGGGAGCAGCGGAGTCGCCAGCACGCCCCCTCAGGCCGGCCGCACGCCGCGCAGGGGAGCCGGCTGCGCCGCCCGGCTCCGTATCTGCCGCATCAGGACCTCAGGATGGAAGGGTAGGGGAAAACGGAGGTGAGAGGTAGGCGAGGGAGGTCCATGGAGGCGGAGGACGATGGGGAGGGGGCGCCGCTGCGCCGCTGCCGCTCGCGCCGGCCGCCGCGCCCCCTGCGTCGCGTCGGGGACGGGAGGGACGGAGGGAGAGAGAGCGGGCATGGGGGAGGAGAGGCCGGGGATTTTTTTTTTTTTTTTTTTTTTTTGCTGGAAGGGGGGGGACGTATATATTTGATGGTAATTGGAGTGACGTGGCGCATTCGTGGCCAAGCGAAGGGAGGCGGGCAGTTAACTGTAAAAACGCCACGTTTTCCAAATTTTCTCTTCTTCGAGCGTAGGATTTTCATATTAAGAGGGGTAAAAAGTAAAAAAGTTAAACTGAGTTCTTGTTTTCAGAGGGCCTAGATGGATCGAGATGCGTTTTCGAAATAATAGAAGGACCTATTTAGAAAAAAAAACCGGACCAATCAAAATTTTAGGGGCAACGTGGATGCTCTCCCTAGGCTCCAAAACTTTGCTCCATACGGTTTTTTAACTATAATGCACAGAGAAAATAGCCAACCAAAACCCTTGGGCCTTGTACGTGTGTCACATGCCTAATTGCCTAGCCAACTTGTCCTTCCTGAATCTCGTCTGGTTCGATCTAGCCCACTCGTTAGAGCTTCTCAAGCTAGTCTCAAGCTGTGCGGTTTTTCTAGAATGGTATGCGGCCGTCTCACGTATCCGACGGATGCATGTGCCCACCTCCACCATCAAGATTCGCACCAGTCAACACCCCACCTCCACCTTCCTCATTCCCGCTATGCTTCTTTTTCTTTTCCCTCTTCAGTTTTCAATGCTTTCATTCCCAACTTACCCCCCTCTAATCCCATTCCTTCTTTTCCCCATTCCTTGTTGTCTTCTTTATCACTATTCAGCTTGTTTTCAGTTTCAGATCTGAACCTCGCCCTCTCTCTCTTCAATTCATTTCGAAATGACTCACTCGGCGACTGCTGCAGCGCCGCCGGCGTCGAGTCCGTAACCGCCGTTCCCTGAACCCGCCGCCGACGCCATCCTCGATTCTCTTCAAGGTACTGTCCAGCTCTTTGTCCTCTTGATCTGATGCACTACGCATGTCCCTGACCCTGTTGTGCTTTTGTGCTTTTGTCCTCACAGATCCGCCGCCGCCTTTGCCCGCCGCCCAGCGTCGTCCCTCTTTGCTTTTGCCTCTCTCGCCCGTCTTCTCCGCCCGCCCGACGCCACCAAACAAAACTCTGGCGGCTTCGGCATAGTCTTGCTTCGGATCTGGCAATTTTTCTTGGTGTGTGACTCTGACAATTGCCTTATTCCTCGCATATGTTGCTGCCTAAACCGTGCATTATTACTGTCTAATTGTATTCACACGTTGCCCTTCCATATCAGTCTTCTTGGTGTGTTCAGAACTATTCAGTTTGCAATAACTAGTCACTTTTCATGTGCAATTTTGCAAATTAACTCTTCGATCAGTCTTCTATGCAACACCGTATTCAGAAGTAGTCGCTTAGCAAGACTTACCATATACTCTTCATTCAGTTTAAACTGTAATATGCCCGCACTTGTTTTCAATTAGTGATACGTGAAATCTTATTAGCATTTTTTCCTTCAGGTATGTGTATACACTGAATGGCAAGGCAACTAACTGATATGGGAGGAACGGGGTTCCTTGAGGACGACCATAAACAATGTGACTCAGACAACACGAACAGTACCACAACATGTACTGGTTATCTTCTTTACCTTTCATTTTTTAACCATACAACAATTTGGATTTATTATTCCTACAAGCATTAATGTCGCCTATATTTTCGTCGGTTCGTTTCAATTGTTTTTGTGCTAACAATGATGTGTACTACAGTGTACTGTGCTTTGCTTGTAGTCTTTTCCCTATTTTCGCACTGATTCCAAATGTTCAAGTTTAAGCTATCTGAGAACTGAACAAAGGATACTATAATGCTCTGCTTGAACCAAACTTGTACAGACATACTACTCTTTCCAGTTAAATAAATAGGACAAGATGCATTTTTACAGGTTTGCTAATATTTATTTGGGTCAAAATGACTTATAACTCGCATCTGCCTCTTTACCAATTGTGCATTATTACTTTCTGATTATGTTGCTATGTTTTTTTACATATCAGTCTTAATGGTGTGTTCACAACTTGTCAGGTTGGAATAACAGAGTAACTTTCCATTTCCCAGTTTGCATTTTTTAGGTTCATTCCTTCCTCTCGCTTTATATTTATTCCATATGTGATCATAAATTTGGATAATAAGTATGGATTGTGCATATTATCTTTTGGTAGATTGAATTAACTAATATAATTGCTTTTTGGATAATAAAGTTTTTCTTTTTGGATAATGTATCTTTTTATATTTATTCCATCTTTGATTTTTGGATAATAAGTCATTGCCTTTTGTAGATATCTTGACTGTGCATATTGGATAATAAAGTATTTCCTTTATAGTATTGCCAAACCATATGCTTCTTCGTAAATTTTTGGATTCATGGGCATGGGCTGGTGCTTAGTTGCCATTGTCCTGTGCTTCTGATTTGCTTTTGCTAGGAACAGTACCTATTAGCCTCCTTTGTCCTTTATCCTAAAAGGATATACTTGCCTTCAACAACAAGTCAGCTGGTTTTTATCTGAGGTGTGCCTATGATGCATACTTACATCTGAGCTATTGCAGGTTTCACTGGATTGACACACCTTGACCTATTTGGAGCTCGCAACTTATTCTTTCATGAACTACTTCAGATGTAAGTATGCATACTCAAAAGACTATCTTATCTAAGAAGACTACTGTGTTAGCTCCAAAAAATGCAGCAGCTTCTCTTGGTGCATACTACCTTGATGGAATGCACATCAGTTCTTTGTGATGATTTTGCAGGAACATTACCCTAATTTTGAAGCAATTTTATTGTATATTCCTTTCACTAGACCCCGTCTTATGTGGAGCATTAAGACTTTTTTTTGAAAAAGGTGGAGCATTGAGACTAGGTTAACTTTTTTGTTGTCCTGGTAACTACATACTACTTTGTTCATTGGTTCATCATTTTTATATTTTTTTCTAGGCCTGACAAGAGACCTAAAAAAGACTGAATTAGGCACAGATAAGAAAATTATGCCAAAAGATGTTTTTGGTCCGCCATTGGCAACAAAAGAAAAAGTCTGTTATAGGAGATTGGTTCCTTGCTTTTCTTGTCTAGATTAATGGTCAGACATAATTGTTGTAAACTGGCTGATTGCCACGAAATTTCATACCCTTCATGACTAGAAATTTTGCTTAGTTCATTTACTGGCACTACTTTGTAGGTATTATAAAATTGAAGGGCCTTAGCATTGATTCGTGGTGTAATGAGAAAACTAGCTTTTAGTTCTTTTCTGATGCCCTATGTTCCTTTCAGATTTGACTAACTTGGAGTGCTTGAACTTGGACTCATGAAAGATTGGTGATGAGGGTCTATTTCCCTTCAAAGGTGAGGGTTCAATGCATTGTTAAAGTATAGATTTTGGCAATTATCATTTTCTCCTTGTTTGCCTGGTTCTTAATTTGTTAAGAAAAAGGTTAAAAAACCCACCCAATAAACTGTGGTCTTTTTAACTCTCTTTTGTTCTTATTAACCATTTCTCTCCGATGAATCCTAATTGTGTTTGCTTATGCATGTTGTATTTCACTCCACTTATTCAGCATTGCCTGTTATAGCTCTCTTGATAGTGTATAGTATCTTCTAGATAATCTTGACAATTATTTATTATTACATTACCCAGTAAAGATATCTACAGTTATAGATCTATTAGTTCTCTGCACCTATATTTCTTTTTGCTTTGTCATTTAACATGATAGATGCAGTCCAGGGTCATTATTATTTTTATCAGCATGCCTATATATTTATCACCAGTCCCCTACAACGCATGATGTCACTGTCCTGAATTTTTTTTAGCATCTGAATGTTTATTTAGCTGTAGATTTACAAATGTTTATTTTGCTGAAACAAAGGTTCCATGTAGCTAAGAATCAGATAGCATTATAACTCTTGGGCTCATTGGAAATCATATAAAGGATTTATAGTCAGCACTATTCAAACACAAATAGTAGGTGTAATAAAGCTTGGAGGATTATTTAAACTGTAGTTTCGTTCTTACTGAGATAAAACATAGTTAGTAAGCATCTAAACTGAACAAAGTCAAGGCGGCAATTTAGATTGTCTTCACGCTGATGTTTGTTCCGCAGAAACCCAATTCAGTGACTCGCAGTAGGAAATATTCAGAGTTTCAGTTTCTGGATACTCTGATGTTTGTACAATGTCATCACTCTTTAGAAAGGAAACGATTTCTTAATACTGATGAAAGTGTCACGCGACTTCTCATGATATCAGATTGCACATATATCTTGTTCTTTTCCTTCCTAGGTCCAGTGATGCTGTTGAGAACACTTTAGACAAGCATGTGTAGCGTGTAGGTGGTTGAGGGGTCGTTTTGAGACATTGTTTTGGGTCTAACAAAGTGTCTTTTTGTGAACTGCAGGTGTCTGTAATAATGCTTTTCACTTCTATTGCATCAGCAGGTGGCTTAAGACTCAGCCAACGTCTTGCCTGTAGTTAGCAAGTTGAAAAGGGTGATGGTTGTCCTTGATCTGTATGCCTTCTGGACGTGATGTGGAATCTACATGGAACTTGGGTGTAGCTGTATGACTGAACGCAGCGCTTTATGCTATTGCAAATGCATCTGAGCTTTATGGTATTCGACTAAGGAAGCCTGATTATTATTCCATTGTGGAATACGTGATGCTCCTTTTTTTTTCTTTACACATGAAGCGTATTATTACATGTAACCATTGATGAGGATTAGTAAACTATAAAAGCCTGATCTGTCAGGGATCATTAGCACTGACTTTGTGCTTAGTTTTATGTGTGTTCTCAGAATCGATTACTAATCATGTTAGTTATATTGAGATGGCTTGAGATTGACGAATATGTTCTTCAAAGTCTAGTTATCTCTATTTTTTAAGACAACTTTCATTTGGATTATTGCAAATTCCAAGGATGAGCCAATTCCAAGGATGAGCATATGGTGCTATTTGCAGCGCATGAACGGTTTTCTGTAACTTTAATAAAGGCAAAATAATAGTTTGCACCGTGTGGATGTGCCCAGTCTTGAAGGTTGCACACCCACACTATGCAGCCACCAAATAGACAAATCAGAGGATGCCGGCATACTTTGCTGCCACCGAACAGACAAATCAGAGGATGATACTAAGCGACATGACATTGAGGTGTACTGTCGAACAAACATCAAATAATACTTAGATAATAAATAACGGGTTCAAATATTCAAATTGTATGTTCTCACGGAAATGCACAAACAAAATGAATTTGCAAGACTTAATTCACACAGGTAGGTCTTGCTATGCTGGTGCAGGATAAGACAGAAAGATACATCTTTCTCGAGATAAGTTTGACGACACCACTCAATGATACTAACTGTCAACAAAACATTGGAGAATAACTCGCATTTCCGAACACCACTCGAGATAAGTTTGACAACACCACTCGATGACACCATCAACATTGAGAACATAACATGAATATTGCACAATAGTATTTAAAATACTAAGTTCTCAAATTGCATAAACATCCCCTCAATCATAGCAGTTGATAGAATAAAACTCTAAGTTCTAGAATTACTTAAACAATCTCACAAGTCGATTGAATCTTCAATTGCCCAATACAATCTCCACATATACATATAGCTAAGATTTCACACCAAAATAAGTCCCAAAAGAGTCCATGTAGGTCGTTTTTCGCAAATTTGCATAACATTTTCACAGCAGCACCACCATCTTCCACAATGCTCACATCACAAGTATGCACCGACATCTGTAATCTCAATGTTGCAGCATTGAATTGCATTATGACCCTTCAGGCCACACCTCCCACACTTGATCACACGTCTTAGTTTCATTGTATTTTTCTTATATTTCTTGCCACCTAGCAAAGCAACACTATTGTTAAAGAACTAACTATATTATAGCATCAGCATCAGTTTTAGTAAGTGTATATAACATAGATAGAGCTTACCATTAGCCGTGTATATAACATTTTCCTATCCTTATTTTTGTAGCTACTCTCAACACGTCCACCAAAACTTTTGTATTGCCAACTTTCACGAAAAGGTCATTATAATCCAACGTAGGCTAGATTGATCTTTTATGCAGCTCAACATTATATGATTATAGGCAATGCGCACATTCAGTTAAAATAATAAAACTGTAGTAGGAATTGATAGTCGGCCCTTATATTGACTACATAATTGATAATAATATTTCAACCCATTTATGAACTAGGTAAAACTCCAATTTTTTTGGCTCCATAAACATTGTGAATTGTATCAAGTACATCTAAAAATTAGTAACACTGATAAAACGTTGTTTGTGCAAAGATGACTAGAGATACTCCAGATCGATTGTGCTTAACTCTTAGCTCAAATATGCAACTCCAACTATGTACCATGAGTCTATAAGCTAACAGTGGAAATCCAAAGATGATTATATGTTCAGATACAACCTAGCACCTGATAGAGAGGACATGCAGCCCATAGAAACTCTAACTTAAAGAACTAAAGAATATAACTTGAAAAGAAGATTTTATAATGACATTTTAATTTCTTCAGTACATAACTAGCCAACTAGGCATATATGATAACCTAATTTAATCTTAGGAGCCATACCTCCAAGTGCAGTATATAGCAACAAAATGAAAAGCCCTCATGAATGATACTTGAGTTTCTCACCTCGACACGGTAAGATGGGAAGAAAAGCCATCAAGAAACTCACGTATGCTAGTGTAGATTTCAGCATATGTTATTGCCTGCGAGACGGCTGAATTACAAACGGTGATATATTAGCACAATAAATATATATATTAGCACAATAAATATTGTAATCTGTACAAGGAATTACACCTGAATCCAAACTTTATACTGCAATCAACAAAAAACAATTGAGAAACTGAACTGTTGATTGGCTAAATAATACGTAATTACATACATCTGAACTCGTCTTTGCAGTGTCCTATGACAATCCATCGAGAAATTTATGCAAATGTGTACTGTCAGCACCCAGAACAGTATTCACCACAGGATCCCATGCCGCATAATGCACTTTGAGTATGAATAATCCTGTGCAAAATGAGAATGCCTGGTGAACAACACAAGTACACTAAATTAGTAGAATAGACCAAAATTGTTGATGCACTTCCAGTATTCACCACAGGATCCCATGCCGTATAATGCTCTATGAAAGAAAATACAATACTAGTGAGACCAAAATTAGTAGTAGCATAAAAGGGAGATCAGGATTTACCGATTTAAAAATATTATACATACCATTTCAGGTGGAGTTCATGGTCTGATTGCCAAACGATAAGTCAGAAGCTTATAGCAGTAGTAGGTCTTCAAACTAAATTGCCAAGCAATCCTGTAAGGAATGGAGACTGAGCTCAAACATTAATTTGAGTATCACCATAATTGGATTAATTAATCTCATACAATAAGCATTTAAATGGAGCAATCTAATAAACTACAGAGGAACGACGCCACAATTGTTACTGTCATATAAAATTATCCATATTCGTATGTTACCAAACACATTCCAGATGAGGAAAAACCCATATTCATAAGGAATAACAGAGCACCATAATATGGTTCATACAAGTGTACGAGCATGACACAGTTCAAGTGGCCGCACCATCGATTTGTAAACGGATCTCTGCTGAGTGCTAACAGATAAGAAAACAAAACATCTGAATCAAGAAAGTGCAAAGTCAAATAGAAATCAAATTTGAACAAACATGTACCTGTGGTCGGATCTAGGCGGATTCAGGACAGGAGATTTAAAACCAACAAATTGCGGCGGTGCGGATCTAGGCGTTGCTATGACGAAGAAGTGCGGCGGTGATGGGGTGAGAGGATCGATTCGAGTCGAGGAGAAACAAGAAGCGAGGAAAAATTAAACGAAGATAGCAACTCGTAGATTGAAAAGCGACGGGCGACGGGGGGAGAAGAGCTACGGAGCACACAGGAAAAGATCAAGAATTATAAAATAATAGGAGGGATAAGCAAAAAGGAACATGGTGAATGGGAAACGCAAAGACGGGAAATGCTGCATGACAAATAACTGAACAAAAGAAAGATGGGGAAAGGTTGGAATGGAAAGCAACCAACACAGGAGTTGGGAGCGTTGACTAGCACGAATCTAAAATCGTCGCTGTGCGGTCACAGATAGTAGCGACGGCCGCATACCGTTTCTTTCGCAGGTACTAGTACACACAGAGATCTACTAGCTGGGATCTAGCAATATCCATGGAACAGTGACAATCCGTCCACTGTGTACACTGCTGCAGATTCATTCGTACACTCTTGGTACGAGCTTGCATTGCTCGATCAACACTTTGTAACGTGCATGCATGTGCTGGCTATTACTATTAGTACTAGCTATTATATATCTAGACAGCAGCTAGTAGTACGTAGTAACTGTATCACTTAACTACTCATCAGTAACGCAAAACACACAGATAGCCATGGGCCTTGATGCTAATTTGCTTGCATTATTTCATGCAGCTGGCCGGCCATCAGCAACACGACGATCGATCGACGACGGACCGGATCATCAGGCAAGTGGGTACGAGAAAATCCTCTGGCCACGCGACAGGATCGCCATGGGGTCGTATTGTCTCTTTCGCCGGAGGAAGGTGTCCCACCTGCGGGGTCCGAAGTGGCGCGCCGCCCACTCCGCCTGCGTCGCGTACAACGCCAGGTACTGCGTGCACGGGATGCCGGCGGCGTCGCAGAACCGCGCCACCTCCGCGTTCTGCTCCTCCATGCGCCGCAGGTCGCCGTCCGCCACCGCCGACCGCAGGATCCCCACCGTGTAGAACACCTCGTCGTCGTCGGCGTCGTCGTCGGGGAGCACCGCCGACGTGGCGCCGTCCCATTTGCCCCGGTTCATGGGGTAGACGAGCACGGGGCCGCCGACGCCGCCGCCCTTGACGTCGTCGTGGCGGCGGAGCAGGACGCCGTGGAAGACGCCCGCGGCGAAGTCGAGGATGCGCGAGCGCGGGAGGAAGAGGTTGAGCCACGGGTGCGGCACGTCCCAGAGGCCCTCGCCGCGGAGCTTGCGCTCGCCGGCGCTCACGCGGTCCAGGAACTGCACGTACGACACGTCCTGCATGAACGCGAACCCCCGCGCGTACCGCAGCTCACGCACCAACACCTCCACGCCCTGCAACCATATACATACAGTTGTTATACACCGACAAGGAACATTTTAACATACTACGGACTACGGTCCATGTCACTCACTGCATAGTCTCACTGTCTCACCTAGCTAGTAGCTAGTGTTGGGCTCCAAAGCAAGCTAGGCCTACCTAGCTAATTAACATGTTGTGTGATGCTCTATACCTGCAGATTGCAATAAACTGATGAGATCGATCGATCGATCGAATTGCTAGCTTTTTGATCGATTTGTTGGACAAGTGTCGCATTCTGTGCAAAGATTCGGTCACTAGTGTGGCTTGCATGTGTCCATGCCGGGATCTGCGTGAGTACACGTCAACTTGCACCATATGGACGGATGATAGATTGTGTGGTGCTCGATCGACACAGCCTGCAGGGTCACTTTCGTGGAAAAACGTGGCCGTCCCAATTCACACGCTAGCGTCTATGTAGCCCGTACGTACACGCCCAGCACTGCTGCTAGCTGTCGTTTGTGCACAGATCTGTATATCGTCCTTGGCAGATCAAGCTGATGCCGTTGCCGGCCTAACTATAGTAGTAGCTTGCTAGTATGTCGATGATCAGTAATGTGGTCACAGTGGAGTGTACTCACATGTCTAGCTATAGCTTTGCTAGTAGTATGTGAGAATGCAAGCTGTGAAGTGTATTTAGATCTTGCATTATAGGACTATATATCCTCTAGCTACTAGCTAGGTGAGCTAAATAATCTTGGGGCGCTAGTCTTTTGTCTATAATAACTACTCCATTCGGTCATGACTTATTCTTATTATTATCCAGCTAGAATAGTATTACTAGCCATCTAAAATATTCAGCATGTCTAATTAAGCAGGTCTGTACAGTATATAGGACAATTGTTTCTCAACCGAAAAAACAAAAGCTAGGAGTGTAAAATTCAAATCAGAAATTAACTAAAAGCATGTGTGAGATTTTTTTTTAAAAAAAAGGATTATGTAAAAAAAAAAAAGGATTATGTGGAAATTATGTGCTCCGATCCGGCCTAAACGATCATTGCATAAACGTACAACTACATTTATTGTCTCCAAGAGCAAAAATGGAAAGTTAGGCGCTGTGTACCTTGTCTTTTTCCATGACGAAGCACCACATATCATCTCTTTTAGGTAGCTTACGAAAAAAAATGTGTGGGTGATTGTATACTTAATTATTCAGTTAAAATTACGGAGCTATTTAGATGATATAGTTTTAGAAAATTATGGTATCAACAAAGTATGCTAGAAGTCATACAAAGCGTGTTTCAGAAAAAAAAAAACATCATGAGTGCGAATTCTAAACGTCCAAAAATAAAATAATATGATTTTGATAAAACACCTACTCCCTCCGTCCCCACTTGAGTTTGCCACCCTGATTCCGTGCCATCTTATTCGATGCTTCGTCTTATTCAAATTTTTTGCACAAATATAATTTATTTTGTTACGACTTATTTTATCAATAAAGATGCTTGAATATTGATTAATTTATTTTATGATTTGCATAAATATTTTGAATAAGACGGATGGTCAAACATGAAGTTCAAAAGTCAAAAACGACAAACTCCATGGGACAGAGGGAGTAGCACTTTTTAAAAACCTAACTATTTTACGAAATCAAAGGATTTATCTTATATTTCGAAAATAGTCTACATCCAAATAAGGTCTAAAGTGTGTGCGTGTTTCATCTCCTTGTGTACTCTCTCTTCCCTTTATTAAAATATATATATTTTTGTTTATATTAATTAGGAAAGATTATATTATGCGAGCATAACCGTTCGATGCTTTGGCTTTGACTCTTCAAATAGATTCGTGCAAGTCTTATAAAATTGAAACTGTGTTGGAGTAGCTTAGCTAGCTAGGAAAAAAAAAGGTGCCCAAAAAGCTCTGGAATGATACACGACAAGGGACCGACAACGGCAGGCCATGCAAGTACGATGTTGACGCTGCATGACTGCCGATGCATGCATTCGTCACACCGCCGTGGGTCATCGATCGTGTTACCTTGTCAACGTCGGCGGCGGTCTTGTCGCTGGCGCCGCCGTAGTACACCGCGCCCTCGAGGCAGTACAGGACGCCGCCGGCTTCCTTGGCTAGCGCGGCGATGCGCTTCACGTCGGCCGCCGAGTAGAAGGACGACGGTGGCTGCGAGCGCCAGCTGCCGATGAGGCCCTGGAAGTCGGTGAGGACGGAGCCCTCGACGTAGTCCATGAGCCCAGCGAGCGCGCCGCCGCCGCGCTCGTCGATGAGCCGCTCCTGGTCGCGCGTGAGGTCCGCGGCGCCGGTGTAGAGGAGCCGCACCCAGCGCGCTCTTGCCGGCGCCGGCGCCAGCGGGATACGCGCGCGCGTTATGATCCCGAACTGACCCAGCCCGCCCAGCACGGCGTCGAAGAGGTCGGCGTGCTTGTGTTTGGAGCAGGTGACCATGTCACCGGTCCCCGTGACGACGTCGAGCTCGAGGACGTTGGATATCTGCGGGCCGTGGCGGAACGCCTGGCCACTGATGCCGGCGTTGGAGAGCGTGCCGCCGACCGTGAGCCGGAGGTAGTCCGTCCATGACCGTGGCGTGAGTCCGTGCGCCAGCGCGGCGTGCAGCACGTCCACCCACAGCTGCTCCCCACCGACGTCGATGTAGCGCCCGTCCACCGACACGGCGAGCCTGCTGCTCGCGGCGTGGCGGCCGAGCGAAGCCATGTCGATGACGAAGCCACCGGGTGCCGTGGCCTGGCCCCGGGTGGAGTGGCCACATCCCCTCGCGGAGACCGGGAACGGCGAGGCGCTGGACGACGCCGCCCGCAGCAGCGCGGCGATGTCGGCCACGCACGACGGGTAGAACACGGCCGCCGGACGCCGCGCCGCGTCCACGGTCACGTTGGTGCCGAAGTCGGTGGACGCGAGCGCCGTGGCCTCGGCGTCCGTGCGGATGCGCGCCGCGGTGGCGGTGTCGGCGAGGACCCGGATGATGTCGTCGATGATGATGGATGATGACGTGGACGAGGACGCGGTCGGCGGCGGCGCCGAGGCGCCGAGCGTGGGTGGCGGGTCCACGGTGAGGGCGGCCGAGAAGACGCAGCTGAGGAGGAAACAGAGCGCGACGACCGTGGTGGTGGTGGTGGCTCTAGCCATCGTCATGATCGATCACTTGATGGACTCGTTTTGACGATGTATTATGTATTGTACGCAGCAGTGGAGAGCCGTGGTGGCCTATATATAAACGCTAGCTAATTTAATTAATTTATCATTATATTATATTAACTATATAGTTATGGATGTTATTACGTAGGAACGAGCGATGATGACGTATGTACATACACTGTACGAGTAGCGTGATATTTGCGGTGGGTGTACATGAGTGTGTGCGTGGAGAAAAGCTGTGTATACCAACCAGTAGGTCGCGATCGTATGCGTGTAGTAGCTGCACTGCATGTGAGCGCCCGCATGCAGATGACGACGACGACGACGACTCTCTGGTCTGGAGGGAGGAAACGACACGCAAGGTGGTATGCAGGTGCATGGCAGTACGACACGGTAGAGGCAGTGATGACTAAGCGAGCATACAAGTGAGTCGACATGCATGCATGGTATATATGCCAGATCCCAGCTAGCAGTCTGTGTGAGAGTTATTCTGGGGTATTAGTGCTTTTGTCACCTCGATCTTTTGGGCCGGGTTCGATCGAAGCTAGGACGATATGCTATACATATATGTATAGATATATATGCTTCTACTCCTACTAAATGGAACAAAACAAACGTACAGGATGGAATAAATGGGCAGGCACACTGCGCTTTCATGCACACAAAGCTAAGACATGTCCATGTGACTCTACGTCCATCTCGGGTCGATTGTGAGCTGTACGTGACTCATGCATAGCCATGGCCATGGGCAGGCAGGCCGGCTAGCTTTACAAGTCACGAAATTTCTGTTGCCGATCGATCGAAATGGATATACAACGCATCATGCATGAATCATGGTAAATCATGTTTTACTGATCGAAATGGCGACTTAATTTAACTGGTGATAGATCAAAGCAGAGTAGTGGCCGGCCAGCCGTCCGATCTAGCGAGAGATGCAGAACGTAACGGCATCTCCATTATCTCTCTGGGCGACTAGTCTCAGTGGGGCATGGACGTTCGCACTTCGATCAGAGGGGTTTAGGTACAAAACTGATTACTGACATACTAATGACAACAAATAGCAACCTAGAAGTTGAAGACTTGTTGCTGCTCTATCTACATCTACATCTCCGGCTCAGCTGCGACGGCTGCAAGTAACTTTGAAAGCTCTTGGTCATCCATATGTGTTACCTTTTGGATGGCCTTGACTGCTTGCTCTGGGAGGTCGAGACCGTACCTGTCAATGTAGGCTGTGACCGCTGCATCCGAGTCGGTGTCGCTGACTTGCAATTGATGAGGAAAAGCTCACGCATGAGCTTGTGCTGTGGGCACGCTCAACGACCGGGACTGTGGATGGTCGAGCTGCCTGGTGTGCACTCGAGCGGGTGGACGTAGCAGCCACCCTCCTCTTTTGTTTTCTGATGGTCGGAGGGGTTATGCCGGTCTCTGGAGGATTGGAGCAGGGATGGGCTTGAACAATCTTGCAAAGAGGCCATCCTCCTGGTCGTCCTCCACTGCAGTTGTGTGGGCTGCAGCTGGGGAAGGAGCGATCGTCAGCGACGCATCTACCTCCAGGGAGGCGACCAGTGCAGGAGGTGGACACCCATCCGCTTGCCAGGATAAGTGAAGCAGCCGACAAGCTCCTCCAACATAGGGTCAACTCATATCGGACGCTCCATCTCCACGCAGAGCACCGACATGAGAGGATCTAAAGTTTCACAAGTTTTGGCTAAGATAAAACTAAAACGATTTACATATTAGAACAAGGAAGCATTCGTACCATGAAAGGTACTCCCTCTGCCCTAGGAAAACACATTTCTAGCTACGAATGGACAATTCTAACTTTGAACCTTTGCATTAATAATGCACACTGTTAGAATTATGTTTCTCTAGGACGGAGGGGCAACTACGTACTCACTGATAATGCACGGCCGGGGAGTCGGAAGCGAGAACATCATATGACAATGTGAACGTAAGGAAATGACTAGTGTACTGCTAATCCCAAAGGGCCAAACAGTAGTACTAACGGATCGATGTAGGCACGGATCCGAATTAGACAAGCTACTAATAGGCTGTAGTACGCGGCAAGATCGTGTGGCGGACCATGGTCACACTGGACACGATCCCAGACGTACACACCCCCGTCCCCACGAGTAGGAGCAGAGCACAAGTGAGCAACACGACGCCAACGACGACTGGATCCGGACTGGAACACGTACGAGACGAGACCAAACAAAACGTACGCAAACAAACTGGCCGGTGTACGTCATATCTCTCTCGTCGTGGGCATGTGGGCCATGGACTCAATTGAAGGTACACAATTGGGAGCAGTGCGTGCATTTGCGAACTAACGTATACGATCATATCTCTAGGTAGATCCTACATACACGAACATTTTATCATCGATGTGAATTAGATTCGATATCCCACAATAGTAGGAACACAATATATTTACTACCAAAATTGTCCAAACAAGCTGAGGCTGATGCCAGGTTTTCAGATAAAATAGGGGCTAGGCAATGTTCTAGAGTTATCTGGGCTCAAAACTTCGATAAATACAGTCCACTAGGGTTTGCTTGTTCGTCCTCGTGTTCCTCCTAAATAACCAAAGTTTTAGATTTTTTTTAAGATAAGGGAATAAAATTTCAGCCTCTACATCTGAAAATGGTACATTACTTAGAGTCATTATCATTGTAAAAAATGCCATGAGGCAAACAAACCCAAAAAAACAAATAAAACAAGGTTCAGCTCATCTAGTGAGCCGGAGATCAAAGCAGGAGCACTAAACACCTAACTGCTTTGAGAAATACCAATCAAACTTTGCAAAGACGGACATAATCAATGTTTCTCATCTTCTACAACCTTCCTTGAATAGTGGGCGCTGCTCCTCTTTATGCAGTTTGGACCATCGACGAATCCATTACGTCACCCTAAAAATTAGCTTTGTCGAACACTATAACATCCCTATTCAACCAAATGGCCCAACAGAGCGCATCAGCTCCTACCAAGATTTGGTTTCTTAGTTTTGGTTTCAAAGAGTATAACCAAGAACCAAGCAAATTAGGAAAGCTAGTAGGTGGTCAAATTCCAAAAGTGATATACATAACGGTGTTCCAAACAAAGCTCGCAAATTGGCAGTCGAAAAATAATTGTTGAATAGTTTCAGTAAAATTATAAAAACAACATTTGAGACTCTCTTGCCAGTTTATCTTTGCTAAATTATACTTGGTAAGGGTTACTCTTTCTTTAGATACCACAAGAAAAACTTAATTTCCAGTGGGTTTTCAAAGAGGATTCTTATCAAAGACGATTCCTTGTTGAATGAAGCTTGTATACATGGATTAAAGTTTTGGATGGGTCTTCTAACATGGGAGAAGACTTGGGTCCCTGACTAATGATGAATCTCAGCCGCGAGAGACGTAAACAGAGAGCCACTAGCCTTTGCTTGTTCGCCCTGGATGTTCCTCCACGTCACATATCGCTAGCTGCCAAGCACTACACGTACGCTTGGGCGATCGACGATATATATAGCAACAAAGTGTAACAGGGGAGAATTGAAGTGGGTGTTTAGTACACAGACATCGTCGTCCCAAAGCATGAACATGCGTGTGATCCATGGATCGACTGATTTGTCGTTTCCTCCGACCCGGCCGGCGATCCATCATCGGTCGACGACGGTCCAGTGCCATCATATCGATCGGTGTGGCCACCAGCTAGAGCTGCTTTCGGGTTCAATTGTATTCGCGTCGTGGGCATCATCATCAGATCCGAGCACTCGCGGTGGTCGGGCCGGCGCAGAGACGCCGTACACGGCACAGGCGGCCGGCCGAGAGCACCGTCGGTGTACGGATGGTACGGATGCACAGGAGGAGAGGACAGAAAAGGGCCCGGCACGGGCTGCGCCGGTGACCGAAATGGGATATACTCCTATACGCCACTGTTCACGCTCGCACGGACGTCAGATGGTATGTGATCCGCATCAATCGATTTGATCATGGGGTTCCCCACCGGCACCACACCACCCCACCATATGGATCGACGACGACGAGAAAGCTACTACTACTGGCTAGCTGCTGATCGTTTATTTTGGCGCCATGCACGCACAGTAGCTACCAAAACTTGGCTTGCATGCTGCTTACTCTGGGCCAGGCGCGTCGTGCAACACGTACATACTACGGTGCAGAACTTTGATATATGGCCAGCATCCAGATCTAGAGATGATTATATGTCACGTCCGCCAAGCCACACGGTGGCCTACTGTCGACATTGCTAGGTGTACGGGCGGAGCTTCATTGGGCCACGGTGGGATACCACCCCGGCTATCTTTGCAATTCTATATATAGAGGATCGATGTTATGCATATTTCTGCTAATGAAGCTTTATAATGAACACTTTAACACTCCCTAACTATGTATATATATTCTCATCATGTCGGTGACCTCCTCCGTATTTATCCTCAAGCTCCCTAAACTACGTTTAAGTTCTATACATGGTATTCCTCTAGGTTCTTCAATTGATTAGCTAGCTATTATGTACGTAGGCTAGCTAGAGACCTCCTCTGTATACAACCTTGTGCAGTTAATTAGTTTGCTTATTATGTTTGGTCGTCTTATACACTATTATGTAGGCTTTGCATATTGGTCAATGTGCTCATAAAAATAATAAAATATTATTAAATATAAGACCACAACTAGAACATGGAGTTGTAGACAACCAAACATAATTTTATCAAATACAGCTTGACCGTAGAGAACTACTCCTTCCGTCTCTATATAAATCAATTCTTGCAATCTCTATCGACAAATATTTTTAAGTTTGACTAACTTTATCAAGGAGAACTTTTCCTTAGTCGCTCCCGACCGTTGCCTCCCTGGACCCCTCTCCCTCGCCGCCGCCCCTGCCCACCCCCCTCCCCCAAGTGTAGATCCACCTCCCACACCTCTCCCTACCACTCCTCACCCCCTCCCGTCGCCTCGGCCCCTCCGGGATCCGAGCTCGCGGTGCCGGCGGACTCACCCTCGTCCGGGCCGGCCGTGGGCGCCGGCTGCGGCGCCGGCGGCCCTTGCTCCGCCCCGGCCTCCACCCGGGGCCCCTGGCGGGTGCGCGGGGAGGCCGTTCCCCCTTCCACCGCCCCTCCCGTCGCGAGCTCCCACGGACCTGCCGCGTGGGCGACCTTCCACGCCGCTGCCGGGCGGGTGGCACACGCCGCCGCCGCCTGCGCCTGGGCTCGCCCGGTTCTTGGCCCTCGGCGCCACAATGCCCGACCAGCCGACCCTCTCGCCCATCCGGCGGCCGCGGCCCGCGATGTGGACACCGGCCCCTTTGCTCCCACAGCCGCCCGTGCGCGTGGCCGGTCGGTGTGCCTCGCGGATGGGGTGGAGACGGCGCCCACGCCGTGGCCCCGTCGTGTCCGGTCTCGGGGACACACCATCGCCGCCCCTGCGCCCTCCTCACCGGCGCGTCTCGGGCCCCAGCCCGCCATCTGCCCTGGATTGGGGCCCGCCGACGCCCACCTTGCCGTCTTTGGTCGCGTCGCCCCTCCCCTCGCGGCCCGCCCCCGCTTCGCCGGGCGTCCTCGTTGGGTTGTGCTTCGCGCCACCCCAGGATCCCGTCGGCCCGGTCGATTCCAACCGCGTTGCCTCCCACCTATGCCTTCCACGCCGCGGGGGCATTCGCTCGAGCCTCCTCGGCCAGGTAGTGCTGGATGCTTGGGGCCCACGCGGCTCGAAATGGAGCACATCGCCGTTGGTGGGAGCCTTCGAGGTCTGTGCTCAAAAATGCGGCCCATAAGTTTACAAACCATTTGTTCAAATATGTAAACAACCCAAGCGTCGCCGCCTCTACTACCATCATCCTCCTCGCGATACACCGGCATGCAAAGGGGACGTTTCCGGTTCAAAGAACCCATTAATACTCAACAAGACTTACCGACTAAATTCGACCTCTTTGGTCTTAGGAGTCGCTTAACCAAGCCTCCCAATCATAAATCCCTTTCAATATTTTTATTTCAGATTAGTAGCTCCCTCCGTTCGGAAACATATTTTCTTATTCCACTTTCTTTCTTCAAAAACATAATCCATCGATGGGTTGGCAAGCTATGAACCAATACCCAAATTGGGGATCTCCACCCACGACATATGTAGCACTTAAGGACAATGAGGAAAACGGGATTCGGGTCGGCCGAGGCCCCCTCCCTACCCGTCGCCAAAGCGAATACAAACCATTTGCTATAAACTTATCCCCCCTCGCATGGGGCGTTCTCCACTCCGTCGTGGGCTACGCGGAGGGGCCGGTGAAACCCCGTACACCCCTCCCTCCCGCCATGAAACGCCACGCCGCCCCGGCGCGGAGGGGCATGTGGCAAGTTAGTTTCGTCGACTGGGTGTGAATCAAATCGGGCGTGCCATTGACCCAAAACGCCTCAGGCGCAACATGCGTTAAAATTCCGAACTTAACAATCCAAACAACGGACGGTCCTTAAACGACCAACCAAGCACAAATAGGTATCCTCCGACTTTCAACCTACGTCCCGTCCGATCTCAAATTCATCACTACATCTCTTTCTTTTCCCTTCTCACGGATGAAAAAGCCTAACTAATTAAGCGTAAGCATCACTAAGCATTTTTCAAATGAAACGCCCAAGGATGGTATTGAAATAAACAAGGATGGGAATGCAGCACTCACGACTCAACTCCTAATTACTTAATGCAACATAGCATAGACGGTGATATAAAATTTTTAAAACATCAAGTTCCTTGCACCCTTTGCCTTCGCCCGGAATAAGCTAGTTCTTGAAAAACCCGGGTTCTCCGAACCCGCTTCACCGGATAAAGAACCTCCTCGGGACCGCCACTTGACCGCCTCGAACTCGCCCACTAACGAAAATAATGTATGCCTCAACATGATGCCATATATTTAAATATGATGCTTGGTGGTGCATGAAATGATAATCACTTGAGTACAACTTTCCTTCACGATAAAGTTGCAACCCAACAAAACCAACTTGTTGAACTACTCTCAAGATATCATCACCATTGCCTAAGGAGTTCTCAAGGACCACGTGATATGATCCAAGTTTCACAAAACAACCCAAAAGTCACACAAAAACCTAATCTATTTATCACTAAACAATTTTAAACCACATAAAATAATAGGGCATGAAATAATAAAAATTTAACTTTCTCAAAACAAGCTCAAAAAAATTTTGTGCCTACCATGTCATAAAACAGTACCAAAATAAATTTCATGTTTTTGGATAAATAAAATAATTATTAAAAATCAAGGAAGATGCATTTTTCAATTAAAATTTGTATTTTTAAATCATGCAAAACCTACTCAAAATCAAAGTTTCAAATTTTTCATGGAAATACTCATAAGAAGATTCTACAAAAATTTTCAGAATTTTTTAAAAAACTTGAATTTATACAAAATTTACAAAATCGGTACTATTCAAAACAAAAGAAATTGATAAATCATGGATCACTACCCTAATTACGTTGCCTCCTGCAAATTTCGTCTTTTGAATTTATACAAAATTTTAAAATCCGCTTGCCTCCGTGAACAAAAGAAAATTGCTGCCACCGGGCCTCGGCTCAAGGGCGGTGGCCCGCCTTCAGCGTACAGCGACACCGGCGACGCTGGCCCAATGTATGTCCTCACATGATGCCATAAATTTAAATATGACGGGCTCGTCGACCGGGCGGCCCCTTCCACGCCTCCTCGGCCACCGCCGTGGGATTCGCCGCTACGGATGCCAAGACGAGGCGCCACCGCCCAAGCCACTAAACAATTTTAAACGGCCCCCCAAAGGCTCTTGTTGGTCTTGCGTGGGCACCATCAAAGTTTCGGTGGAGGACTCAAACAGGTGTGGCCTCCACAAAACGGATCTTTTGGATTGAAACTCGTCGGCTTTCCGGACGATGGAGCCAAAAGGTGTCGCGGCGCATCCGCGGAGGGACCCCTCGCGCTTGACCTCTACCGACTTGGTCACCGCCTTCTTCGACCCATGCCGCCCTAAACCTAACCTTTTCTGCCGCCTTTGAACTGAACTTGAAAAACCACGTTGTCCCTGTGGAAGATTTTCAAATTGGACCCGAAACATGACTTTTTAAATGCAGTTCAAAGTTTTGAAATTTGAATTCAAAATCATGGCCTCCTTTGTACATGACTTTTGCTCATCTCGTCAAGAACTCAGCGCCACCTCTTTGCTTAGATTTTCTTGCGGGTTTTAAAATAAGCCGCCTTAATTTTCTGCGCATGGTGGCAAAAACTACGGGTTTTTTGCTCAAAATAAAAATTGACAAAACCCTAGTTTTGGTATTTTCAAAATTACTCTAAACTTTGAAATACCAACTTTGTTCAATCCTCTACAAATTTGCTTTAATAACCATACCCAAATTCCTTATAAATTTTGAATAAAAAAGGGGATAAAAGAAAGAATGGCCCCGAGTTTTGGTTTCAATTCAAATTTGAATTTGATTCGACGATTCCCAACCTATACTATCAGCCCCCTGGTGGAGGGGGATCGGACATGGTCCAAACTAAATCACGAGGCTTAAGCACAACATTCTCTAAAAATATAAACTCATTTTAATTTCAATGCCGTTCAAATTTTTCTAATTATGCATGCTTTATGATAAGTGTGAAAACATGGCAAGATTTTGCGGAGTTCATCGACACGGTGGACGGGATTGACACCGCCAACGCAGCCCCCTCTCTTGTTGCTCTTGCAACCAGCGAGGTCCCAAAGCCGGATCGCCGCGCCACCGATGCTTAGAACAAGGGGTCGCCGACGAAACGAAAACCCTTGTCGAATTTTGGCAAATTCTCCCAAATTTGAACTGAACTTGAAAACCGCAAAAAGTGACTTTGGCTACCCGCCGCCTACGATCTTTCTTTATTAAAGACAAATTCACCGGGAATTTTGAAAGGCGATGCTTGAAATTTGAATCATGGCCTCAAACAAGGAAAAATTTGTACGAACTTATACTCATCTCCAACCTCATCCAACAAACAACGAAAAACCTACAAATCCCCTTTTTAAACATTCTCTAAAATACAAACGGTTTTGGTGCCAAATTCCTAAATATTTTTATGAACTGGACTTTGAAATCCGGGGGGGCCCGCTTTTCCAACCCCCCTCAAATTCCTTATAAATTTTGAATAAAAGAAAAAGGGGAGAACGGCCGGAATTAGCGGGGTTCAAATTCATCGACTTTGATTCAAATTTGGCGAGGTCCCGCTTCAAGGGGATCCAACAACACGGAGTTCCGCGCATAAATTAAAACAGGGATCCGCCAAATTTTCTTCGAGACACGGAGGGTATAAACTCATTTTAATTTCAACAAGTGGATCAAATCTTTAATTATGCATGAGACCCCTCGGACATGGCGAGGGACCATGGAGGTCCGGGGATCTTTCTCCTGTCCTCGCACCCGAGCCGTCGCGCCAAAATCCTTGCCGCCCCGCGTCCAAGACTCGCCGGGTCGCTCCACCCTCCCACTGGTTCACCCGGAGACCGACAAGGACCTATCCTCGGCGGCCAACCCCACCCCTCTACTCGTCGCTCACCCTCCTTATCAAGCCGATGAGGAGGGATCAGCGATGGGTGTCCAGTCGTCAGCGCCCGGCCAAGCGAGGAAGCATGAGAGGCACGATCCGGTTCGCAGCGGAAGGCGTTGTTGGTGTTGCTCCGGCAAGCTGAGGGACGCCCGGTCGACACGGCGTCATGCACTCCGATCCCCGAGCTAAAGAGCAAGTTCGGAACCACTTCGGCGAGTGCGGTTCATCCGGCAAGCGAGCGGCTGCGTGAGATCTTCCCCATGTTACGGGCTGGTGCGTTGGCGGCACCGATGGGAGATCCGATCTGGAGCCGTGGCCGCGGACGCGGCCTTCACCCACCTTCGTCGCACAATAGTTTTATTTTTTAGTACATCCATTTCACGCCACCGTTACAGTCGGTGATTCTTGTCGGTGTGCTTTTCGTGCGCTTCGGCCAATTCTTTTGGCTAAGGTGTGCGACGTGTAAAACTCTAATTTCCCTTAATGCAATACGTGCCAATGGTACGCTTTCGAAAAAAAACTTACTTTATCAAAAATAATAATAACATGTATCAAATAAGATGAACGTCTTATGAAAATATATTTTAGGATAAATCTAATCAAACCAATTTGATACCATAAAAGACAACGGTTTTTTTTCTAGAAATTTGAAAAAAGTATAAAAGTTGACTTAAAACAAGTCTACAAATCTAGTGTATTTATTGTTTAGGGACAGATGGAGTAATAATTAACAAACGCAGAGACAATGCGTGCACACTTTTAATTATATTGTCTTAGGTTATGCTGCACAAGGTCTTAATGCATGCTAAGATTAATGCAAAGCAACTAGGGTTGTTTGGTTCCATAAGTCATGAGACTTATTAAGTCATGAGACTTATTAAGTTAGATGACTAAAAATATGTGACTTATAAGTCATGTCTGTTTGGTTGCAAGTAACTTATAAGCCATGGAAAAAGAAGAGAAAATAGGTGACTTATAAGTTTTAAGTTAGGGTGTACCAACTTATAACTTATAAGTCCCATGACTTAATAAGTCTCTGCTGTTTGGTAAAATAAGTCATTTATTTTATTTTTTAATTTAATAAGTCTCATAATTTATGAAAACCAAACAACCCCATAATAGACTTCAATATAGATCTCCCTAAGGGTGGGGTATATTGCCTTGTGTATAACACGGGGCACAACACATAGAGATTGGAAAGATGAAATAAAGGGGTGACAGATATTCTTTCGATTTATCGACAAGTGGCTAAATATGCGAAGAGATCCAATTGGCTAGGTAGGAACTAGCTGCAGTACTACATAGCTTGGGATCGTGCCGGAGGATCTTGTGATACTCCCTCCGTTCCACACTCTTTTCGCAATTCTTTTGACTCATATAAACTATGTTTTGACTCTCGTCTTATTCAACTTTTTTAATAAATATTACCACTTTTGTTATGACTTACTACATCACTAAAGATATTGTAATGACGTTTTGTTTGTTTTATAATTTACATAAAAAATTTGAATAAGACGAACAGTCAAGCACAATTTATATGAGTCAAAAAAATTGCAAGTATTGTAGAACGGAGGGAGTACAATCATACAACACCAGCAGGGGACAGCAGGGGGTAGAGTCTGCAGGAGGCACAGAGAGCCTAGCTCGGTAGCTCCTGTCCGGTCGTTTTCGTGAAAAAAAAAAAAACGCTTTTTCTTCATCTCACATAATCACATTGATCATATGCGTGCATTATGGGATCCACTAGCAGATACGAAAGATATGGTTGGTCATACTACTAGGTCATATGCATGCACATCAGTACATCACGCACGCTGTGTGCATGATGTCGAGGTGTATAAAGGCTACTAGCTAGTCGAACGGTAATACTCCCTCCGTCTACGAGTTTGTCACCCGATTCCATGCCATCTTATTCGATGTTTCGTCTTATTTAAAGTTTTTGTACAAATATAATTTATTTTGTTACAACTTATTTTATCAATAAAGATACTTGAATATTGATTAATTTATTTTATGATTTGTATAAATATTTTGAATAAGACGGATGGTCAAACATGAAGTTCAAAAGTCAAAAACGACGAACTCCATGGGACGGAGGGAGTAGCTGAATGCATGCATGTGACATACTCTCATCGCAAACAAACAAAAAAAAGCACGTGACATACTCGTTTTGGTCGGATTAATTCCGGTCCGGATTACTTCTGGGCCCGGATTGAGTAAATCCACCTGTGTCACTCAATCCGGTTGATCCGGTTTTTTTTTCCGGACCTCAAGAGGTGTGGAATAAATCCTGGTGGTTTGGTATACAAAATGGGTGAGTTCAAAACCAGCCTCAGTCCGGAACTACTTAACCGAACACTCATTTTAGCATTAACCGGATTCAAAACTGTGTTAAATCAATCAGTTCGGATGGAGTCAATCCGACCGAAATGAACAAGGCCGCTTTATATATGATTAATTGGCAGTGTGTTCGTCATCGTCAATATGATCTCTAGCTTCTCTCTTTGATAGCTTCTTGTAACTCTCCCTCCATTCCAAAAAAAATGCAACTATGTGTTGTGTGCTAGCAAAAGTAGTGTAGCTTTGACCAAATTTCTAGTAAATACTATTCATATTTATGATTTTAAATTAATTTATTGAAAAACACATTTTGTAATGAATCTAATGGTATTTATTTTATATTATAAATATTAATATCTTTTATCTATAATTAACTAAACTTGAGATACTAAACCATGATATTGTGCTAGAAGTGCATGTTTTTTTTTTAGAACTGAGGGAGTATATATACTCCTAAGTCCTAAATTAAAGCTGGTTACTTGGCCTACCCATCAAGATCTAGTCAAAAGCAAGTACGCATATCTTCGCCTCAGTCAAGCAACGTTTATCTCCTTTTTCCAAGCTAGATAATCCGATCCGGCCTAGCTTGATGTCAGACCTTTCTTCAAAAAGATGCAAATTTTAGGGTGTTACGCACGCACATGCATTATTATCAGATCACAACACCTACGGAGTATAATCTATTGATGGATCGTCGACACAATCTAGCACCCATATACTCTGTTTGTCGACGCGATTGATCATCCAGCACAGCATGTCGTCGGCACATATTGTCTTGACCGAATCCTTTATGAGTCGTCGCGAGGAGATCGATCCAGAGAGACAACTAGTAACGTGTCATAGTCGTAGTCATAGACGATCTCCCCCGGCGATCCATCTGATTTGTTACGACACGTCATTCGAATCATAGGGATGGATCGATCGTCGATCTCAAATAATGTTGACTTGTGGGAGCTAGTACGTATATTTACTTGCAAAAAGAAGTCGGAGAATACTATATATCATCATGCATGGTCGGTACATACAAGAAGAAAGGAAAATGTTTTCGTCATGATGTTTGTATGCATTGTATACATGCATGCATGCAGGACCCTGACGGCACGGGACGGGATATATAGATCTTGCCATGGATTTGTAGCTTGACCAGCATATAGATACAGACATGTCTGTCCCCGCCGTATGCATGCGGATCAGTGACGACGACTCTGACTCTGCCACAGAACGACCCAACTGTGGATCGTGGAGAGATGATGCTCGCGTATCTATCCCATATCATACAAAGACTTCTCTACGCTGCAGCATGCAGCAGGTGTTTCTATCCGATTTGAACACCAACGACTGATGGTCCGGTCCGGTGTGGTGTGATATAGTACTATACATATAGTCTAGTCTAGCTAGGCCTTGTTTAGATGGCTAAAATTTCTAACCTTTTCCCCACTTTCTCTCCATCGCATCACATTAAATACACCAAAAGACATATATTTGGAGTATTAAATATAGGTTAAAAAAATAACTAATTACACAGTTTAGATGTACATTGCGAGACGATTCTTTTGAGCCTAGTTACTCCATGGTAGGATGATATTTATCACTAACAAAAGCGAAGCGTCTTCAAACAATGCGATGTGACATTTGGTTACAATTTTTAGCCATCGCCTAGTATATAAAGGTTGTCGTCATATATACACACAATATATCAAAAGTCTGGATCTATCCATGACGACAGCACAAAATCTACATATGTCAGTGAATGCATGTATGTATTATATATATATATAATAAAAAGAATGACACGGGTCTCAAAAAAAAAAAAAGAATGACAGAAACTCACGGGTCATCACAAGATTCACAACACAAAATTCTTCGAGCTCGTGAATTCGAAGAATCAGTCAAGATCTCAGCTAGAGTACTTGTAAGGTTCAGGCTCTGAGTTCACTGCTGTCACTGTCGTTGGGTCCTGCCAATACGTTTAGTCCAAGATTCGCTCGTATCGTATCCATCTGAGAATCCTTGGCTGGCTAGCTTGTCGATCGATCGATCGAGCTCACTAGTAGTGTGCTAGGTCACGTCTTCTCCGGGCGGCAGCTGAACGAAGGGACCGAATCGAATCCCCGGATCGGATCCATGTACTTTCGTTGAACGCAGCAGCGCCGTAGTCTTTGCCAGTCCAGTCTATGAGCTTATCGAGTACTCCATTCGAGTTGACGCATGCACGCATTTGCACTTGCAGCAGCATCAGTTACGTTCGTTCAGATCGCAAACGATGTCCGATGTACATCGAGATCATCCACATCTGTGACATGAAAGATATGGTTGTCAGGTGCATCCACATCTGTGAAGTCCACCGAGAGATCATCCACATCGATGTCAGAAGCAATCATGCAATGCACGCCACAGCCGACAGGTTCCATCAAGATCATCCACATCTGTGATCTGTCCGATGTCCGTTTTCTATCTTGGGAGATCTTGCCAGGATGCTGAGATAGCTGAGATCGGCGTCAGATCGCAAACGATGGCTACTTCTTACATACTGCTGGACAAATTCAAGGACAATCCATCAATCCATCGGATCGGTGTGGATTGGAACGAACAATGCAACTTCATCACTTACTCCCTGCGTCCCTAATTAACCGTCGCCATTAGTTTTCGTGCCTAAAGTTGGACTCAATTATACGTGCAACATTTGTACCATCAAATTTCATTAAAAACTTATGTACCATAAATAAATATTACTGTTTTTAATACATATTTAATCAAAGTTGTCTCTCGAAGCGAAAATGACATACATTTAGGACGGGGCGAGGTACCTATAGCTAGCCCGATCGATCATGTTCTTACCAATTCAAGTAGCTATAAGCTATAATTCGGTCGTGTTTACTGTACTTTTTAAAAATAAAATAGAATAAAATAAAAAGACTGGCCATTCACATGATGAGTGTGTGATTTCTGAGGCAATCACATATCATCATCCATCGAATCCGACCAGGATGCTTTCAACTCGCTGTTGATTTGCATATAATGTTGGAAAGCAACTATTGCCAGCTTGTAGGATCAGATGAATGGGATCCAAAGGGAAGAGATTTTTTTAGAAGGCGCGGCAAAAGCTTTGCCGCGATTTCTATTAGGCGAAAAAGCAAAAGGCAAGTGCCAGCCCGTTTTTTTTTGACTGAAACCGGGCGAAAAAAACCATACAATTGTGGAGGGTACCCTACTCCACCTGCACACCTAGGTACCAAATCAACTCAACTCGCGCCATCACTGGCGCCCACTCGACTCACTTGACACTACTAGCATCCACTTAGACAACTCAACTAAAGGACACCGGGGATGGAAGAAAAATAAACATGAGACCTAGCTCGGTTGGATTGGGTCATCGACACAAGCCTCCTCCATCAACCCAGGTCGGTCGGATTGGGCCGTCGACCTAAGCCACCACGCACCACACAACAAGAAAAACAAACGCACACCAACACCACAGAACACCACCAACAACCTTGCCGCCAACACATCGACCTTGCACACCTCTTCCTCCGCAGAACGCGTGCCAACCAAGCCACTTCCAACATAGCCACAAGCTGAGCCGAGTCTCCTTAAGCGACGCCTCCAAGGAGAACGCGACGCCGATAGCGCCGCCGTCGCTCGTCCAGTAAATGGACCAGGTTTTCACCCGAAGACTCCATGGTACAGGACACGGTGCCCCATAGTGGTGTCCCCAACGGGAAGAACGACGCTCCAAGGGCGCCGCCACCACTGCCACCGGCATGAATGTCGATGATGGCTTTCGCCCGGAAACACCGCACCTTACACACCATCTCAGACAAGCAGCAGCTCTCCCCCCTCCGCAACCCCGCTGTCGAAGAGATGGCCCGGTACAGCCGAGCAATGCCGCCACGGCACCGCGACAACATACCGGCGACCCACCCAGCCCGCCACCGAGACGACGCCCGAATCCACGAGCCAACGAGGATAGAAGAAGGGGAGCAGCACCATCTCACCTCTGTCCCCCACTTTGACGCATGCCGATGTCCGCCGGCCACCTCCCGACCACCATGGCAAAGAGCGGCCCGCCAAACCGGCGCCCTCACCCAAGGCCTCCCGCGGCATTGAATCGTCGCGCCCCGCTCCTTGCGAGGCCGCCACCGCCGCCGCCGCCGCCGTCCTGCGCAAGGCCGCGCGTGCACCCCCGCCCGTGTGTCGCGGCCCCTTCCACCCCGCACCGGCATCGGGAGCCACCAAAGACGCCCGTACAGCCGCCCCGCGCCCACCACCACCGGCCGAGAATCGCCCGTCACCCGCGTCTCGAGCTCCTTCCGCCGCCGGAAGCCCACACCGCGCTCCGCAGCGGAGGTGCGCCCCGCCGCCAAGAGCCACCAAATCCGGCCGGCGACGCCGGATCCGGGGGGGCTCGACCTTCCACCGCCGCCCGGGACGCCCGCGCCGGCGCAGCAGCCTCGGGGCAGGCGGCGGCGGCGTCGCCTCGAGCCGCCCGAGAGACGGAGAGCCACGCCGCCGCCTTCCTCGAGGACCACACGACTTGCCCCGGCGAGCCCGGGCGGCGGCGCGGCGGAGAAGGCGTGGAGAGGTCGGCGGCGCTAGGGGTTTGTTGGGGCCGGGTCGGTCCACGCGCGGGGCGACGCGAGCGGGGGGAGATATTCTTTTGAGAGGACACCAGCAACATTCGTCACCTCCCAAAGGGAAGAGATATCCTGCACTTTGTCCGGTTGACGTTGACGACGCTCAAGCTAACCGCACACAACCATAAAGAAAGTGACTTTTGTGTCAAAGTCGAACTTCCTGCTCTTTGATTGGACACTCTTGCATGATCCCTTAATTAGTTTCAGAACAATTCTTTTGGCAAATCATAATTAATTATACTAGAAACTTATCAGGAATTTCTGCGGATGATTGGAATGAAATTAAACAACAAAGTATTTATATGAAGGGATAAATAAACTATATAAAGTAAAATAATATTAATGGATAAAGTGGAATGTCGATATGGAAAACTAAATATATGTTATTGGATAATATGTCTCTTTGACCTGTAGTATATATCATAATTGTGGATATCACCGGTGAATTGTAGTTACAACTGATTTTTGACTAAGGAGGTGGACAACTTGTATTACATGACACTAGTAGGGATTTATGGTTTATATATGGTATATACTGTATATGTATAGATTGCATTTGAAGAAGAAGAAAAGTCAATACACGATCTGGACGAAGGATTAATAATTAGGCTGCTAATTTGATGGATGAAATGGGCTAATTTTGGCCCCGTTTGAGTTCATCATAGGTAGAGGGCCGGGCTGAAATCCGGGACTGTCATCGCACCATTTTGATGGGAACTTTTTTCTTTTTCTTTAAAAATAAAAAATTCTTTTCAGGCAACTAACCGAGAACAGAGCACATGAAAAAGTTAAGCCTAAATCAATCCATCTTATTTTCTACTCAAACATAATATATACTAGCAAAAATGCCCGTGCGTTGTCACGGGGTCACATGATTGGACTCCGTATTTTGAGAAACAACTTCACTTAAATTAATATTATTATTTTAAATAAGCATTTGATTAAAATAGTTTGTCATAGTGATTCACACACTAAAATAACTATAATATATTTATTTATTTATATTTATTTTTCTCTTTTTCCCTAGTTATTTTAGCGTTTCCTTTTTGGGGCGGGTGCGCCGACGGCAAGGATGCCCTTTCGTGCCGGAAGGGCCGCCTCCACACCCGACGCTGTTGCCCTGCTTCCCTCGCCCTCCGCGAAACCTCTGTGTCGCCCTCGTCTAAGCCGGCCTTGTTCGTCTTGGCGTTCTCATTGTCTTCTCACCCCGCGTCACCGTGGTCCCGAGTCCTCACCGTTGGATTGGAGAAATTTAGATATTTGACCCGTTATTCGCACGCCTCTCACGATATGACCCGTAATTCGTAAGCCTTTGGAAATATGACCCACATCGTGTGAATCATTTGGAAATTTAGTCTTTTGACGGTGAAGGCAAACACCGTGACTTTCAACGCGAACACCTTGAACCAGGCTGTTGACGCCGCTCGCAATGGACGCGAGAACGCGACGCGACGTAGACCCCACTTGTCAGCTTTGTCTCCTACCTTGAGCCAGGCTGCGTTGAAGCTGCTGCTCGTGCGCCCAGCGCCGGCGAATCTGCATCCTGCCGCGTCTTTTGTCGGGAGATTCGCGGGCTAGCTAGCTCGTGAGGAGCACAGCGGTGTATTTTGTCGGGAGTAGCAAGCAAGCTAGCTCGTGTGAGGAGTAGCAAGCGTATTTTGTCGGGAGTAGCAAGCAAGCAAGCTAGCTGGTTCGTGAGGAGCAGCTAGCTAGCAGCGCTTGTAGCTAGCTACAGAGCTTGCGAGATCCGGGCCAGTGCTCACGCGCGCACGCACAGCCATGGCTCGTTGCAGCAGCTAGCACGACGGCAGCGACGCATGGGCGGAGCTCCCCGGTGCTCGTGGCCGCGCCCTCGGCAGCTGGGCGGAGCTCGCCTGCCCCCGCGCCCGCGGCCGCTCACGCGACGCTTACCGAGGAAGACAGAGGAAAGGGACGGCCGGAGGTTGGGGATGACCAGCCTGACAAGTGGGATCCACATCGCGTCACGTCCAAGGCGAGCGTCAACAGCCTGGTTCACCTTGTTCGCGTTGAGAGTCACGGTGTTTGCCTAATGCTCTATGGCCCATGGCCCATGTAGCGCGCCAGTCCAACCGCCGAGGCCGCGCGGAAGGACAGGAGGCAGCGAGTCCACGGAAACAATACGACCTGGAATCAGATTTGGCCGGCGGACAGAAATTTACGGCGGCAGATTGGCAGAAATTTTCTCTTTTTAATATTAGGTATAGATATGTAACAATTACCTTTTTCAGTTGTCGGAAAAGCAAGGCTATTACGATTTCATACACTTGTGCTTCTGGTTTCTTTTACAGTTTTACTGGCCAGTCATCAGTCCAGAGATTGAACTGTTTTGCTGGAATCCCACGCAGGAGAACATAGCCCTCGGCTTCTCCAGCGAGCTTCAAATTGAAGTCACGTACTGGGACTGAACTGTCGTGCTGCCATTCCTGCTCTTGGATGCTATACAGATCCAGCGTCGCGGAGTGAGAGCGACGCCTGCGGTTAATTGGTGAGAAGTAGTAGACCAAGCCTGCTTTTCCATCCCCTACTGCCTCCACTGCCTGGCGGACACAAGCATAGCGTTTGCAGCTTCATGCGCCCAGCAGACGCAGCTGTGGCGAGACCATAGCGAAGGTCGGCGCACGGCTTGTGAACTGTCACAAATCTTATTCTGCGCGCGTGCCCATTGTGATAGATCGATGCAGCGTGTTAAACAACGTCCGAAGTTGTGCAATTGTGCAAAGCAGATTTACTACAGCTCGTAACCGCCATGGACTCGCCTGCGCTTCTGACAAGACAAGAAATACAACTCTCCTCTGCTACAATTACATTTTTGGTAATCAATACAGATCCTCTATAACCATATATATACTGACATCACAGTATCATTTTTTTTTTCATTTTTCTTATAATGATACATATAGGAGTACCGAGTACCATATATACTGACATCACAGTTCACATCATCCTCTGCTTGACCCCGATGGATCATATCGAACATTTTTGCACCTTGTGCATCTCCTCTGCTACCAATACCACTGCTGTTACGTACGACACAGGTTTTTTTCCCATACATACAAAAGGCACTCGAACTGCACAACACTAGTTCGCTACGCGCGGTTCCTCTTGAAAGCATCCTCAAGAACCGAGAAGGAGCAGAGTGCGGTGTCGCCGCCGCGCTTCAGCACATACAGCCGGCACAGGGCGCGGCCGGCCACCTTCCACACAAAGCCGCACTTGGCGACATCGTTCCGGTTCTGGTCCGTGGCATACTCGTACACTACCTGGTACACTGCACAGGCCTCGTTGAAGAGATCCAACTGCTCCCTTGGGCTCTGCTCAAACTCTTCGGCATTGTACAGTACCTGCAGAATTCCATAGTTCTTAGGGCATCCATTCAAACGTAATTCCACAACTTTCCAAAGTTCGCCTGTCTCAAATTCTAAGAGTTAGTTCATTCAATGGAAAGGGTGGTGTAGAATGCTTACTGACCCGCTTGTACTCTTGGTAGAGTTGTCGAAAATTGTTGTTCTTTTCCTCCTTGTCCTCCAGCTTACAAATTTTAGAGCTCTCCCTCCGGTACTCAGAATAAAGATACTTCCAACGGCTCTTGTAATAGTCAGATACTTCTACCTCAGTGAAGCATGACAGGGGCACTATCTCTGAAGAATAAAAAGAGAGAGATTGTAATCAATTACTTTTCTGCTGTCAATGGAACGAGGGGGATGAGACCTATATATATCAGGAACTTACTGATTTCAGGATCAATTTCAGCCTCCTTCAACATTACTTCATTGTAAATTTTGCCCAGCACGGACGTTGACGTGTAAGATATCTTTTCATCCTTTTCCATGAAGTGTGGGTATTTCTTGACCTTCAGCTCTCCAGGAATAGTGATCTATTTGGAAGCCAAATTGGCAAAATAAGATAAAAAAAAACCTTGAAATTAAAGCATGGTACAAAATACATAGAAATATTTAAGCATAATCCAGACCCAATGTTCATCTATTTCTTCTCTGAGTAATGTATTACTCCCTCCGTTCCAAATAAGTAACTTGATTTTTTTGGTTCATCTATTTTGCCATGTATCTAGACATATTATTATATCTAGATACGTAGCAAAATGGATGTACCAAAAGTCAAAGCGACATATAATTTTGAACGGAGGGAGTATTTCATGTGGATTGTTTCTGTCAGACGTATACACTCTTCAGTCAAATGATTCTCACATCGAAACACAACATGAGGATGGTCCAACACCGAACTATGAACCCAGGATTGAAAGTTACCTTGTTCCCTTCCTTTGGAGCATCCAAAGCCAAATAGTAAATGTCAACCAAATCGAGCATCTTCTTCTTTATCGCTTGTCGTTCGCTCTTTGGAACATCACTTGTCAAGAGCCGATCCATAAGCGCCAGCCAACAATTTGAGGCTGCACCTAGCACATAACTGAAAGGCAGAAAACAAAAGTATTAATAAGACTATAACTTTTACAGTGAAGCAAACTAAGGATTACTGCTTCATGACTGCTAATTTGTAGTCCCTCCCTTTTAGCCCATTTTAGCCCTAAAGGAGCCAAACTAGAGGGCTAACTGGGGCTAAAGTGAATTAGCACCCCCTAAAAAATTAGCATCTCCAAGAGGTGCTAATGGGGCTAATTTTCTGCGGGGACCATCATAAAGCAGCCCTCTCTCCCTCTCTCTCTACTCTCTCTCTCTCCACCTTTTAGCCTTGAATTAACCCATGGATCTAAACATCTCAAAAGGCTAAAGTTGAGGGCTAAATGAAGGACTAAACTTTAGCCCTCAAATTAGCCCAAGGGCTAAAGATCCAAACAGGCCCAAGGACCCACATGTCAGGACACATTGAGTTGAAATTTCCCAAATGTCGTCAAATTTCCCATAAAGGGAATTGTAACAAAAAAATAAAGAAAACCGCACCATATTCACTTTCTAATATAAAGCCAATAGAAGATTAAAGCACTTATACCATGTTTTATGCTATCACAATTTTCTAAACAAGATGAGAATAAAACTTGCACTCCATATGTTATTCCCATAAAACTTGGCAAACATATAATTGTTACCTAAACAATCCATAAGGTATTTTAAAATGAGGGTTATTTCTCTTGGATCCATTGGGCATTAAAATCGTGACTTATGGGTTCTTGCATAGCATGTATGGTACTTTTTTAGTGTCAAGACATTCTCCTGCCACTTAGTGGCAAATAAGCACGTCAATGGAACTACAGGGATACAGAGGAAACCAGCATTGTAAGTTAATACCTGGGTGTAAATCTAGCTTTCAAAAATTCATGGAATAAGAGACTTTCCAGCACAGATCCAGTACAATCCTGAGGATTCCTTTGTTCTGTCTTTGCCGCTTGTATTCTCCGAACCCATGGCTTGCGTTGTTTGGTGAAACCCTCCAACAACTAAGAGGGTAATTTGCAATAAAGTGACAATTCTTCTCAGAGGAAACAAAACGACAGAGCAGAATGAACAGTACAAAAATAAGAAAACATATGGTTGTTAAATAAACAGTGTCAAAAGTGCTACGACATTCGGTTGCCAATGAGGGTGCCCTGTGGTGCTTGGCAGGGCCCTCCACGTTGCATAGCTCTTTGCTTCGCTCATCCTAGGTTACATAATTCTAACTTTTACTGGGATCATATTAGGCTACTCATCAGGCATGGAGTTTTGCAGAAGTACAGTAAAAAAAAAAATCTAGACTAAAGTGCACCCTACTATACAAAGTAATGGCTATGCTGCAACATAAACAAGCAATGAGTGGTAACTACTAACATGAATTTAGCAATGAATAAGAACCATCTTTCAGAGCATAGCCAAGGAACAGAACAAAAACATAATATAATATAAACTAATGGCAAGCAAGGTAAACTATGCATGAACAGTTCTTGATGAACAATACACAACCTGTGGGTTTCTTGAGACCCAGTATAAGTCGCCATCAAAATCACTATTGGCCATTTCATCTGCCAAAGACCGTGGTCCACAGGTGGGAAAGAATATGGCATATTTTGAATTTCCCACAATCTTCTCCAAACCATCAATATATGTTGCAGTCAATATATGTATGTCGCCAAAGTGTAATCCAGGATGTTTATAGACAAGAACCTTTCCAGAAAGTTGTCCGTTATCACTGTTCAATGATATAAATTGAGTAAGAAAAAGAGCTCACAATTTATCTCGGTCTGATTCAAAAACTTGGTAGAACCTTAACTAAGTTCATAAACAAAAACAAAAACTCTAGAAGCCCCACATATGTTCTGAAACACGAGAGATCTAGAAGATCCAAATGTTCCATAACAATGAAGCTTTCTAGTCCAAAGAAGGTTTGGTTAGGATATAAACCTAACAATTGAAACACACAAAGAAAAAGATCAAGGGACAGAAATAGAGTATAGAATGTAAAAAAAAGAAGAGGAAGAAAGGTACAAGAAATAGTAACAACCATATGCACAGGTTCTTTTTGTTTTACCCTGATAATATGCCATTATCCCAAAACATGCATAAAGTCACTTGAAACCATATTGTCAACCTAATAATTTAGCCTAGCATAGTAAACTGTTATGAACCCATATTGAGAACTTCAGACCAATCTAATAAAATCAGATTATATTACAAAACATTCGCTTCTCTTGCAAGATGTTTTCCTCTTTCAAGGCAGAGGAGAGTCACAATGCTAAGAAAGAAATATCTAAGGCAAAAAAGTGTGTTTCTTAGCATGTTGCGTGTGTTGGGCCTGCCTGCTATTACAAATGCTTGAATGGGTCTACTTGCAATCTTGCTAATAGAAAGGATGGTGTGTGTGTGTGCACGGTACACAATACACAGACTTCACCCTGATCCCCATTTCTTAAGTTCTAAAATCTCTAAAACAGAAAATTATTACATAGTGTCATAATTTGATTTGGGGGCAAAAGACAAGAGTCTCTGATGTGCTTGAGAATTGAATGATCTTTTACATTTTCATGTTTCTACTAAAACAAATTGTAAAATATGCAAATAGATCCAAGGAAAGTAAGAAAGGTTTGTCTCACAAAGATTGTTCTTTCTAAAATTGGAATGTCTAAACAAAACAAGGGGAACCAGAAAGACATAAATGAAAGATCATTCGATTCAAGGGATATGGTGGATATTGCTGGCATACTGTATAATACAAACTTGGTCCCGTTTCAGAGTCCCGGTGGGATCAGTTGTGCCCATCAGATAAAAAGTATCATCAATTGGGATCCTTCCTTCTTTAAGTCCTTTTCTTTCTACATTAGCCATTAGAGCTAGCTGAGATTGCAAATACGCCTCATCTTCTGGTTGAATTCCAGAAAGAATCATTCGCGCTGACATTGAATCATCCAGGTCTGCATGGTTAAAGGCAACTGTAAAAGCACCATGTTAATAGAATGTAATGACCAAGGCCCAAGAGTTACTAATTAAATGACTAAATATAAATATAAAAACGGCAAAACAGTTGGAACACAACAATTTCACCAGACACTCACCACAGTGCAACTTCTATAATTGTAGCATTATTAGCACATTGCTATAAATCTCAAACTAACCTTCCAGTGAATTTCTCGGGCTATGGCGAGCTTTACTGACATCTTCCAGTGCATTCCTTAGAAGCTCCAGAAAATACTCTGCTGGAACCCGACCATAGTGAAGTAGTGAAATTAAGAACCTTGATGTATATGCCCTTTTAGGCCGGTAGCTGAAAAGGTGCAACAATACAGATTGTCATTGATGTGTTAACCATAAGGAGATGCCTCCCATAGCTACAGAAAACTACAAAGGTGTGTTTGCATGAGGGCATTTTCTTTAAGGATCTTTTTGCATTAGTTCAAATTTACTCAGATATAAGTAACATCATAATACCGAAACCAACAGATAAGGCTTACCTTGTAGTAATTACTTCCAAAGAGTTAAATGACTGCACTCCAAATGAATTTTCATCACCGGGTATTTTTGTCATTGATGGTCTTATATGAATTGTGTTAGGAGGAAGCTGTAACACATGAGGTTTGTCCATTATGGATTTTGCTGTAAGGAATTAAGGACTAAGTAGGCAAAGACATGTTCAGAGAATTGGCTGAATTAGGAAAACACCTCTCACCCTTGAAAGGGGGGGCGGAGGGGTTGACTTTTCATATATACAAACTCTAATAACCGGGATACTTAAATATCCATAATTTTGTAATGTTGCCATGATATAATGTAGAGACAGAAGCATTGTATTTTCAAGTTACACAAAGGCATAAACAACAGGTCTGATATATAGCAAGATTTGAAATTGAAGGTTGTGTCCAAAGCAACTATTCCTAATGAACATGTTAATTAAACAATAACAAGCCTTCTAAATTATGGCTCAAGCCACACAGGGTGACAAACACATACCCTTTTATCAGCTAGAAGAGTTCCCTTTACAGCATATCCATTATGGAACATCCGGAACTGGATTAAAAGAGGCTACAGTACAAAAAAAGAAAAAGAAAGAATTGATTGGTTAAGCCATAGAGCTTGTGAGAAATGACAAAGTAGACTGTCGTATCATCTAGTTCAGGAAATACATGTTGAGTGGTGAGATGTTGGTGCCCCTTTGAATCCACAGCATCCTGTGCAAGACATAAAAGATAAATATTAAGTACAGAATACTTAATAAACTATACGGTTAGCTGAAAAGACTGGCACTAGCTAGAAATAGCAGGTCACATACCTTCAGAACGTTTCCCTTGAAGACATTGATGGGGCATTTTCTAGCTAAATCTACTGATATTAAGCCAGTCCCATCAGTATGAATCAAAGCGTTTACCATCGTCAAAAACAATTTCTCCAGATTCTTCCTGAAACATTCAACCAAATAAAAATGGCATCCAGCATCCAGCAAAAATATCAGAAATGAAGGAGTATGTACCCTGCAAGGTTCATCGTCGATTGTTTTAACATTAGTCTTCGGGAAGTCAACATCCAATTTGATAGTTTTGGATAAGATTAAAACAAACCTGCATCATTCCCTCCAGAACAGTATAAGTAAAAGTTTACTAATGAACAGGATAGCTGGGTGCTAGTGCAGACTTAAACTAGGACAAACGTCAGAGCCATGTTGTGGGTGTTGTAACATTCTATTTGCAGTAGCAAGGGCATGAGAAGGTGCAGCATAGCAATGGATGTGGGCTTAGAGGAAACAAGTAAAACAAGATAATTACACAAAGCTGTACCATGACGAGGGTGCCAGGTGTCAAGGTCCGACAGAGTACACCACTTCTTGGGGTACCTTTCCAACAGATTGTTTTGGTGCAGAAATCTTATGTTTACGCACAAGACTACCCATCGGAAGAAGAGAGACACGTAAACAGAAAAGGCCATCGATGTGCACAAATTGTAAAAAGTATCACCAAGTCTAATCAAACTTTGTGTTCCCATAAACCATTTTTTGGTTATTGTATAAACAATCTGAGCTCCAATGGATACAACAAAAGTAGTGGTTTATTTCATGCACCAAGTTTACATAATAAAATACTATCAAGTACCACAAAGGCATTGCTATATATTTGGAATAGATGTCTAAAAAAGTATTCATGATTGCTTAATACTGTGAAATAAAACTACATAAAATTGTTAACCTGGACAAATATTTGGCCACAGTAGGAGCATTGTTTATGTGCATAAATAATCTGCGGGCCTGATCGACTGTATAGCCAGCGAGTTTGTAAGGGTAATCCCTTTCCCATTCAGACTCCATGCGAACAAAATAGCACCTAACAGAAGGGCTGAATTGTTTGTTTTTCTCTTTCTCCTCTGCCTCTTTTAGCTTCTGCGTCTTCCCTCCATCTTTATGAACTGGGATGGGAAAATAGCAAACCAGTAAAGACAAATCATACAGTCAACATGCAGCTATGAAACATGAGACGCCACTTCTAGGAGAAAGAAAAATGCTTAGCAATTAGAACTCGCTGTACACAAAGCAATGGATGCCTAGTAAACTGCATTGTCCTCTTGTTATCTAAACAGTCAAGTAGTTTATGACTTTATTCAAAATTAAGGACCCTCATTGAGAAACATATCCTTGGAAACAGTACAGGACTTTTTTTTTTACAAACTTCTTATAATCCCATTCCTTACTATCATACAAACTTCTTATAGTTCCATTCCCTTGCTTTGCGGGTGTGTGGATTTGTGCCATGGTGGTGTATACACGGTTGAGTATAAGTATTAAGTTTTAGCGTGGGTACACAGCCTACAACCCCTAGAGTATATGTAGCTCCACCCCTGTCAAGAGCTATGCCACAACTTAAACTTGCTTCAGTTTACATCTGGTGAGAGTTCACAAGGACGATAAAGTCAATGTATGATTTATCATTAGTAGCATAGTGCACATAGCCATCTTGACTCCCCTGTGACTTTTTACTCAATTATAGATTTCCTGGTAAGTATAGACTAAACTGAGAAGCTAACAGAAGGTTGGTTAGTTGCTACTTGCCACAGGATTTATAATCCCCAGTTGCCCACTAGAATAAACCATCTAACGTGATGTTTAGATATTCCCAACAGATGTAATCAATGAACAGTGGTCTAAAGAGGTTTAGTATGATGGTTCTTGCTCTAGCTAAGATCCTTGCTATGTGGTGTGTACTGTTGTTATAAAAGAGAAAAGAAGCCATGGCCTAACCAATACTAGATGGGCCCCCCAAAATAGCCCACAAGACTGAGTCATCCTATACGCATATACACTGCAATTGGCTGCTGATTTCTAGTTACTGCTCTTCTCTAATTATCTATAGCTGTAGTACTACACAAATGTTCTGGAATACCTCATTTAACAAATATGAATTGATTTAGTGTGCCAATAACAGTGATTAAAACTATCAAAATTAAGAAGTTTTCATTGTAAATTGTACCAGTACCAATTTACAAGAAAAACAAACTTACTCAAATAGCGATATCGCCGTAAGCCCAAAACTATACCATCATTAGCAATCTGGCTGTAATATTGAAAGTAGATACCCAAGTTGTCTGTATTATTTTTAAGATCGGGTATATCTGCAAACTTCACAATAAGAACATTGTCATCACCAACAATTTTCTGGAGATGAGTCCTTGTATTCTCCACATATGGACCCTGAATCAAATCAAATATTGTAAATTTATAAACAAACTGATACACCATATCTCAATGCATTGTAGAAACATAAAAGGAAAAAGGAATGAAGAAAAATGATTCTGTCAGCTGTGTCTGTTCACAGTACCAAGGATAACACCTTTTCCAAACAGTACTGAGAGAGAGTGCACATATCAAAGCAAGAGTGGATATGGCACTAGAATAAAATTGTTAGATTGAGAGTGCACAATATTCAAACATAAGACGATAAATTATACACAAAAGTAGCCATCCAATCTTCTTTGGAATGCATAACTTGAATCACAAAAATGTGTACAGTTGCACATGTCAATACCAATACTCAATACTGTGTATACCAATTGTTAGATTGAGAGCGCACAATATTCAAACATAAGATGAAAAATTATACACAAAAGTAGCCATCCAATCTTCTTTGCAATGCATGAACATGATGACAAACGGTTTTAAAAATTGATTGACAATGTTAAATTATACCTGGTTGACTACTAAGGATGCTCAAAGATGACAAGAAAAAAAATCCAACTAACAAACTTGAATCACAAAAATTGTGCACGGTTGCACATGTCAATACCAATACTCACTGTGCATACCCCTCCATGCAGGTTCAAGGGCCAGGTTTCCCCTTTGTGAAAGGCACAGGGTGACGGTGTGTTGTTCAAGTTTTGTTTTTTGTTTTTGTTTTTGTTTTTTTTTTTTTTAGTGGAAAATGACCTGGAAGATATCGCTATAAAATTTGTGTGTTGTATGACAAGTCAAACAAGGATAGTTAGTAAATGACAAGCACATGAATAGATCACAATAACGTACCTCTCTTTTTGGTATTTAATATTTCACACGTGATAAGTGATGTTACAATGAAATTTTCTATGCGCCCCAAAGTTAGATGTATGAAGTCCAAGATTGATAGCAACATGTGTGTGTGTGTGTGTTGGGGGAGTATGCATAAGATGGGCATACAGAGTGGTAGAAGCTCCTGGCCAAAGGAATTTCTATGAGCTACCATGTATAGCTGAGCCATGCATAGAAGCCAAAAAGGAAAAGAAATGAAATACATGGCAAGATAAAAGACCGTCACAGGGATAGGGAGGCATGAGTAGAAGAGAATAAGAAACTACAAACCTTAAAAATGGTTGCTATGTTATCACCCCTTTTCTCAATAATACAATAATAGAGTCTTGTCTTGTTTGGGTCCCAATCAAGGTTCTGCAGTATAAGTTGGCAAAAACTTTCCTGAGTTATCTGCTAGCATCCTCTTGAAGGGAATGAAAACCAACAACAAATATAAGAAGATGTACTGAATTTACACAGATAATGACTCGGAGTTACAAATATATCGAATTTATCTGCTAGCAGGCATCAGCTGAATTGGCACAGGAGATGACTCAGAATTACAAATATATTGAATGCTAAAATTCTTTTGATAGTCATCAACGCTGATACTAAATGAGTCTACAAAGAATTCCTGGAGATGCACAAACGACTTACAGCTTTTGATTCAGGCCTACTCATATTGCCAAAACATTATTGATCATGCTTACTGTGTAATCTCAAAAAAAAAAAATACTTTACTGGTTTCTTTTCTTATCCATCAAGACACCTAAAAAGTGTGTAAACTTTGTAGAAAATACTAAAATAGCATTCTTTTCAAAATAATAGGAAGATGTAGTATGGCATGACCGTACCTAAGCTAGTTTGTTGTCTTTCAGTTAAACTAATTAAATACCAAATTTAAAGAATTATTTCAATTGAAAAATATTGGATGGTTATGCTTAAAAACACATGCATCAGATTTTGTTGAAAACATGTCCTGCATGGCTGCATATATCTAACCATTTCCAGATAATAAAGATCATGACACTTGAGAATGTAATAAGAAACTAAAAATGGATATTTATGTGTACAGTTGCAGACAATGATTAACATCATAGAAAAATGAGTAAAGCAACAAAAATTCAAGTGTGATATCTGACCTTTCTTCTGTCAGATGCTGGTATATACTTCTTTCCAAATGTTTCCCAGATCTCTGACTCGAAGCAATGCATGGGCACTGAATTCAAACGCCTTGTATAATTTACATCCTCTAGTACTTGTTCTATCTTCTGGCTATAAGAATATAATGAGGCAAGATGGATTAGAACCTAACAAAGATAGCATAAGAATAGAACAAGGCGTGTCAGCAATTAAGCTAAAGAAAAAGTTAGTTTTCTGCCGGTCCATTATTCTATTAGATAAATGGATCAGTTGATCAAGACTGCTGTGTAGTGAAGTTAAAAGCAGTAAGTTATTTGTTCCAATTATGTAGGGGAGAAAAACATAAAGCCAATCAAGACTTACTCTCCATGGTACACATATATGAGGAATATCCGATCAAACTCTAACTCCCCCAGTGCTAACATCAGAGGGCTTGGTGTTTCTCTCAAAGCTTGTCCAGTGGGGACAGAAGGTGTTGCAACCCCTACCCTTCCTGATGGAGCGTCCATTTGTTGGACACGCCTTGTAATATTGCGAACAGGGCTTGGGGTGGAAACTCGGACTTGACTATCAGGAATGTGATGCCCGATACACCCAACCCCCGTTCCTCCAGGATTTGCTATAGGAGAAGCCACAGCTGAGAAAGGGGACTGATTCTGCAAGCCAGGAGAGCCCAAACACGGTGGTGGGCTCTCAACCTCCATTTCAACACGGTCAGGAACAACATAAGCATTTGTCCTTTGAGGACTCTCGTGATACTGCTGCCTGCAAGGCATCTGACGCACAGGGCTCCCAGGCTCCATCCATGCGTGATCTGAACGGGCAAATGCCATTTCACCATTGGGGCTCTGATTCTGAACTTCCATTTGAACGTTGTGTTGGTAGAACGGTCCCGATATGGAATCCTCTGCATGACAGAAAAAAAAAAGGAAGGTGCAGACACTCAGAAAATGCAGTTATAGTTGTGATCCGCCACAACATGCAGGTTATCTCGGCATGAGAGAGAGAACTCATTTTTACGAAAACAGAGAAACAATGGGAGATGTGTCCAAAAGTGAAGTGAAACACACACACACACACACACAAAAAAAAAAAAAAAAACACCAAAACAAGCGTTGCTGACAAGGGGAAAATGCAGTTATAGTTGTGATCCGCACAGCAACATGCTGCATGTTATCTCGGCATGAGAGACAGAACTCAAAAATTACGAAAACAGAGAGACAATGGTGGGAGATGTGTCCAAAAAAAGTGAAGTGAACAGAGTTTTCTTTTGAACACACAAAAAGCACAAAATGCAGTTTCGGAAAGCACGGAAAGAAAATGCAGTTTCGAAAATCACCTTGTGAAGCGGAGGGGCCGTTGCAGCAGGCGGCGCTCTCGGCGGTGGGGATCCCCACGGCGTTGCGCTGCATGGCCTCCTGCTTGGCGAGGTGGATGATGAAAGCGGACAGGCTCCGCACCCGGGTCCCGGTGTCGGCGACCGTCCGGAGCACCCTGGCCGCGGCGGCGTCGCCGAGTTCCGCGAGGCGGGCGCGCGCAGACCCGTTGGCGGTCTGCCCCAGCTGCGCCTCGATGCGCGCGAGCTCCGCGGACAACGCCGGGAGCAGCAGGGGCGCCGGGCACCACGGCGAGGACTGCATTCCTCCGAGTCCGGATAGGTAGGGTTTAGGGTTTAGGGCAGGCCGCCGCGGCGGCGGCAGAAGAGGAGAGGCTTGCGAGGGAAGCTTTCGCGCTGCCGGGGAAGGAGAACGGGAGGGGATGAAGAAATGTGACGGGTGCAGAGCATGACAGAGCAGGGGAAGGGAAAAGGGAAGGGAAGGGAGGTAGCCGTTGGTTGGGGGAACGGGAACGGGGAGAAGGCGGGAGGGTGATCCGACTGGCGCCTGATGACGAGGAGGAGGGCGCGTGGCGGGCTACGGGGTTGCTTTGGAATTTGGGAACGGCGGGGTCCGGGCAAGACCACACCGCCACGGCATCAGGTATGGGTCTGGACAAGACGACTCATGACTTCCCTGGGCCTCGTTTAGTTGGCTAAAGTTTCTAACTCTTTTTCACTCTCTCCATCACATCACATTAAATACATCAAAAGATATATGTTTGGAAGATAAAATGTAGGTAAAAAAATAACTAATTATACAGTTTAGATGTACATTACGAGACGATTCTTTTGAGCCTAGTTACGCCGTGGTAGGATAATATTTACCACAAACAAACAAAACGTGCTACAGTGTGCTACAGGAGTTCCAGAAGTTACTTTTCCTAAAATTCCTAACATCTAAACGAGGCCACGTTACTCCACGGCTCCACGGCAAAGGGACAGAATAAACTATAGCAACAGGGTCAAAAAAATATCAAAAAAGTAATCGTAGGCTGCGCAAAAAAGGCTACGAATTTTAGGTATCGGTGAAACCATCACTTGTGCTGTTGTGCATAAACATGGCGCGTGAAGGAAGCCCCCTTCGTGGCTAATCGACTTGTATAAAATATATACAATGTATCTTCAAATGAAGTTATTAAAAAATATATTCAAATGTCTATCACTCATGAATACCCACACAGCAAACTTCCTCTGGAATGATGATGAAAATCACCATAGGTACCATTTAGCAAATTGGAAACTAGTCTATGTGAGTAAGGATTTTGGAGGACTAGGTATACCTGGCCGACCTTAGGATCTTAACATCTGCCTCTTAGCATCTTCGCTTAAAAGGTATAATGCTGATAAAGAGAAGCTCTGGAAAGAGCTCATTGATTTTAAGTATAAGACCAATAAGCCCAAAATCTAGCTACTAAATTGACTCATTCATCTAGTTTCTCCAAAAGGTTTTATGTGGGCAACAAAGGCTGCCAACTTTGGTATAGATGGAAGGTGGGCAATGGCCATAGAATTAGACTATGGGAAGATCATTGGGTCGGCTCAACAAGTTTAACTATCTTATACCGGCCTTTATATAGGATTCTTAATGATATGGCAAATCTATCTCTGAACTATGGAATGGTTCAACTCTCAAGTGTAATTTCACTCGTGAAGAAGATGAAATCGTCTCGCGATATACCTCTAGAGGCACTTATACTTCTCAATCTTTATACAAAATAATTAACTATAGAGGTATTCACCAGACCCACATCCTGCTATTTGGCATTTAAAAATTCCACCCAAAGTCCAATGTGTTTTGTGGCTTTTGATGCATAATAGAGTTATGACCAGAAACAACCTGGCAAAAAGAAGGAAAGTGAAAGATTAAACTTGTTTTTTTATGAAGAAAAAGAGAGTCATGTGATCATCTTTTCTTTAAAATGTGTAGTAGCTAAGAGATGTTGGGCTGTCATTTCTGGTTTTATTGGTAATGAGGTTGGTGATGATCTTGTTAGTATTGGCACGTTTTGGTTTAGTAATAAGAGAAATTGTTTATTAAACATGGTTACTTCTGTTGTCATTTGGTCGATCTAGAAGCTTAGAAATGATATTTGTTTTCAAAGATCTGGGTGGAAGAGCATAGAGGTATTTTACTATAAGATAATAGGTATGCTTCAAAACTGGCAAGTACTTTATTGTTCACAAGAGAAGAAACTACTCTTCGTCGGGCGCACACGACGTCGCCCCTCGACTTCGAAGCATCCTAGGCACACTACCGCTCTCGACCTCTACGACACGACCACGGCGTCTTCGAAGAAAACTACGCCCGGTCGACGCTGGAGCAAAGAACACCTATGTCGGCTAACCCTCGACACCACTACTAGGGGACGACAGCCCCGGCATGGACTCCGGATGATGGGGTTCATCCTTTTCGATGGGTGCTTCTACCTCCCAACTACCTCACCACCGCTACCGACCTCCTAGAAGTGCTACTCTAGGGAGGACCCCATCGGACGAGATTCCTCGATTCCCGGTTCTACATGGCGCTCCCGATGATGGCCACACCGAAAGGCTATCCTTCTCGGAGGAGCATGGCCACGGCGCCACCACATCGAGGCTGCCCATGTTGTCTTCCTCGGCAACGTGGACCGCCAGCGGTTCTTCAGCGTCAACCGGCAGGCGCACCCATCACCTCTCGCCATGGGAGTTCGACATGGGCACCTTCATATGCGATACGATGTTCAATCTTGCAGAAATCTTCGCCGCCTACACGCCGAGACACCACCATTTGACGCCTCATGCCGGCATAGTGTCATGCCTCCCTCTACACGACCGCTTCATGTACACGGAGACCCCCTCGCGAGATGCTCCACCAAAGATCTTTCCGAGGATTCCACGTGAGGTGTTCCCGGGCGGCGACGACACCGCAAGGGCGGCGGTGCACCGCGGTATCTACCACGGTTACATCGACAACCTCCATTACCTTATGGAGTTCGCGACCGAGCGCACCAGCGACAACATGATTCGCCAACCCGGTCTTAGGACGGATGGTCCTACGCGTCAAAGCTGATCACCCCGACACACGAGAAACCCACTCTAGGCGTCACGGAATGGATTTTTCATCTAGCGCGAGGACGCGCCCGGTCGGAGAAGGGGGAGAGGTGTCACAAGACACAAAATTCTGGCCTCGGAGGAGGGGCCACCGCCCGAGACAAAGCGCTGATCGCGCCCCCCAGCGCATGGGACCACCCCCCCCGCCGCTGCCAATCGACTTCTACGGAAATTAAGATATTTTTGCAATATGTTATTTAGAGTTTGTTTTCCTTTTATTCCTAGATTGGATTCGGTTAGGATAAGAGTATTCTTTTGTTTAGGAAAGAGGAGTTCCAAACCTATAAAGAAACTTCCTATCTTTGCTTGGACCTCAAGTCCAATAGAGACTATAAATATAGGGTGGATGTAATCTCATGGCAAGAATAAATAAGCAATCTTTCTGCCTTTTGCTTCCTGGCTCCCGCGCCTCCGGCCCTAGCGCCGTCGTCGCCGCCGTCCCTCCCAAGGCGGCTTTGACAAATCCATTCGCCGTAGATTGACTTATTTTAGAACGAAAATAAGAGAACAAAAAAAAAAAAACATTTTTCTGCAAGACCGGCCAACCACATGCATGAAATGAGCGATTGAAGCTTCGAAAATAAATAAAGGGAACTATCTGCTCGGCCAACAAATAAACACAAGCGTAGATCAATGCTACTCAAGAACGATACAAAAGATAGCGGACTCATCAAAGGTTGTGTTATGTTGGAGCCTAGTAGCAGATAAGTCGTTGCTATGGAAGAGAGAACCTTTGCTGCCGTTCGTAATTGAGCCATGAAAAACCTCTATTATAGGAAGGAAACCGTTGCTGAATGATTTGCTGACCAAGAAGACTGAATAACTTCATGCTTTCTCCATCTTAAAGCAATTGTACTTCTCCATTTTCTTCTTAATTTACTTGGCTAGAGCATCTAATTTCAGCCCTGAAAATCACTAACAGTAGAACCATCCTGCTGCCCTCTATTCATAAATTAATCAGCAAGATCATCCAAGGTTTAGCCCTGGACAGGAGTTACTGGTGCGGGCCTGAGAGGTTTCTTCGTGATGTAGCGACTGTAGAAACTGCTACTCGTAATTCAGGGTTAGCACTGCTAATCCTACCCTGTGTATCTTGCCTGCTGAACAAAAGATTCCAATCGCTGCAGCCAAAGGGTGTGTTTAGCACCCCAAATTCCTCCCAAATTCCACTATGCAAAAAGAAGATTCCCCATCACATCCGTCGGCCGGCAACATGTATGGAGTACAAAATATAGGTAAAAAATTAAACTAATTATACAGTTTAGATGTACATTGCGAGACGATTCTTTTGAGCCTAGTTACGCCATGGTAGGATAATATTTACCACTAACAAAAAATAAACGTGCTACGATTAATGCGATGTGACATACATGTCACATCCATCCAAAATTTTACCAAATTTTGGGTGCTAAACACACCCAAAATTTTTCTATGCAAAAGCTGCGATATGTACAACGATGGGACTGAAAAAGCCAGGTTTAGTTTGTGAAAAGTTAACTCAAAAGAGCTACGCATTACTGTCACATCAAATCTTTTTTGTCACATGCATGGGACACCAAATGTAGGTAAATAAAAAAAAAAAAAATACACAGTTTGGCTGAAAAGTACGAGACGAATCTTTTTTTTTTTTTTTTTGAAAGATCCGGCAAAGCCGGCTTTGTTATATTAAGAAGGAAGTAGCATACAACGATGGCGAAAGCGCCCGCCCCAACCCGGCCTAAGCCGACTCGAAGGCTTAGATACAAAGTTGATTACTCACACACTAAAAGCAACATGCAGCGACCCTAGGAGCCTAGGCTCCCGGCTCACCCGCAACGGGCTAAAAGTAACCTCAGAAGCTCCCGGTCCTCCATACGAGAGGCCTTCCTTCGATGGCCTTGACCGCCGCTGCGGGAAGCCGAGCCCGTACATATCAATGCGAAAGTGACCGCTTCATCCATAGACAAGATGTCGGCTTTCCGTCGATGAAGGAGAGCTCGCGCCTAAAGCTTGTGTTGGGCACGCCAAAGAATCGGAATCGTGGATGGTCGAGCCGGCCACGTCGTGTACTCGAGCGGGTGGGCGCAACGGCCACTCTCCTCCCCGTGCTTCCTCCCGGTAGGAGGGGGGTGACACCGGTGCGGGCTCCTCCTCCCCCCCTCCTCATCGGGTGATGCCGGTCTCCGGGGGATTGGAGCGGGATGGGCTCCTCCTCCCCCCTGCTCCTCCTCCTCCACTGCACCGTGGGAAGAAGGAAGCGTGGACGGCGCATCAACCTCCAAGTAGGCGACTCGTGCATGATGTGGGCACATAGCTAGAAGCGAATCTCAGCAAGACAAGCTCCTCCAACATGGGGTCAACCCATCTCGGGGATCCATCTCCACGCGAGGCATCGACATGAGAGGATCCGCGCGCGCATGCGGGGAAGGTGTGCAAAGAAGAACGTTGTCGGTGTAGCTGGGCGCATCAAAGGTTGTGTTAGTCGCGGATGTAGTCTTGCGTGGTCGGTGTCGTCGTCGAGCTCTCCCGTTGTCAAACCCCCCAAGGCCACTCCACGAGTCCGGGCAGGCGGAGGGAGCGGGGTCGGCGATGTGAGCGAGCCATCCACCCCCGTAACTAAAGGCCCGGCTTGAGGGGTGGGGAGGCGAGTCGGGAGCGGAGCTTGGTGGAGATGGGTTGTCGCCGACCGGCGATAGTGGCGGGAGATGTGCCCGAATCCATGCACGAGGCCTTGACAAAATATATAGAAAAATTAAACTAATTATACAGGTCCCGGCATTGAGCGACACGGTGGTCGGTGCGAGACAACCTAAAATTTTTCTATGGCCGTGACGTCGAAGGCGGGCGGGATCTTCCGCGCAGCCGTCTTGTGTCCCTCGGTACTCACCCGTGTCGCCGCGGCGCCGTGGCGCTTGCGCCGACCGCTTAGTCTTTGGGGTACGCGTTGCCAACCATCGACGTCCGGGGTAGTCGCCCGCCCGGCCCCCGGCGACGATGGATGGAATTCGCCCGATCCGCGGCGCATTGGGACCCGCCGCTTACTTGCGACCGCTCCCATAGACGCGCGCTTTCCGTCGATGCTTCGCTTCGCCCGCAACCCGCAGCGGGCCGCACCCTCCGGCGGCGACGATGACGGCGGTGGCGCGCTGACGATGGCGCCTTGCGGTCCAGCCTCGGCGGCGGCGGACACCTCCCCCCCCAACTCGGCGCCCTCGGCGGAGTCGACGATCGGGCAGCAACGGGTGCGCCTCATGTGTCGTAGCCGTGGTGAGGGCCCGACGAGCTGCGTTGAGGTAGGGGAGGACTGCCTCCACGCCCCCATCTTCATCCTCATCGCCGCCGTCGCCGACGACGTCACTCCATCGCAATCGGTTTCGATCTGCCCGTGGAGGGGAAGAAGAAAGGCGGCGTCCGGCGAAGGGCGAGCCCCGGTCGGAGCATCACCATCTCCACCAGCGCCGGGTCGGACGCGGCGGTGGCCCGGCGTCGGCGAAGACCGACCGGCGGACGCGGGTCCGGGCGGCAATTCCCTTCCCGCGGCCGCCATTGGCGGGTGAAGAGGATGGCTTGGGGGCCTCAAGCGCCGACGTCGGAGGCCGGCATAGGCGGCATCGCAGCCCGGGGAACCCACCCTAGGCCGTCGCCGGAGGCGCTCGCGTGGCTCCCATCGCAACGATGCGGCGACGACGACGGTAGCGCCCGGGAGTGTCCATGACGGGTGGCGCGGACGGTGGGGCGCGCCATCGGCGACGGCGCGCAGCCCCCTCGGAGGACCTCCTTCTCCACCGGGCGGCTCGAGCCCGGCCACCTCGAGGGGCATCGGCGGCGTCGAGGCGGGGCGCGGGTGCTCCTTCGATCTCCGTCAGCCTTGGGTGAGGGGGCGGCGGACATCCACGCGTGGGGGCGCCACGGTGGTCACGGATCTATTGCTGGTGGCGGCAGGGAGGCAAACGGCAGCTGGGGCGGCCGGGCGGAGGTGGTGGCGGCGGCAGGGTCGCGGGTGGGGTCTCACATGGATACTGTGATTTTTTTTACGACTCCTAGGACAACCGGAGACGAATCTTTTAAACCTAGTTAGTCCACGATAAGACAATAATTATCAAATACAAACAAAAAGTACTACAGTAGCCCAACCCAAAACATTTCACCAACTAAACACATGCCTGAGTTGATGTTGCCCACGAAGCCACGAAGCTACCGTCAGTTCCCTAAACAATCCTTTAAATTTGACATGAAAATGTACACGATTGCTTTGCTCAATGAAATGCCAGAAAATACTAGGAGTAAGCAACATCCGTGACACGGAATGGCTAAACCGACATCATAAAACCAGAGACCGACCCCTTGCAGATAGACATGCATGCCACAGTTTAGGCTTTAGGGTAGGTTGCATAAGTACGAACACGTTCGAAACACAATACATAGACTGAAAGTCGATAGATGGACATCGGCGTCTTCTACCAGCAACAATACACACAGCACATACACTGCCATCATCCTCCTCTGCTTGATGCAGGTGAATTACTAGTTTACTACTTGCAGGTCCGCACAAACTACGCCGACGACTACAGCTTACGATAACACCAGCAGCTTTCCCACTCCAACGGGTGGTGCTACCTACACGCGGAGCTTCAAAGCATCCTCAAGTGCGGAACAAAGGCAGGTCACCGTCTCGCCGTCACTGCTGCGCTTCAGTAGGTAGAGCTCGCACAGCGCGCGGCCGGCAACCTTCCACGCGAACCGGCACATGTTCACATCGTTGCGGTATATCGCGTGCTCGTACACCACCTGGTACACCGCACACGCCTCCTTGAACAGATCAGAGTGCCTCCGTGGGCTTTCCTCAAATTCCTCGGCTTCGTATAGGATCTGCAGGTGCACCAGCAAACACCACCTCAGAATGCCCACAAGCAAAAGCGCAAGCTGTTTCAGTTTCAGTGTTTCGATAATGATATTAAAGGGGTGGAGTGGTTCTACACTCACCCGCTTGTACTCTTGATGGAGTTCCTGGAGCCTGACATTCCGTGCTTCTTTGTCCCTCAGCTCGAGTGCAGCACTCTCTCTCAGGAACTCGTGATGAAGACTTCTCCAACGGTGCTTGGAATATTCTGGTACTGCTTCCTCGGTAAAGCATTTGAGGAGTGCTATCTCTGACAAACAAAAATGGTATAAGAGAGACAATACATGCTTCTGCCGAGCTTAATCAAGACTAGACGAGGATTCCACGTGAACAAAAGCATACTCCTTGGCCTGCTGCATTTACTAGGTGATAGCAGTTAATCCCTAGCACTTGTATCTTACTTTCCTGCACTTACTTTTGCTTAGCCCCTAAGTTGCTTAGCCCCTAAGTAAAGGCAAGGAGCTCTGCCTATATAAGCAGCAGCCACCCCCTCTTTGTTTTTCGCGACCGCGCCCGTTGCGTATTTCATTAAGAAGAGCCACCCTCTTTGTAAAGAAGACATTGCAAGTTCAATTCAATCAAGCGGCCCTCTGGTCAAGCTGACCTCTGGGCGTTTCGATCCATGTTTTGGGCAACACTAGGGTAGCTTAAGTTTGGTAGCTCCTTTCTGTTGAAATGTCTGAAGAGTGCACTACCCTAGAAACTATATCTGTCAAAACACATAGAGAAGAAAAGTAGCAGGAGGCAGCAAGAAAAAGCAACTTACTGGTGGGGAACAGTTTCAGATTGGTACAGTTTTGATTCATCATACATCTTGCCTAGTAGTGATGTTGAATGGTACAAAGGTTTCTGTTCCAAGAAATGTGGGTACTCCTTGACCATCAAATACTCAGGAATTTCAATCTGTTTGGAACAGATGGGTTAAAATATGATGAAATGACAAGTGCAGACATGAAATGGTAAGTGCAGATTTTTCTCCAGAACTCCTTTCATAATGTTAAAATAAGATCAAGAATCAATCTATAAACATATAAACGGTTGACATAAACAGTCAACTTTGTCTTCACGCTCATGTTCAAAAGGTCACTTGTTCCTAAGGAGTATGAGAAAACAGAAATAGCAAGATTTTTCAAAGCTGACTAGCTGAGAAGATCAATCAAGCCCATGCTAGAGCAACATTCACTACGCTGGTCTTATGGATGGACTCCTATCTAATCTTAGTTTAAATAACACGCTGATTTTTAATCCACCCTTGTGCCCGACCTAATGTGCAATTTGCCAAAGACAACTAATATTTCTTAACTGGTACCTAAACGCCTATAGTTCTCTGTACCTTAGCCTTGAACTAAATAATCTAGGTTGGCATGCTACTCAATCAGAACCTTAATGTACTTTGCACAAACAACATAAAATGGCATCCCACTTGGATCCTGATGATCCTTGTAATGTCAAAATGGTCATAATTATATGCCAATTCCGTCTAATTAGCACACCACAGATAAAAATGGCACAATCTTATTGGGAACAATAATATTCATTGCTCAATCACTTAGAAGTGCCGGCACAAGACCTTTTAAAATGGTTAGCCACAAACTGATTTCTAGCATAAGTAAAAAAAAAAAATGGCTGATTGACAAAACATATAAGCCCAGGACTGAAAATAACCTTATTCCCTGACTTTGGGGCATCCAAAGCCAAATAGTAGACGTCCACCAACTCAAGCATCTTAATCTTTATTGAATCCTTCTTGCTCACAGACACTTCAGGTGTCAAAAGTCGATCCATGAGTGTCAACCAACAATTTGCAGCCGTACGCAGAACATAACTGAAGGGAGAAAATAAAAGTAGTTAATTATAACACAAAATCAATGTCCTTAATGCAAATGCATTGCTTACAGTCCAATGAAGTGCATTTGAGGATTTACCACTTTGTTGTCTCACCTGACATAGGACCGAAGATTCACATGCCAGTGAGACGCGAATGAAAATATGTTAAAAATTCAATCCTCAAATGTTATCAAAGGTGGTCACAACAAAGAAACATACTATAACATGATCAGATATGATGCCCAACTGTCCACATTTATTCACAATCTGAACAAGGCTCCATTGTGCCCCCCCAATAGGGATGCAAATGGCATAACCCTTGCCTCGTGACTCATTTTGTGCATATGACTCTCATATGCAAAAGAATAGGGTCCTCTGTCCCCAACCATCATTTTAACCATATTACCATTATTCATTAACAAGGGACTTATTAGACCTTAAATTATTACCTCATGATTGTATAAAAATAGAATGCAGAGTTCCACTTCTAAAACACATTGTCCAGCCTTCCTAGCGGCAAATAAACATGTCAATGGAACTACAGCAATACAGATCTATCCAGCCTCATATATTAATACCTTGGTGAAAATCTAGCTCTTAGAAACTTGCAGAACAACAAGCTCTCCAGCTCAGGTCCATCATAATCCTGGGGGTTCTTCTGTTTAATCTTTTTCGCCTGGATTCTTTGCTCCCATGGTTTACCAGGTTTGAAGTGCTCCACTAACTGAAAAGGTAAATTTTACAATCATCATAACTATGTGGCCCACAACAAAAGAGCACAGCAGAATGTTCCAAAACATAATGATGATGAAAGAGCACAGTTGTTGGTAGAGCATAGTTCATTTTTTCATATAGCGGACATGTGGAACTAATTCCATGGTGTTGTCTAAAGCTCTGGTCAATTTCTATTTTCTATATATAAAAAGATGAAATGAAGCTGCAGAAAAATAGATAGTGTGGGAAAGTAGCAATCTGAATCCAATAAAAAGAGCACCATTTATCTAAGGATAGCAAATGCATGAGCAGTTCGCTGTAAAAATTTTAACTGTCAGAAACAAGGCTAACCTGTGGGTTCCATGAGACCCAGTACATGTCACCATCAAAGTCGCTATTGGCCATCTCATCAGCCAAAGACCGATCCAGAAGTCGGAAAAAATATAGCATTTTTGGAATTCCCCACAATCTCCTCCAGACCATCGATGTGTGTTGCGGTCAACTTATGTATATCACCAAAATGTAACCCAGGATATTTGTATACAAGAACCTTTCCAGAAACTTGACGGTTGTCACTGTTCAATAAAGATAGCATATGTAGCAAAAGGAACTCAAGGTTCATTTTCTGAATTACCTTCAAAAGGTTGGTAGGAAGCTTATATACAATTAATAATGAAAAAGAAGTCAAGAGGAGCCACATTTTTATGTTACCCTGGCATCCACATTTTTATGCTACTGAACAACTTCTTCCTTGACTACGTGATCTACTATTTCAACAAGTGTGCGTTCTACTTCCACTACGTGCGCACTGGATTTTGTGACTCACAGATCTCCTATATGACTACTTCCTGGTGTTAGCTGTACACAGTGGTGTGACTTCACTGCATGAACTCTCCATTGCTTCAACTAAGATCAAGTGATCAATTATATCAACAAAGCTTGACCATGTCTGATCCAAACAACAGCAGCGCCCGGTGCCTTCGGCACTGGTCCCGCTTTAGGCGTAGAATTCTACAACCTTTCTGGCGCATCGTGTTTTATATCATGAATATGTTAATAGGTGACGTTGGCATGTTTCTGGTTTTCACCACTAGTGGATCATTCTTGCACATTGTTGTCATGTTTACCATTTCATTCTCATCTGGATTAAAATATGTGACAAGATATGCCTAAATATCTAACACAAGGAGCATCATAAAGACATGAATGATCATTCAGTTCAAAGAATATGGTGGGTATTCTGCTACTTACAGTATCACACAAACTTCATCTGATTTTAGGGTCCCTGTGGGATCAGTTGTGCCCATCAGAAAAAAAAACAATCATCAATCAAGATCTTCCCCTGTTGGATATGTTTTCTCTTTTCTTTGGTCATTAGTGCTAGCTGGAATTGCAAATATGCCTCATCTTCTGGTTGAATTCCAGCAAGAATCATTCGTGCAGGCATGAAATCGTCCATATCAGAATGGTTTATTGCAACTGTAAAAGGGACAGACATTATCAATACAAAAGAAAAAACAGCCAAGGGCTAATGTTACTAGTCAATGACTGAATGAGAATTTTAAGATAGCGAAGTGGTGAATGACAGAACGAAAACTTTAAGAATAGCAGAATAGCTGGAAAGAGACAAATAAACTAAACAAATACTCATGTAATCCCAACCAACCTTCAAGAGAGTTCCTAGCTTTATGATGGGCTTTATCAACATCTTCTAATGCCTTCCCTAGAAGCTCCACAAAAAAATACTCTGCTGGAACGCCTCCATAGTGAAGCAGTGCAATTAAAACCCTTGATGTCAATGCCTTTTTAGGCCGATTGCTGAAATGATGCAACAATGCTAAGTGCTATTGACATGTTGACTAAAAAGAAAAAGGCATTCAACATTGCTATAGATGGGTCTTTGGGTTAGTGGGGTTGTATCGAAAATCTTTTGTGTTTAGCCCAAATTAGAATTAGATCCTAACAATCTAGATCAAAATCCTTCATATGGGAATAGCACCTGAGGGAGATAAATCCACACTGCCATTTATATATAAAAAAAAAAAAGACCATGGGAGATTGGGAGAAAACTCCCTTATTATGGCTTTCAAATAAGAAGGATATTGTCAAGATGAATTGGCCTGAATTGCACAAGAAAAAAAAATGATTCTATAAGAGGAACTGGAGCTGAAAAAAATGTTTATCTTGGCTGAAATGTATCCCATTGCACATCTCAGTGTCTATTCGTCTTTGTGTGTTCTTGGAATTGGATCGAGTAAACTGGCATCATCCTATTAAAACTTCAAAACTCCTTTTAAGATAGGCTTGAATACAAAGTATTTAGTGACATCACCAGAATATCTAATATGATGAGAAGCGCATATCATGGCAATTAAACATATAAATATATAAATGCAATTGCAGGTTACTTTATCATATACCTTGTAGTAACTACTTCCAATGAGTTGAATGCCTGGCCACCTAGTGAACTGGAATCAGCCTTTACTTTTATCATTGATGGTCTAATATGAATGGTTTTATCAGGAAGCTGTAACAAAAAAAATGTTTGCAAATGGTAACATGATTTCAAATAGTGAGGATGATTTTCATTGGAATGAGTTAATCAAGCTTTTCAATAAGTTATTAAAAAATCATTAAATCCACAAGATGTAGCCATAATACATTGTCAGGGAGCATTAAATCTACACAAAGTGTATATCACAGCAGACCTGATAAAGAGATAAATAACAAGAACTAAATAAGATAAGGCTCAGAGCAACCATTTTCTAAACCCGCTAAGCAAACCTACTAAATTAAATGTCCAACCATTCAATCAAAATGATAAACATACCCTTTTATCAGCTAGAAGAGTTCCCTTTACTGCATTTCCATTATAGAACATGCGGATCTGCATTAGAAGAGGCTAGAGCAAAGACAAACAAACAGAAGAAATAAGAACTGAATAGTTAAATCATAGAGCATTTTAAAAAGCAACAGATAAGCTCATTGTATTATTCAGTCCAGGAAATACATATGGGATGAGATATTGATGCCCCTCTGAATCCACTGTATCCTGTGAGGCATAACCAAAATAAATAATAATAAGTACACAAGACTGATGAAACTACAATGCTGAATTCAAAAAAGGCTGTGTTTGCTAGAGATAGGAAGAATAGGTGTCATAAGTGACAGAACTCATTAGGGTGACATGGTTAAAGTAACGGACAGCATATAATGGATAAATAGGTAAACTGCCAAGTAACTAAACTGAGAAGTAGGAAAGGATGGGTTTGAGAGCACCTGCAACTCATGCTCATGTGCCTTCAAAAAGTTTCCGTTGAAGACATTGGTTGGGCATTTCACAGCTAAATCAAACGATATTAAGCCAGTCCCAGAAGTATGGATTAAAGGCTCCCCATGATCATTAATAACGATGTTTCCATGTTCATCCTGAAACATTCTGCCAAAATAAATAATATATTCAAAAAGACCTGCTAAAATATCAGAGGGAAAGAAATGCATACCTTACAAGGTTCATCTCCAATTATCATAACATTAACTTCTGAGAACTTAACATCTAAGGTGATAGTATTCGTTAATATCAAAGAGAACCTGTGAGCACATAAATTTTAGTTCCAGACATAAACTAGCACAGAAGGCATCATACGCATCAATCTAGCATTCTATTCCAAGGATGTCCAACATTGTAACATTTCATGCATATTAAAAAGTAGGGAGACATATCTATAGCAGCATATTACCAACAACAAGACATCTCTTAGAGTAAATAAGAAGGTTAACCTGGCCAGATATTTCGATACAGTGGGAGCAGAATGAATGTGCATAAAGCACCTACGAGCTTGATTGATTGTGTAGCTTGAGAAGATATATGGTACATCCATGTCCCACCCGACTCGGTGCGAATAAAATAGCATTGTTTCTCCTTCCCTCCACATTTGTAATCTGGTATAAAAGGAAGACGAGTCAGTCAAGACAAGTCATACACCAGATTCAGTATGCAGATACTTAACACGATACACTAATTCTAAAACAACCTTAGCACTCACTGTTAACAAAGACAGAAATCTGATAAACTAGTACATTATCTTCTTATTAACTAGCCAGCTTCACAGGGTTTGGTTGTGGAAGTTTCGTGGCAGTTTTCCAAAAGCCAGTTTTTTTAAGGATTCTTTTTAGCCACTCTTAAAGAAACTGATACATAAAAAGCAGCAGTTTTTGGCACTGTTTTTTTCTATACAGTTTTTTCCCTACCCACTGACACATCACACATGGGACACAGCTGCCATCCACCTAACAGCACACATCTCTGACATTGTCGGTGAGCCTGGCGGCTGCAGGAAACCATCGACATGGGTTCCTTGGATCCAGAGGTTGGAGAGGCAGGCTCATTGGGCCCTAACTCATGCAGATCTAAGCCATAGGTGGTGGTTGCGGCAAGGAGGGGACAGGTGAGAGGGTCCACCCCACTCGCCGCCTGCTTACAGCCATTGTCTGTCACCATCCAGCAACCTCTCACTATTCACATCTGACCCCCAATCCAGCCACCGCTCACTGGGGATCACAGGGGTGAATGCAGCGCTTGCATGGGTGCCAGGATGCTCCAGCGCTGCAGAGTGGAGAAGGGCGGAGCATGCACGCCCAATGGACTGAGGCACGGGAGAGGGGGTGGGTGAAAGGCTGCCCTGAGTCCGATTTTTAGTTTGTGGGTCACCGGTGAAAATTAGCCCAAAAGCGGGTTGCCAAACATAACCTACAGTTTACACCGAAAAGAATTCCCTGGGAGCAGAGGATTGCACTTTTATGGATTGGTGGCGCCTAGCATTGCAGCATGTTCCTAAACATCATTGGAAGGTTTTCAACTCTTTGGAAGTCCTGGTGGCATGGTAGATTTGGAAGCATAGAATCATATCTGAAGGATCCCAGCCCAATCTTTACCGTCATGCAGGATATTAGGGATGAGGCCAAGTTGTGGTGTATGGCGGGAGAACCAAAAAGGCTCCATAGCTTATGGCATGTTTGGTCTGTTGGATTTTTTTGTTGTTTCTAGTTTCATTTTGGTGATTTCTGCTGTACTGGCCATGCCCCTTTAAGCAGTTGTATAAGCCTCCTACACTCCTTCCTCTTAATCTTAATATAATAATACGTAGCTGTCCTGCGGGTTCGAAAAAAAAACACACTACAAGAATGGGCTAGACAAGTTACATCGCAACATAATCTTGTGTCAGATTAAGTTAGGCAAGTGAGAAACACATCTAGACTGGCCAGTGACCATCATGGTTAATGTACTCAAGAGAAGAATGCAATTTGCACACCATGATCACCAGTCTTTGAATCAGTTAGAAAAAACAGAACCTAGATAGCATGCATTTTGTACTTTTATCATGATCAGTTATCATTTTACATGATATGATTTCCTTTATCATTGGGTAAATAGCAAATATAGCCCTCTTGACTTCATTGATATGCCTAGGTCTTTATTGAGATCTCTAAATTTATGCATTTTCTTCTTCTTGAACTATTCATTTGCTTTTGCTGCAGGTATTGTGTTAAGGAACGGCTAAAGCATCTCGCAATGTTGAGGCTGGGATGTTAATGATTCCATTATCTAAGGGCCTGTTGCAGATCTATATTGAGATTGCAGAACTGCTGGTAAATTAGGTGTAGACTAAACTGAAGAGCATAAATCATCTGATGCAATGTATTTAGAGAATCTCAAAGGTGGTTGGTAAACACTATGGTTCTAACTGCATGTCATTATTGTTCTTGAAGAGAAAGGAAGCCATGGCGTCTACAACAACCCAAAGGCTGGAATGCTATTCCTTTATCTCAAAGAAAACAGCCTAAAAGCAGAGTCTTCACCACTATATTGATAGTTACTGCTCCTGTTGTGTCTGTAGTAGTAGGCTCAATACTGGCACGTTTTCTTCCTCAAGCAGCATTTCGGACTGCCTCTTTTCTAAAAGGTACAAACTGAGTGCAGTGTGCTTGCAGCCTTGCACGATAGTATTGCACTGAATGACAATTGCAATTAAAAGTTTCAAACTGAGAATAGATCTAAATAGATTATGCATTCCATAAAGAGAAAGCTTACTGAAAAAAGCGGTACCGTCGTAGACCCAAAAGGATACCATCTTCAGCAACCTGGCGGTAGAACATGCAGGACATATCAAACTTGTAGGCACTATTCCTAAGCCCAGGTATATCAGCAAACTTCACGATAAGGATATTGTCATCACCAACAACTTTTTGCAAATAAGTTCTTTTATTATCAACATATGGCCCCTGAACAAAATCAAGCAGTATATAATCATAAACAATATTGATACACAAGTCATTGTTCAACATGATCATTAGAGTAAGTAAGCTCCAATGGGTTGTAAAATATAAGAAAATATATAATAACTATCCCCAAGCAAAGTTGGGCTTTACCAAGAGATCAAAATCAACATAAGCCACCAAAAAGTTAGAAAAAAAAAAAAAGATCATTTTTACCAGCCTGATCACAACCAAGGATTAAACCTTCTTCCCAACAGCATTGAACATCTTGGTACACATCAAAGCAAAAGGTGAATTTACGATAGAAATATTGATCAAGAATATGCAACTTGACCCTCAATGCTTTTTGGTTTTTTGAATGCACTGATGGCTGGCTGAATATGAAAAAAGAAAGAAATAAAGAATAGCCCAAAGACTGATTGCTTTGGATAAAATGTACTCTTTACCCGGAAAAGTTAAGTCACTGGAGGAGGTCGTTCAAGGAGGAGCTGGGCTTAGTATGTACCAAGTCCAGAGGTCTTAGGAGCCAGAAACTTAGTATTTGGAGAGAGTCTTACATGTAATTTTGCTTTCCTTTTTTGTTTTGAGCCTTGCAGCTCTGTAGCTTTGTATGTAACCATTCTTTCATTTAATTAAAAAAAAAAAAGGGGGGGGGGGGCAGTTCAAAAAATGTACTCCTTACCTATTGACGATGAACCAAAACACGCTATGACAATAAAATTGAATAACATGATTCAATTTATAGTTCAAGAAAGGTGCAAAATGTATATTTCTCTTTTCCTTCCCTTTTAATCTAGCATGTCCACAATTTTGGTCCTTTCTGGAACAGTTTACCTTGTACTTTCACAAAATACGGTGCTCGCACCGATAGGCCCCTAACCAAATCTCCAAAAAAGATGTTTAAAATCAATTAAAGAGAATGGCAGTACAAAAGACTATCCCAGGGAAGCACTGGTAACAGAGAATAAGAACTGACTAACCTTAAAACTTGTCACTATGTAGTCATGCCTTATCTCAACATTGCAGTAGTACAGTCTCGTCTTGGTTGAGTCCCAATCAAGGTTCTGCAGGTATAAGTTGCCAAAAAAATCTATGAAATAACTCTAGCATTATCTATATCAGTAAAAAACAAAGGAAAAACAACATGGATATAACATGATGTATTCCATTCATAGTGCCAGAATACAAATTATACTCCGAAATCAATGTTGATCCTACTAAGAGCTAGGAGATGCACAAACAATAGTTAAAAGTCAGGAATAGGAACATCCATACTTCAAGCACATTTGTGACCACAGTTCTTGAAATGAAACAAAAAACAATTATTTGATCCCTTTTATTCCCTATAAGACACCCAAAAGGGTTGGGGGCTTTCAAAAATATACTAACATAACATGAGATCCACTATGGCAGGACTTGCCTGTGCTAACAATGCCTAATAATATTTATGTGAAAGTGCAAATTAACCAAATACTAACACTTAAACAACTACAAATTGTGAAGTGTCACAAGCAGAGGTAAATATCCAGCAAAATATGCAAGGACTGTGATGCATACACATGCAACAGAGTTTCGTTGACAAACATATCATGCACATTGCCTATATAGTTTCAGATAAAATAATTGGATATGAGAAACAGTAAGCAATTAAGAAAACGGTAGTTATCTGTATGGGTTATATTTTGGGGTCGAGGCTCTCCCCATAAACCTCTTCTGAACTGTCTTTTTCTTTCTGAATGATCTTAAACTCTGGCTGTATTTCCGTTCGAATATAATGGAAATGTGGAATCCCTAGTTTGAAAAAAAAAAAAAAAAGATACAGAAATAACAAGTAATGCAACTGAAGTTATAGTGTGATATAACCTTTCTTCGTTCTGCTGCTGGCACAGACTTCTTTCCAAATCTGTTCCAGATTTCTGACTCGAAAGCTATCCATGGGAAGAGACTTCAAATACCTTATGTAGTTTACATCATCTAGTACTTCCTCTATCTTCTTGCTACAGGAATATAGGAGACAAGATGGATTAGAATCTAACAAATGTGCACGTTACTGTTCAGAAAGTTTTTGGTACAAGTTATTATTTCATTGGATAATGGAGTGAGTTAAATAACCCCTGCTTCGCTGAAGCTAAAAGCATCAAGTTACTGTTCTTATTATGTAAGGAAAAAAAAGGATAATCTCATAAAAAGACTTACTCTGCAAGGTACACGAATATGAGGAATCTCCGATCAAACTCTAACTCCCCAGTGCTAACATTTGAGGGCTTGCACTAAAAGCATTCCCATTGGGAGGAGAAGGTGGTGTTGCCACAGGCCTTCCTGAGAGGCCATCCATTTGTTGAACACGCATTGCAATGTCGAAACAGGGCTCAGGGTGATATCCTGGGCAGGATCATTGGGCATCTGATACTCGAGATATCCAGCTTCAGCTCTTTCACGATTTGGCACTGAAGAGTACACTGTTGAGGATGGAGATTGATGATTCTGCAACCCGTCGGGAGAGATCAAAATCCAACCGCGCGGGCTCCCTCGACCTCCTTTCCTCCGTCCACGTCCATGAGGTCGGCAACAACAGAAGCCGTTGTCCTCTCTTCATTCTGCTGACCTGGGATCTGAACCTCCAATTGCATATCATTGTCCTCGGATATCAGTTCCTCTGTTTGACAGAGATTTCACGGTAAGGAACAAGGCAAGCGGTGTTGTGAAATACTAAACCGGAAAATATGATAAAAACAATCAGATCCGTTACCAAAAACCTCACGATGGGGATGGAGCGGGTCGATCAGAGGATCATCGAACCGGCCCAAAAAATAGAATCAAATGGGCTCTAATGAAATCCATGACATGACAGTGGAGCAATGGATAAGAACTGTCCCAACCAACGGATCGAGTGGGTCGAACCATCCAACGCCGCTGACCGCGCCGCGATCGCCGACCTCCTGGTTGATGGAGTCGCGCATCTTCAAGACTTCAACGTCCACGCCAGCCCGGACTACGGCCTCGACGTCTTCGCCGCCGCGAGGTCGCTCGACATGATGGCCGCTGGGTACGTCTGGATCGCCACCGTCTGGCTCGGCGCCGCCTCATCGATGCTGCTTGTGCTGGTGCCGCCTCCAGGTCCGATATACAGGGTGTTCTCACGCTGCGCCAGTACACGCCGGACTCGGACGCCAAGGCGTCGCTCGTCTCCAGGTTCGCCGCTGCCGCCACCAATTCATCCAGTTCTGGGGGTTGGAATCCCGACAAGTCAGTTCTGGGTTGGAATCCCGTTCGTCTTCGTCTCCGCATCTGCATCTCCGGTTTCAATTCTTCTTTGCACCTCACTCACCTTCCTCGTGCGAACGTGCGGTGCAGCAGGAGCGACTACTTTTCATTGATGAGAACGCGAACGCGTTGGTCAGTCATCGGCGTGCCGTACCCCGACGGCGTGAGCGGATACTGCATCGACGTGTTTGTTGTTGTGGAGCGATCCGTATTATCCACTGGGGCTCCATTGGTTCAGCAAATAATAAAAAAGGAGCAACAGGTGCTCCTGTGCTAATCAAATGGATATATGGATCAGTTACGGTTCGCTCCATGGAGCAACCATTCCCATCGTGACAAAAACCCATAGACTGGAAAGAATATGAAGAGAAGAGGCGCAGATGAACAGCAAACTCAAAGTAGTATTTCGTGACAACGTCGACCGGCAATAGTATACTAAGCCGCTCCAAAAACGACACTGCTAGCGAACGAAGTGAATATCATGGAAAAATGACCAAACGGCTTACAAAGCAGCAAGCAAAGTGACATATGCATGCATATAAGGTCTCGCAGTCCCAGATGAAAGCAACAATGGTCTCGCGCGTTATAAGGTCATATGCCTCTAATTAAGATTTCAAGACATGCCGATCACAGATGGGGAAACCCAGCAAATTCCCACAAGCAGAACCCCCAAATCTGTGATAACATGCAGAGAACAAGACAATGATATATATCTAAAAAATTCCATATGCTGCAGTGCAGAGCCACTATGCCGATTGCCGAGACGAGATGGAGACCTTGTTGGGCGGCGTTCACGGCGCAACGGAGGCCGAACCCCAGGGCGTTGTCGTCGATGTAGGCGGACAGGCCCCGCACCGCGTGCTGCTGCTCCCAGGCCCTCCGGGCACCGTGGTCGCCGCAGCCTCGCCGAGGCCCGCGAGCCGGGCGGGCGCCAGCGGGTCCGCGGCCTGCCCGACCACCGCCTCGTGGCGCGCGAGCTCCGCGGACACACCGCCGCCGGGAGCGGCCGCTGCTGGTGGCCCGACGAGGGCTGCGTTAGTTCTGGGTTCCCCCTCCTCCGCGTCCCGCAGCGGCGTCGTCGAGGGGTGGAGTGGTGGGAGTTGGGGCTTTTGCTTTCCCAGGGTGTGGTGGCGAGTTCCGTGAGGAGGAAGGGTAGCGCCCCCGCACACCCGCCGCCGCTGATCAACAAATATACTACTACGAGGAGAAAAAAAGTGTACGTGGGGCCCGCATGGCAGTGGGATGAAGCGATGAGCCTGCCGTTGAACCGGGCGGCGCGTGGCGTGGTTTTGGAGGCTTTGGATGCTCTGGGGCCGGGAAATGACGGGACAAGTCGCCTGCGCTCAGCAGACGTGTGCAGTTTCAGGTCAGGTCTCGTCAACTCATCAAGCAGAGTTCGGCGTGCAGTGCAGTCTAGGCTAGGGAGTACACGAGCTCAGGCCTCGCGCACGGTCACGGGATGGTTGGCTACTATGTCACGTTTCCACACCGTCTTTTCTGCTTTTCTGTCAGGGAGCTGCCTCTCCATAGGGCCCAATGTCAGGGACCACCTGCCATGGGCCAAGCCCAACCCGGCCAGGCCCGATGCCTTGGCCTACTTGAGGCCACCAGGTCTACAACAAGAGGAAGGAGCGAGTGGTGCGTTGGACATCAACCAAATTATCAATGTCACTAGAAACATTACACTATATTTGGGCCAGTGTAAAATTTGGTTTGAGCCATAAAGTTCTCTCCAGATGATGTATTCATAGCTTTTCTCTCTGCTTTATACCAGTCCTTTTTCTACAGATTTTGACTAATACAATAATTTTCTATATTAGGAGCCATTGAGGAGCAGAAAGGAGGCTATTGAGAAGGTAGAGAGGACGGAATAAACTTGGGCCAAACGTGTGCATGAAATGGAGTCTGCTCCTAACTGAGGTACAGAGAGATGATGAGGCAAACAAAGAAAATACTGTTGTGGTACATAATTTCTTTCAGTGGTCATTGCCTAATAATGTATTATATATTGATGTCTGTTAAATACACAATGTAACAGAAAGTTTCAGGGTCACAACCAAGTAGCTTCATGATTATACTAATATATACCATTGGATGGACCACAAGCGCCCACTTATGCTTGAAAATTAGATCTTGTGTTTTCTTGATTTTGAACAAATAAATTCATGACAATATTGCTATTTATTTGTTTGATGCTGCATATGAGAAAATCCAGTTTTAAAAGCATGTATTTTCTCCATTCTTGATTTGGTAGTACACTAACAGAGAACTACAAGCTGCTTGCAGTTTGGCTAATAGCACCAAGTATCACTTTGTAAATTTACTAAGAGATGATGTTCATGTGCAGGTACATCTACCTTGGGTTGTTTGACAGTAAAGTTGAAGCAGCCAATTTTGTTTTGTTTCCGATTCGAACAATAGTCCTTTGATGTACATGCTAGAAGCCTAACAGCCTAATGCCTTGCTGCTTCACAAGTTTGTTGCGCCACTTGACTTCGAAGGAAAAAGTAGTTGCCACACCACACTGGTCGAAACATTTTAAAAAATTATGGCAACAGGAGTGATGAATCATGTGGGACAATGTAAAATATTTATTATGCTCCATTTTCCATGCCTGCTAATTTTGTTTGGGGTGAAATCTCAACAAATTAAGTTCTTGTTGTTGATCAATATATTTGTAAATATATGTGCAGCTAACTCATATACTCCTTGGAGTTGTGGAGGTATCTATTTTGAAGACTGTGGAAGCCTAACTGTATACTCATTGGAGTAATTCATTGACGTATCTATCATTGAAGTATGTTTTGAGGAACTCATTGAAGTAGCATGGAAAAAGTATCATCATTTAGTTTTCATGGCATTTCAAGAAATGAAACCGTGGGCGCCGCACGAAGTACTATACTAGTACCAAAAAGCAATCTGTTTAGATGCAGTATACTGTTAAAAAGAAAATACAAGTTAGCATGAACTGATAGGAAAGCAATCTTTGAGGAGGTAGGCTAGAAGTTAATCCTGTTACCTGTAACACTTGCTAAGCCAATTCATTTTGACAAACCAATCAGTTGTAGATCACATTATGGTTCTTTTTGTCAAACCATTCATGAGGTTTAGCATTAGGTGATAGAAGTAAAAGTAAGAAAAATCTACATGTATCCGTATTAAATATCGTGGCATTGCTGAATGAAAAAAAGTCAGGATCATGGATACTCTTTTTTTTTGGATGAATGTATCGAGAGCCTGATAGAAATTTGCATAGACAACAAAAGAAAATAAAAAGGGCATAAGACGATGGACTAATGTTCATTACAGAAAATAAGTATGGTTCCTTATGCACACTTCTATTGCACCTAATCACAGGGCATTTTTAGTTCGAATACACTCTATGATGACTTCATACCTGCTATGTTCTAAAATCAAATGGGACTTCCAGCAGGGCGTGAATCGGATATATTGTGTGTGTTGACAATACACTTTGGTATGTTGCAGAACCGGTCATTGCGTCTTCACACACTACCCGGTACATTTCTTTGTTTTAAATTGCCAATTTGGGTTGATATAGAAGCAAGGTGCGGTGCTCTTACTGGATGGCTTATTGTAATTTACTTCAATCTTGTTTCTCACGAAAATATGGAGACATATTTCATTCTGTGTTTTTTTAGGTTGAAGCACCAAATTGTGATGGAGCGCATCAAGGGGCTACGTCAGGGTCTCTCTGAAGCCTGGAATAGATTATCAACACCGTACAATCAGCACACAGATGTGTATGCCAAGAAGAAAAACCCAGAAATGAGGGAAAAAATGAACTACATCAGAGTTTGGCTAATTGAAAGCAAGAGCAAAGTTTATGCAGTTTATTAGCGTCAGTTCATCAAATGAAGCAAGAGGTTATTAAAGTTCGTGAAATTGTATATTTGCAAGACATGGAAATTTCGTCAAAGACGTGGTCACCGGTCAGCAAGCCTAGTACGGGAGGGATGAACCAAGTGTATTATTTCATGGTCATCTTGTCGGTTCGAAAAGACCGGAAAGAATCGAATTCGGAACTTACCCCACCATGTCGGAACCTAGATTCTAAACCTAGTTTGTCCCTTTTCTTTAATTCAAAATCTATCAAGAATTTGGGTATGGTTATTAAAGTGAAAAGGTAGAGTTTTCAAAATAGAGTAAAGTTGGTATTTTGAGTTTTCAAAGTTTAGTTCAAAATTTTGAAGCAATTTTGAATTCCAACAAAACCCTATCTACCCCCTTTTCTATATTTCAAAATCTAAGCAAAATTTGAGAAAAATTTCAAAAACAGTTTGTAGATTTTGAAATTTTAAGCAAACTTTGTTTGGAGATTTGAGTTCAGTTCAAAGTTTGAGAGTAATTTGAATTGACAAGTTAGGTTTGGGTTG
>JADLZK010010595.1:600000-865768 GCA_015847255.1 Hyparrhenia diplandra | reverse complement strand
GTGGCAATTAATTAGCACCATCTTTTTTTTACATGTGTTTAAAATCAGGGGCTATAGTATTTAGCGGGAGCTTGGACAAAAACGTTATCGCAACGCTATTTAGGCAGCTATAGCGCTAATTAGCATCCGCGACACTTCTGCTTCGGCGCTATAAGCGGCGCTATTTCAACAATATAGCGCGCTATTTTACAATTTTAACTAACATCTTTACCTAGTGTTTGTGAGTTTGTAAAATTTAAATTAGGCTATTCATCATATCTACTTTAGTCTGGCGAGTTTTTTGCTATGAAGGCTTTGCTGTTTCTTTTATTTATTTTGGCTAAACCTTTAAAAAATCATAGTAAATTATAGAAAAAATCAAAAAAAAATAGAAAATACAATTTTGTTACGCTTCACATGAGCATATCTACACACCAAAGATACAATATGTTATTCTTTATTATAAACTTTTTTATTGTAGCTTTAGATGTGTAATCAATTGAAATAATTTATAGCTACGACTTCTAACAAAAGGATGCCATATTATATGTTTACTATACCATATTATATGTTCACTATATATATCTACTCATTTGGATTACTGAAAAAATTAGATTTTCTATTTTATGATTTTTTTCTATGATTTACTATGTTTTTTTCCAAAGATTTAGCCAAATAAATAAAAAAAATATAAAACCTTCATAGCAAAAGCTTTTGTAGTAAAGCATATCATATTATATGTTCACTATGAAGAACTACTCGTGTGGATTCCAACAAAAATGGATTCCATTTCATGATTTTTGTAAGATTTACTATGATATTTTAAACATTCGAGGCAAAATAAATAAATAAATAAAAATAAGAAAAAGATAGAATCACTATCACTGTAGCAAAACCACCTTTAACTATAACAAAAACACCTTCAAAAACCGCTCTAGGAAGTAAAATAGATGGTTTTAAAGTTGAAGAATGTGGTTCGCCTGATGTTAGAGTTGAGCCAAGAAATTCATAAAAGTTACCGGAGGAAAAATGGACTTATTCCTTTTTTTTTTTTTGCTCCACTTTCGTTTCTGGGCGACCTGGCCCATCGTTCTTTAAATCCCGTGCGGAACGGACTCTAATGCTGGGCCACATCACACCAAACATGCGCAGCCGGGCCGTCGAGCTGGGTTAGAGCCCAACCAATGAGAATGGATGAATCCTCGTTCCCAGGCCCAATCCAGCGGACTCATCAAAACTTCACAAACTTCACCCCAGCCGCCGCCATCCACCACAGTCCCGGCAGAGATTCTCGATGGCCTTCGCCGGCGCCGCCGCCGACTTGGCGCAGGAGGACTATTCCTCGGAGGCCACCGTGGTGCGCTTCGACCCGCCGCTGCCTCTCCTCCGCGCGCCCGTCCGCTCCCCGGCACCGAGCGGCGAGGGCCCCGTCCTCGCCTTCCGCGACGCCGCCAGCTGGCGAGCCGCATGGGAGACCGCCGAGGCCAGCCTCGTCTCCCAGTGTGAGGTAAATTAATCCCCATCCCCCGTCATATCGTTACGTCCCCGACGACCCTCCTGCCTGTGTTGGCAAAGCGATTAGATTTTTGGGACGCGTGGTGGGGAGCAATGCGAGGTCAGGAGTTGCGGCCTAAGAATGCTACCACGCGACGCGAGCAGGCGTAGGTATGAATAGATCCAGCGTGTAGCTTAGATTGTTAGATTGTTCCAGTGTCTGAGCGTGTCAGCACGTGATGAATGGTGGACACCGCCTGTCAATTGAGATTATGATGGGTTCTTGCAGCTGGCCGAGGTGTCTCGCGGTAGTCATGCGAGGCAGTAAGTTTAGCGGCTGCAAATATCAAAGAGCGGGCAAACCAGCTCCTGGCTACTGGAGTTTAGTGGTTAGGGTTGACAATGCCCCCATAATCATTGGACTATGTTTGTTTCGCTTATGTCCTTTTACTCTCTGATGATGACGTGTTCTTTGAGGAATGTGGGAATGCTGGTTATGGAATCGGTAAAAAGAAGGCTAGTTGAGCACTTAAGCTTATTCAGAGAGGCTGGTATTCATCCTCTCATGCCCCATTTGTGTTTGTCATCTTTCAGTTACCAGCTTATATCTAAATAAGCTTAAGTGGTCAGGGCCTCACAACATGTGATTTTCAGTTTTATTCCTGTTGACAAAGACAACAAACCACCTACTGGCATCTGGAGTTCAGTGGTCAGGGACTCACATGGTATCAGGGTTCACTGTGCTAATGTAACATTGGCCTATGTTTCACTTGTGCTTTGTTTGTGATGCTTTCTTTGTGGAATGACGGTTATAGAGTCAGTAAACGTAGACCAGTTGTGTGGTTTATATCTTATTCAGGTGTACGTTTTTGTCCTTCCATGCGCCATTTGTATTTGCTTCTTTCAATGTGGTTTTACTTTATCCCAGATGTCTCAACCAACATGCTTTTTTACAGACTGAGCCAAAGCAGAATCGACTTTGTCTGACAATGATTAGTTGTTGGCTGATTACCTTGATGCTTGGGAAAACTGCCTTCCCTACGATTGTTTCCACAACATTAACTAGAAATGTTCACATGCATTACTCATGCTTCTAGTCACAAAAAAAGTACCTTAATGAGACAGGTTATGTTTTCTCTTTTCTTCAATATAGCTTTCCATGTATGTGCAGCTTGTGTTCCCTTGTTCAAATGAAAATATATTTTCACTATGTTCTATCTCAAATGCTATTGATCATTGATTTCATCACTGAGACAGCCCCCTGCCCTCACCCCTTCCCCTTTTTTTTCCTCTTGTTCTCTCCTATCTAAAGTGCAAATGATTTAATTTACCATTGCAGCTGGCCGAGTTGGCTGGCTCTAGTTCTGCCAGTCAATAAGTATAGCAGCTGCATACATTAAGGAGGGCAAACCAGCTCATGGCTACTTAACTTTAGTTGTTGTGGTTGACACTGCTCCACAGTACACATGCCAAATCCACTTCTTGTACTGATATCTGCATCTAATGTAATTTATTGGTGTCAAGGCTGAAACAGAGTGATTGACTTTGAGAAGCACAGTTGACACTAAGAACATATTGTTTAGGATTTTGTGATACTTTCGCATGTTAACATCAAAGAGAGCAAACCAGGTCCTGGCTACTGGAGTTGAGTGGTTGTTATGCTTGTTGCCTTTTTACTCCGTTACATTGGACTATGTTTGTTGTTTGTTATGCTTGTTGCCTTTTTTTACTTTGTGATCATGTGTTGTTTCATGCAGTTGTGTAATCCGTCAAAGAAAGCTAGCTTGTGACTTGAGCTTATTCAGATAGGCTGGCTTTTGTCCTTCCATGCTCTATTTCTGTTTGTTTGCCTTCAATGTGAAATTTATGTTTCTCTTTCAATCTGGTTTTCTGTTTATCCCAGATTTCCAGTTGACAGAGCAAACTATCTCCTGGCATCTCTCGTTGAGTGGTTGAGTTGTAATTTTTCATAACATTGGGCACTGCTTCACCTATGATTTTTTTTTTTTTTTTTTTACGTTTTGATGTTTTCTTTGTGGAGTGCTGGTTATGGTGTCAGTAAACAGAGACCAGTTGAGTGCTTGAGCTTAGTCTGATGGACGGGTTTTTGTCCTTCCATGATACCTATTGTTTTGGTTTTCTCCAGATGTAGTTTTCAGTTTATCCCATCTGCCATCTATGTCAGCTGTGATTCTTTTACACACTGAACCAACTCACAATCTATCTTATCTGAAAGTGATTAGTTGGCTTATTAATCAAATGCCGGTGCCCTGTCTTCTGGGAAAACAGTCTCCTTACAATTTTTTTGAAAACATTTGCTAGAATCTACATTATACTTTTTGTACACATAAAAATATTTGTATTGCCTAATCAGTTGATAAACTTCTCCATTATTTTCTTAAGGGGAAAATCTATGTTCACCTTTCGGTTATTTTCCTTTGTTATCTCCTACTTGAAGTGCAAGGTTTTTTTATTTATTTATGATTGCAGTTGGCCGAGTTGCCTGGCTCAAATTCTGCCAATCAATAAGTATAGCAGCTGCATACATTAAAGAGGGCAAACCAGCTCACGGCTACTTAACTTTAGTTGTTGTGGTTGACACGGCTCTACACTACACATGCAAATCCGCTTCTTGTATTGACATTGTGATCAAATATAACATCAAGGCTAAATCAGAGAATTTTTTGTTGACATGTGAAACATAATTTGCAGTTCATCTGATTTTTTGTTCTCTTAATATAATGATATGCAGCTCTCCGGTGTTTTCGAGAAAAAGGAACTCATTGTACGGGATATGGCTACGTTTTTATATTATATATAAGCCATTATTTTAAAAAACTGATTTTTGTTACCTAATGATTTGTCAAATTGCATGTTCTGTAGCTTTATGAAGAGCAGTGAGGGAAGTTTGTCAAATTTCATGGCTTACTGTTGCTTTTTTTTAACAGTTACGCACGTCAATAAATGATCTGAGAAGTACAATTTCTTTCAAGGCCTTGTTTAGATGGCTAAAAATTAGAACCGAATGTCACATCGCATTACACTGTAGCACGTTTCGTTTTGTTAGTGGTAAATATTATCCTACCATGGAGAGTAACTAGGCTCAAAAGAATCGCCTCTCTCATGATGTACATCTAAACTGTGTAATTAGTTATTTTTTTTTTTACATTTAATACTCCAAACATATGTTTTTGGTGTATTTAATGTGATGTGATAGAGAGAAAGTGGGAAAAAGTTAGAAATTTTAGCCATCTAAAAAAGGCCCAAATCTAGTTATGCTGCCTTGGAATATGGATCTGACTGTATTTCCTGTTTTGTTACTTGCTGCTCAGTGAGGCCGAGCTTGTCATATTTCATTTACATTGCACATACCATTCACATTTGACACAAGCTTTGATGTGGCCTTGTGGAGAGCAAGGAAAGTTTGTCAAATTTCATGGCTTACTGTCGCTTTTTGTAAGAGCTATGAATGTCAATAAATAATCTCAGAAGTAAATTCAGTTTCTCCCAAATCAAGTTATGTTGCCTTGGAATATGGATATGACTGTAGTTACTTCCTGCAGACTTGGAATAAGTTTGCCATATTTCATTTATGTTGCATATATCATTTACATTTGACATATGCTTTAGTCTGTGTTGTGTACTTAGTCCTAAATTCTGTTTCACAAGATTTGCCTCCCACCCTGAAATTCCAACATGATGCTGATACACATCTTTGCAGGCTGGTGCACGATCAGGGTGCTCAATCACTGCATCACGCAAATGCAAGCCTCCCTGGTGGAAAGGCTTATTTGTAGCTGCCCCGACTGACTACGAAGAAAGAGAGAGATGTGAAGAGCGGGAGATGGCTGCTTGTCTTGAGGCAGCAAACAAAGCTTGCATTAAGTTTGCAAAGGCAAAGTGCATTGGGCCATTTCGAGATGCAAGGATTGCCTCAGACAGTCTCCTGGAAAATACAGAGTTTGATGTCTGGGGTGCTGCTGCTGACAAAAGTTCCTCAACATCAGCGTGTGCTCTGAACAATCGGTAGTCATTTAGCCCTGATCCTGGTGTGATAATCTACAGAGGAAGTGATGTGCTTGACAGCTTGTCATCAAAAGAAAGCAGCAGCTCTGAATAATGGCTATCAAAGGCATTACAGTGGTCAAGACATCGCTTGCTGGAATTTGGAATCAGATTGAGTGATCAAATAATAACATGTGTTCTGATGATGGTGGTTTTGTGACATGCTCACAGGGTTTTTACAGAAACTGGTCCAGGTACCAGGGAAGGTGAAAGAAGTAATTCCTGGGAATGAATGAAGAAGATTAATTAATAAAGAGAAGAAAAAGACCAGCGGCCTGGTGGCGAAAAGCAAGATCGGTGGAACATGGAGTGGAAAGCAGCAAGACAACCTGGTGGTTATTGTTGATTTTGGGATTGTTTCATTCCATTGTGTAAATTCGTGCAACACTGAAGGGCTGGAGCTACGGAAGTTAACTTGGACAGAGCTCCTTGCTGAATTCCTTTGAGCTCAGGATATGATGAAGGGCAGGAAAAGGCGATTATTCATTAGTGTCCAGAAGTGTGTGCGTACTTCGTGAATAGGTTTTTTTTACCGCAATCCAATGTTTTATGTGGTTATTTATGTACGTATATAGTATATTGCCTGTTTATTTATATACATTGCTAACATTTGGGAGCAGACGACAGTTCCACTTTTCTGGCAACACGGATTTGCAAAACTCAATTATGTGTGCTAAGCTAAGTAGCTATAGCTGTCTGTGCAGTGACCCTGACTGAGAAGTCGACGTTTGATATCCGTTGATCGGTCATACGCGAGAAATTTGACAGATACACAGGAGAAGCTCCCCACAGGTTGTAGTCGTTAATTTATGAAGAAGGGCAGGTCTCCCTCAATTGTAGCCCTAAACAAGTGCCGGCGCCGTGGTGGCATGGTCTCCTGCTCGCGGACGGGCACGTGCCATCGCCGTCCATCGTGGACTATGCGTCGCTGCGGCAGAAGACTTGTATGCATAACGAATGGTAAGGTGCAATTTTTTTTTACCTACATTTAATCTTGCATACACGCATCAAGAGATTCGATGTGATGAATATTGTAGCAGATTTTTGGCTTCACTTTTCGTGAACTAAATAGGGCCTAAAGCGAATGTGCAAACACGGGGTGTCGTTAGGTCTCGCGAAAAAGAAAGGCCGAGCGAAACACCGCTGCCGCCGCCGCCGGGGTACGGCCCCCGCTCCCTCGCCTCTGGCCTCGTTGCCGGTGGTGACGAGGAGCGGGGGTCCGTCTCTTCAACAGCCTGTGTTCGTAGGGTCTTGGTCGTGTCCTAAGTTTAGGGTTTGCTCGCCGCCGATGTTCGACGGTGGAGTTAGGTTTTGCCGGAGCGTGGCTCCTCTGCGGTTTGCTTTTTCCCGGCGTCGTCGAGTACACGGAGACGGTCGACGGAGTCTTCTGGCTTGTTCGGAAAACATAAGCTCTAAGGACTTTGTTGTAATTTCTATTTTTGGTAGGGGCCTTTGTGTAAGATGGGTAGAGAGTTGTCCTACATATCTGTCTTCGTATATGCATTTGTACGTTTTCCTTATCCAGTAATACAGGTACATTTTATAAAATAACCCTATCTCATCTAAGGTCAGTCTCAATGCAAGATTTCATCCCTGTCAATCATTTCCTCCTCGCATGCACAGGATGAAGAAAAAAAATCACGTGAAACGAACCATTGGCCCTCAGTGGGGGTTTCACATTTGCAACTTTTTGCGAACACCTCTCACCTGTTTCAACCCCATGAGACATTTTCCTTCTCTCTCTTCCTCACTACATGCAAAAGCTCTAGTTATGCTCCTGTGGCACTTAATTTAATGTGCATGGAACACTTATTAAACCCGCATTGAGACGGGCCTAACACCACGTCCTGCGGACTCTCTACTTACAACTCACACCGGTACGCACCGCTTCCCTCTCCACAACGGGGAGTGACTTAGTGCCGCCGCTCCTTCTCCGCTTTGTCCCGCTTTTGCGACATCTCACGGCCCGATCTCCTGGCTCACGCGCCGCCGCCGAGCACAAGCTCGATACCGGCTCCCTCTCCTTGAGCGACGTGAACCGGACTCAGCCACCACGGAATGAGCGGCGCCGAGCTCGCCCCTACCGGATCCGATGTCAAGGGCCCCCAAGGACAAGCTCCTCGGCAGACACTTGCAACTCCGGCTACTCGCGCTTCCTCCCCTTCCCCTTTCTCTAAATGCTTTAGCTTCCTCGTGGGCAGCGGGGCAACACCAATTGTTGTTTTCATCGTGCTTTGCGGCTGGGCCAGCCCGAAAAATGGCCCGAGTAGTAAGTCGGTATGGTGGGATTTTTTTTTTAAAAATAATCATTTTTAATAAATATTTTAATAGTAACCGTCTCAAAATATATTTTGCATGAGATAACCTATTTGGTCGCGCGCCACATGCTGTCGCACAAGATATGGTATATTCAATGGTGTTTTTCGACGTGGAAAAGTTTAAGGACTAGGTTAGTTCAATACACATATTTGGCCAAGGTTGCCCGGATCGAGTTTGAACCAAGGAGCCCCTGATATTTACTATGCAGCAGTATAGCATTCACATCTGGAACGATCGATCTAGCCAAAAGCTGCGTCTATAATAGTATCCAGAACGTCTCATCTCTTGTCATATGTGCGTTGCGCTACCTGCGACTAAGTCAGCATCTCCTAATTGGTATAGGTCATGCACGCATGAGGTCATGGTTGCATCATTCTTCCTGGCGACGGAGTAACCATTGTTGATCGCCTTGGCGTGTCTCTCTTCTTGTAACATATTGAGTCGCGTCTCGACCTGTCCGGCGAGAAATCACAGCTGGGCGCACACAACGACTTTGTCAGTGTTTGCTTGTAAATTTAAGCGATCTACTAGCCAATGTTTTGGATGTACTTATGACATGAAAACGGATGGAAACAAGGGAAAAGCTCCTCGCTCTTTTTTTTTTTTTTTTTTTTTTGTATTGGTACTTTTAATGAAAAGGAGATCGAGACTGAAAAGGCTAGGATTGAAAACGAAATTAGGATATAGGGCGCAAACGGCCACATACGGACGAAGAGCCCGGAAATTAAATTCAGATGCACCTGAATATGATATTGTCAAGTGCGCATGTATAAAGTCTCACACAATAATTATGCATATACGAAGATTTGTATAATACACTACCAAAAGATTTATTTTACGTGGCGTTTAGCGAATCTTAACTGTAGTTGTTTTTAAATTAACTGAGGCGGGTAAAAACTCCCTCGCAAAATCTATCAATTGTGGTGCCTTTTTTGTTACGTATCTGCCACGGTTAATGTATATTAATTGTGGTGGTTAGTCTAACATAACCATGACGGTTAATCATTAACCGAGGTCGGCATTCAACCACCACGATAAATCAGGCCCAGCCTACCGGTCCAAAGACCTAATTCAATGTCACATACAAGGACTTAGGGTTAGGGTTCACTCACTTCCCTCACTCACCCAGCCTCCTCCCTCCGCGACGCCCTCTCCTAGCTCCCGGCACTTTCTCCCATTCTCCTCTCCCCTCCTCCCTCTCCTCCCCCCTCCCGACGACGCGTGGCGGGTTACGCGGGCGGCGCCATGTGGACCTCGAGCGGACACACCTTTGCTCCTTCGTGGCGGCGGCCCGGCCGCGCGAGCCCTAGGCATGGCGTGGCGGTGAAGATGCGATTGATGGAGGAGTGCGGGCGTGGTGGTGTACCGGCCTTGCACGGTACGTCGATGCGAGGCTCCAATAGCGTGGGGATCCACCTTCTGGCGGGGGGATCAACCCCAAAGCGGTCGACCTCCCTCCTCCGTGTGGATCCATCGGGCGTCCGATCCACAACGATCGCTCGCGAATCTGGCGGTGAGGAGCTTGGTCCACCCATCTTGTAGCGAGGCATGCCCGATGCGGCTACGGCAAAGATGGATCCCGGCATCGGCGGCGCGATGGCGCGGTGTGGATCCTTCTGTGGCGGTTGGAAAAACCGTCACGGTTAATCCAAATAACCGTCACCGAGTAAATAAAAACAGTAGTCATGCACTTTCATGTCATATGTGTTAACATGTTAACATGCATATATTTGGTTATTTGGTGTATAAACATAACACAATGGCATGTAATTTTGTTATTCATATATCACGCATAAATTAAAAATGGGATATAAAACTAGACGAAAAACACACTCGCGAAAACCATGCATATATTTGGTTATTTGGTGTATAAAGTATTAGCATAACACAATAACATGCAATTGTTATGTATCACGCATAAATTGAAAATGGGATATAAAACTGGACAAAAAACGCTCGCGAAAAACGAAACGGGAAGGCATCTTTTCCATCCGTTTTCATCCTACTTGCGAGGTAGAGTTTGCATGAATATTTTGTAGGCACCTCCGTCCGTAGTTATGTGAATGAATAAAAAAAGATGCACCCCACCCCGGTGTCCCGGCCACCCGTTTCCCTCGGTTTGAACGAAGACTCGACAATGAGTCAAGATCCATCGTTGCTTCATGACAAGTCGAACTTGGCAGTCGAACTTGGCTTGAAATAAATCCCTCCATCAAGTCAGTTAGTCTGCTCTAGTATGTTCGTTGTTGGCATCCCCAGTGAACACGAAATCGCAAGCGTTGCTGATCTAGCTAGGTACCCAAACTAATTCTTCTGTTGAAAAAGAATTGAGATGGGGTCGAACTCTGCAGGTGCTATTGCAGGGACAATATTTTCGGCCTTGAAAAGGCTGTTTAAGCTCGACAAAGTCACCGGAGGAGCCAGCGTGGAGCTGTGGGTGGCGATTACTGCGGTGCTACTGGTGATTCGGTTCCTCATGGAGTCCTTCAGCGCGCGAGGCTACAGCTGCAGATCCACGGCGGCCACCGTCCAGGTCCTCTCCCTGCTCGACTACAACATGGTGTACTACACCATTGGGCAGATGCAGCTATCGGCGGCGCGGGTGAACGACTACTTCCAGGTGTGGGCGGTGCTCCTGGCCACCCTTCAGTGCAGTGTCAATCTCGGGCGCCCGTACAGCAGGTCCAAGCAGATCCCTGTGCTTGACATCATGTCGTCGTTGTGGGCGGCCAATCTCCTTCGCGTGCAGACAGTCTCCGCTCTCAAGATCCCTCTTTGGTTGATCTGGACACTCAACGCAGCCCGGGTGGTCTCCTGTTTCTTCTCCTCAGACAAGGCAGACGCAGGCAATGAAGGCAACACGAGGCTCGTCACAGACTACATGAGGTATGAGCACACGCTCTCTGCAGGCATTAGTGGCAACGCCTGTTCTTCCACCATGTGCGGGTACAACTACTTGGTCCATGGGGAAGATAAGCTCTATAGGGAAATTCTTCAACAGGAGCGAAACGTTGGATGTGGCAGCTACAAGGTTCAGCTCAGCCCACAACACAAAGATCTCATCACCGTAGAGAAGATATGGGTCGTAGACGGAGACGGTGGCGAGAGTGGTTTGCTGGGCAAGACTGTAGACGCCAAGAACCGACTGAAAGATGCATGTCTCTCATTCGCCCTTCACAAGCTGCTTCGTCGCCAGTTCTACGACCTCCCCATACACGAGGCCACGGTGGCAGCAGCTCGAGATAAGAAGAGGCGGCTTGTCTTTGACTACATCCTGGAGAAGACGGAGGAGAACTACGAGAGGGCATTCCGTGTCACTGAGGTAGAGCTGTCCTTCCTCCGGGACACATTCTACAACAGGCACGCTGCTGCAACATTTGCCGGTGGGTTGTCGTTCCTGAGGATTACTCTGTCTCTATCGCTGATTCTGGCCGTTGGGTACATCGCATATCCTGTTGGTGATATACCACAGAGAATTGATCCCAATGACAAGAACCACATCGTTCATGGAGTGTTTGCCTCCCGATTGTTCATTGCTCTCATTGTTGCCAAAGAGCTGTGGGAAATCTACATGTATGTGTTCGCGCTATGGACCAAGGTTCAGATGATCTGCATGTATGTCAAGCATGAACGTTTGCGGCGGCCGCTAGCTGAAAAGTTTTGGAGGCTCCTGGTGTGGTTTATGCCCACAGGTAAATGGAAACGTCGGATCCGTCAGTACAACCTCTTGATTTCAGCTCGCAATGTTTTGAAGAATACGTCGACAGTCAAGCTAACTGCAGAGGTACAGAAGGCCATATTTGATTCGTTCAAGCAGCTGCAGCAAGATGAGCAGAGGCTGGAGAACTACTTCGAAAATGCCTTCGGATCAAATCAGCACCTCTGCAGTAACTTGGAGTGGACACGCGGACTGGATACTTTCACCCACAGAATACTGCTCTGGCATATTGCGACAGGAATCTGTGAGATTAAACTCACGGATGATGCCAGACAGCGTCAGGTTTACTGGATGCAATCAAAGCCACTGATCAAAAAAGTCGAAACTTTCCAGAGATTTGTGGGTGGATTACATAACGGCAATCAGCATATCCAACTACTGTGCATATCTGCTTACCCAGAGGATGGTACCAGAGAATGGCCTTGTTGCTAAGAGAGTATTCAACGAGGTACGCCGGGAAACAAAACGTGCTATTTTTGGCGAGGATTGGTATGTAAGCTTGCAAGGGATCTATGATAAACTCGTGGCGATTGCTGCTGCCGAAGACCAAACACAAGGGCCCAACGAAGCCCCTGTTGGAGAAAACCAGCAACAAGACGGTGCTGTTCAGATAGCCACTGAGGAGCAAATGTTCCAGGCAGATGGAGTTATTGATCAAGATCCTGAGGAAGGCAACAATGGTAGCAACTTTAGAGTCGTCGAAGGGGAACCACACAGGGAAGAGCCTAATAATGGACCCAATGGAGACAACGATGGCTTTGACAATACCATAATTAAGATGGGTTCAGGGCTTGCGGTACAACTGATTGAAGCATATACAGATGAAAACCAGGAAGGCCTCTGGAGGGACCTGGCAAAATTTTGGACGGGATTCCTCCTCCACTTAGCAGCGTCCACAAAAGCAGCCAAGCATAAGACACATCTACTGGAAAACGGAGAGCTCATAACGCACCTGTGGGCTCTCCTCTCCCACGCAGGTTACGTTGGGAATGTGGGCCACGGGTACCAGCTCCTGGACCCAGAAGACCTTAACGACGTGGATCCACTCAGCTGAGCTATGCCCCCGCCTTCTTCAACGCCAGATATGTCATCAGAGATTTAGGTTGTGTTTGGTTTCCTAGACTAGTTCTAGCCTGGCTAGGATAAACCTGGTTCCATCAAGCCAATATGGGTTGTTTGTACTGTCTAAGCCCGGTGACAGTGTTTTTGTTGCCTAGTTTGTTTTGATACAGCCACCTCTTTTTCAAATAGGTAACTTTACCCACTTTGAGAAATTTCATTAAACACGTGGTAGGCATCCTATGCGAGCAGCAGCACACAGCAGAACTATGAGCACAGCAGCACCATGGCGTGCACAACAGTCGACACAACATGACGAGAACACAGTGGGCTCTACGTCGACCCATCCTCCCCATAGCGCGGGTAGGGTCGCGGGTGGTGAAGGGGCTTGAGGGCAGCATTCCCCCGACGGCGCTCGTGGTGCTGCCATACTACTCATATATATGTATGCACTATTAAAAAGGGGGAATTTAGGGGGTGTTTGGCATGGCTCCAACCGGGTAGAGCTGCTCCACTCCCGAACTCCGGATGGAGCTGGCTCTAGATGGAGTTGGAGCTAACTACTTGGGGTGTTTGGCTAGAAAGTTGATCTCAGCTCCAAATAAGGGGTTTGTCCGGGTAAATTGACATGGTTGCCGTCAATCACTGGGCCCACTTGTCATACTCCCTCTCTATCTCCTATCTCTGTCTCGACAACGATGGCGGGCAGCACGCTCGTTCCTTCACCGGCCAGCGTGCTCACGGCCATCTTCCGAGGGGCATCGCCCGCGTTGCTCGCTGGGATTCTTTAGAGCGCGGCAGCAAGTCGTCGGCGTCGGCCGTCGTTGCGGAAGACGTCGCGCCCTTCTTCACCTTCTTGCGAGGCTAGGGTTAGGGTTGGAGGATGTAGGGGCGGGGAATGGATGCGTGGGGAAGAGGCCATCGCCGGCTGGGATAGGGAAGCAAGGGGGGCACGGTTGGGAGGACCGGCGGCCACCACCGACGCGGGGACGTGAGGGCTGGTGGCGTCCCGGTCGCGCCTCGCGAGTTCTGAAAGGAGAAAGGCATTGGGGCCGGGAGAGAGGGAGCCGAGGGGGCAAAATCGTCGTCGTGGTAGGGCTCGGGAGGTGCCGGTGGTCAACGGAGGAGTGGGGACCGGTCACCGGCGGGCGGATGGGCGTCGCCGTCGCCCTTCGCAAGAAGACCGCCTGGAGGGCCGGGAGTCACGAGCGGCGGCGGCGAAGGGACGAGAGAATAGAAAAGAAAACGGTTCGCTTGTGTAATGAATGGCATTGCGGGTAATTTCAATGAGAACTCCAAGACTATATTTTTAAGGTTCTCGGAGCCGAGGTAGAGGTGCTCCAAAACTCCAACCATATTTGCACTCTGCTCTAAAGTTTTGGAGCTGGGGTGTTTGGTTAGCTCCACCCAGCTCCACCTTGGAGTTCGGCTCTAGAGCCATGCCAAACACCCCTTAGTCCGTGTTATGAGGTTACGCAATTAGTGACTCACAATGCCTTCCACATCTAAAGAGTCACTAGTTGTGAAACTCTAGCTTGTGCAATTTAATGCTATCTCTTGTCTTTGTGAGCATTATTTAGGTGATATTATGAGATATGAGCATTCATTCCAATTGGCATCAACTTGTGAAGATAATTTCAATATAACACCTAAACTTGTTGATTTTTGGGCATACCATTGGTTGGGATGCATAGCTCTCGATGTAAGCTTTCCTTCCGAAAGTCCAAGATCACTTTGAAATCGGAGTTCAGAGTAAAAAGTTGTGGCATTTTTTGTGAGGTGACCTGTGTTGTCTCTATGAGTTGCGGCAGTGTCGCACATAAGGACGGCAGTGCCGCACCTGTAGCGGTCATGACAATTGGGTGTTGAACTCTAATGACTAGTTTTGGTTATGGGTGTATATATATACGCATCCTATGGCCCCCCAGGCTATTTGTTGACGACCAAAACATTGCAAACCTTCCATAAAGCCATATGAAGACTCTTTTCAAGTGATGGGTAATCTTTCAACTTGGTATATCAAGAAATATATCTTCAATTGGTATCTCAATTTGACAACAAGAGCTTGCAATGGACTTTCAAATGATATTAAGCACAAGTTTGGGTTATCTCCTTGAAGATGATGATGACAAGAGATGGGCACAAATGAAATTATTCTGCATAAAGAAGTACCAGTCCCGTCAAAGCACTAAATCAAAGTATTGAAATCATTATCATGGTGGAGATTGTGAGGCTTAGAGCAAAGGTATGTCACTCCATGAACTTGTGTATTACCTTTGTGCATCTAGGCCCATACATGCTAAGTGTGTGCATGTGTATGCAATATTTTGAGTCACACCATGAGTTTGTTCTTACGGTGGACGATTATAGATTTCTTTAGATATTTGGTTTATACCTTTTATGGTGTTGGCATGAGTTAGTCTTATGTTCAAACTGTCATCTTAGTGAGGTATGAACTAAATATACTAACTTCTCAAGAATCTTTGTTTAAATTGTTACATACTTTGTTTGGTAGAAAACTTAGGAGAGAAATCCTATATGCTAAACATTTGCCTAATCTTTCTCACTTATCTACCATCATTTCTTTCTTTCTTTGGAGAGATCCTTTTGGAGATTAATGCCAAAGAGGGAGAAATATTGGGAGAAAGTGAGATTGATATGTTATTTTAAAGGGGTAAAGGAGAGGCATGTATGATTTTTCAAATTTTTGTGCGGTGTGTGCAAGGATAGTTTAAATTGATGCTCTCGAGGATCATTTATGCTAGTGTGTGACATTATTCATGCCTTGTATGGTGAATTGTTTATATCCTGAGTGCATAAACTGTCATGAGCATCACAGTTATCATGTTACAAATTGTGTATTGTTGTATTGGAAGATTATGGAAACAATCTAGTTCAAGCAAAAGATAACAATGCAAATGGAATCAATAAAATGGCTTATATGTTGTGGGATATCACAGCATCATGTGAAAGCAAGCATAGTTGGCAAAAGACAAATGAAACATGAGTTAATGGTTTTGGATTGGTCTCTATAATTGCTTGTTTCCCCTGAATAGAAGATTGAAAAGAGTGTTGGAGTGTCAAGCCAAAATTATAGGTGAATTGGCTTGACCATATTGATGTTGATCAATGTATATCTCTATGTGAGTCAAGCCGAAGCTTGATTGATCTCAACATTCATATCTAGAAGATAATTAAATAAGGATCAAAGTGTTGAAGAAATTGTTATTCAATGTATGCTTAATGTGATGTGACTTGAGTATGCCTTGATAAGGTGGAGATAGCAAAGAAAGGGCTTCAAGGTACTAAGCGAAGGTGAAGGGCAAGCGGTGGCTTAGAACCGAGGTACCAAGGCTAAGGTGAAGAAGAGAGTACTTGCATTTAGTCGAGGAACTAATCAAGTGATGAGAAGTCATATTGTGTTAAGGATCAAATGATTAGCATGAGTGACTTGAAGCCATGGAGGTGAACTCATATTTGTGGAATAGGTTCAAGTCACATACTCAAGGAATATTTGCTCTTAGATATGAGACAGAGAATATAGAGGATGATGTACAAGTTGATGGAACTCCTCAAGTGCCATGGATGGCAACCCGGACTCATGGAGGTTTAACTTCATTTATGTTTTGAATCTTGAGTTTAAGAAATGTCATACTATAAAGAGGGATCCAAGGACAAGCGGGTCAAGTGTCGAACCAAATGCTCAAACTCAGACTAGTTGCATCACCTCTCCTACCCAAAACAGCCAGCAAAACCTGAAAACCTGATTCTCTGTATTGGGACCGCGGCAGTACCGCGGGTTGAGAGGAGCACTGCTCCACTTAATCCGATTTGTTGGACCCGAGGGGTATAAATACCCTTTACGTCCCTCCCCAACGGTTACCACTTCTTCCCCAACGTTCATTTCGTGGAAGAATAGAACTAAAGTTCTTCTCTCTCCTCCATTTCCCCATCTGATTTCGATTCCCACCATCAAAACTTGAGGGAAAAGAGGGGAAACTGCAATTGGAGACCGTATTTACATGTTCCCCATCTTGAAAGAGCATTTGGTTCGCGTTTGGCCGGCCCTAGGGTTTGTTTCTCTTGGAGCTTGATCCTAACTGGCTAGGCGTCGCCCTTGAGCTTGCCAACTCATGTGGCAGCCTTAGGAGGTTTGTAACCTCACTCAAAATTAAGAAAATCACCCCTCATGATCTCAAGGGTTCACTCCCTTGACGTGAGAATGAGGGCAAAGCAAGCCTTGGTGGCGAGCTAATCCTTTTGTGGATACCTCAACAATGTGGAGGTAAGCCAGCCTTGGTGGCGATGCTTTGAACCACGGGAAAAATCGTTGTGTCACCGTGCGCTTCATCTTTACATTCATGCAATTTTAGGATTTGAGCTTGATCTTCTTTTTTGGCAAAGCTTTCTATGGTATACTGATCTTGAGTTGTATCTTATCTTTTTGCGAGGAATAGAGCTGCTTTGAGGCTATCTAGTTTCTACATGCAAAGTTTCATTTGTGTCTGCTTAATTATCGGAGCGGGCGATCTTTGCTCCCGGAAGAGAGGCGGTGTTGCGCTCTATTCTTATACGATCTCGAGCTGAATTTTTGCGGGGTCATCATTGAGTATATCTTGTACATCTTCGCCAAGTTAGAGGCGTGTTAAGCTCACGACCATCGAGGGAGCTGGGGTTGCCCTTGATTAATTTCATATTGGGCTGAAATTTTAGTAGGCTTATTCACCCCCCACCTTTAGGCCATCTTCTCGACATCAAGGTCCTTACAAGCGGCGGCGAAATACTTCAGCGGCGAGGCGGCGGTGGCTCAGCGGCGGGGCGGCTTAGCGGCGTATCGCGGCGGCGGCAACGAGAAGGTGGTTCAGCCGGGCGGCTCGGTGAAGATCTCTAGATTGGTTTTGGCTAATTGATGACATCCTTAGGACTAATCTCTCTATGCTAAGTATTGTTTTAGTTGGAGATTGGTCAAGCCAAGGACGGTGCATGGTGGTCATTGTGGATGGGTCGAGGTGATCCAATTGGTGATCAAGTCTTGCGGCTTGGCGTGTTTCGAGGATCAAAATGGGCTCAAGGCAAAGGTATATCATAGGGCCATTTTGATTTTACACTCAAGACACCATAGAGGGTGTGAGTGATTATAGGATCGATAAGCCGTACTATAAAGAGGGAAAAACTATCGTACATATCGATCCTCATGTGCCTCTAGGTTCAAAATCATTTGCATGCATTCTAACCTAGAGAGCTAACTCCGTACTTGATGGAAAATGTTTTCAAAATGCTAACACATGGTGTCGGAGTGTTCTTCGACGTGTCGGCAACAAGAATCAAGTGACGGAAGTTGGTTTGGAGAAAAGGCGAAGGAACGGGCGACAAAACGACGAAATTTCGCAGCTCGGGCGATGGCCGGACTCAGCGACCGAAAAGCCGGAATTCTGCCGGGGCGCTTACCGGTGACCGCGTCCGGCGAGAGCATGTTTTTCCGGTGGTTCGGCCGAGCGGCCGGACGCGCGCCGGCCGGGAAGCTTCGATCTTGGCCGGAAGCACCGTCGGACGCCGCGACCGGACCCGCTCGGCGGCTCGGTCGGTGTCGGTTGGGGTTGTTGGTTTTGATCCGGACCCACCGGCCGGACTCACCGGGTGAGTCCGGGTCGATCGTCGATCGGCCGAGCTGAATTGTCGTGATTTGCACCCCAACGGCCACATTTCGTGATGTGGGGTATTTATACCCCTTTGGCCCGACCATGGGAGGCCTCTTGGTCATTTTGAATCATTCCTAACACCTCTAGAGCTGAGCACACATCCTCCTTCTCACTCCCTTTGCTTGAGAGCATCATTCTTGTGAGTTGAGGTGATTCAAGTGCACTTTGCTTTGATCATTGCATCTAGTGGCGCTTGAGGATCGTTGTGAGCCAGTGGTTTTCTTGTTGCTCTTGGAGAGCACCACTCCTAGCCGGCTTGGTGATTGGTGGAGGCGTTGGCAAGAGAATGTGTATGTTCTTGGCCACCTCCGGTGATTTATGAGAGGATCACACACTCCTCGTCGGGAAGACAAAGTGTGAGTAATTCATTGCTTGTGTCTTGGGTACCTCTCATTTGCATTGGGTGCAAGAAGCCTAAAGGCATTTGGCTTGGAGTGAGCTCCACCTTGACCCACACGTGAGAAGGTCGGCAACGGAGATTAGCTTGAGGGTGCTCAAGTAAACTTCGGGTTAAATCTTTGTGTCTTTTGTCATCCGTTGGTGATTGGCTTTATTGTTCATTTTGATATTCATCATACGGTGATTGGTTGACTTACCTCGACACATTGGTATAAAACCTCCTCTCTACCTTGCATTTACATTGATATATATTGTGCTTGTGTAGTTTGAGTAGAATTGCTTAGTTGCTTAGTCTTGATTAGAGTAATCTAGCTTGTTCACCTAGTTGGTAAAGTAGTGACTTAGCCATTGTGTGTGAATTAGAGACTATAGCAACTAGAATTGTCAATAGGAGGCTTGCCGACAAGTAGAACTAGAGCAAACGCTTTTATCCCCATTTGTTATTCTAACAAATTTGTCTAGTGCATTGTAGAAATTTTAGTAGGCTATTCACCCCCCTCCCCTCTAGCCATTTAGGACCTTTCACTCGCGATGCATCGCGGGGTGGCGGTTTGCATCTACCGTAGCGGGGCTCGGAGCGATTTTCTTTGCTATCGGTTTTTTTTGTAAAAAACAAAAAACCAAAATAAAAACGAAACCGAATTGGGTTTTAAAGGATTTTTGCCAAAAACGATCGGCTTTGCTTTTCTAGAAACCAAACTATTTTTTTGCCGAACCGAACCGAATTTTCGGTTTTTACCGAACACCCGTGGGTGAGGAGGCCGGAATACAAGCGTGTGAGTGGTGGCATGGTATGCTTTTCTCTAGCGAGACAAGACAATGAAGAATGCGTAATGAAGATAATGAACGTACTCCCAGTTTAACATTTTTAAGAGCAATTCCAACATTTTTACATAATGGGTTTGCATTCTTGAACTATGCAAAATATGTTCAAAAGAGCTCTCCAACAGTTTTGCAAACGACTTTACATATTTGCAAAACCTTGCAAAATCCTCCCTTGGACTCCCATATCTGTAAAGCCGATCTCACTTTGCATATCCCCTCCCGCGGCGTGAAACTTCGTCACGTATTAGAATAAGTGGAAGGGCATGCACATAATTTTGTTTTTGTCCCGGGGTTACTTGATATGAGTTTTTAAGAGGTGGAAGGGCATATAAAAATTTTTATTTCTCTCTTATAGTTTGACAAGTAAATTTATGCCAAACTATTGGAGATGAGCTCTTTTAACTTAACATTTGGATTCAAATGATTAGCAAATAAGGGCACAAATAGACAACCTCGACAAGGGGGCCGGCGACCGACGACCACCGTTGCGGATTTTTTAAAAAATTTTGCCCTTTTTCAAAACAAATTTCAAATCCATCCCCGTTTGAAACTATTTGCATGGGGTATCCCTTTTTGGTCGTGCCGGTCCCGATGGCGTGATTTTTACACATGTCGCGCCACCGCATGTGGCGCGACCGGTGCATCCACCTGTGGCGGGCTGGCGTTGACCGGGCCCGCCACGTCGCGCCGCATGTGGCGCGGCGGGAGCAAGGATGCCATGCATATAGTGCTACAAGTCCTATTCAAATTTTGAGAAAAAATGTCACATGAGACATCAGTAGCACTTTTCGTTTGTTTGTGAAATTATTATCCTACCATGACCTAACTAGGCTCAAAAGATTCGGCTCATCCCGTACATCAAAATTATATAATTAATTTTTTTATTTACTTACATTTTGTATTCCATGCATGAGAAAAGATTTGATATAATAGGTCAATAGTGAATTTTGAAGAGAGAATTGGAAAACTAAATAGGGATGACCGGATGTGCAGGCCGCGTGCATGCGGTGTGTTCACTTTATGAAAAAGTGAATCAAAAAATGCTACAATGCATCCCGTCACATCAAATCTTTTAACGCATAAATAAAGTATTAAATATAGTTAAATAAAAAAACTAATTGTGCAGTTTGATTGAAAAGTGCAAGACGAATCTTTTGAGCTTAGTTAGTATATGGTTAGACAATAATTAACAAATACAAACGAAAAGTGCTACAAGAGCCGAACCCAAAATACTTGCACGGCAGTAGTATATGTAGTGTGTGTGACAGAGGGAGGATGGGCAGGCCGCGTGCATGATGTATGTTCACTTTATGAAAAGTGAATCCAAAAAATGCTACAAGATCCCGTCACATCAAATCTTTTGACGCATAAATAAGGTATTAAATATAGTTAAATAAAAAACTAATTGTATAGTTTGATTAAAAGTGCAAGACGAATCTTTTGAGCCTAGTTAGTCTATGGTTAGACAATAATTAACAAATACAAACGAAAAGTGCTTTGAAGAAATGAACCCAAAATATTTGCACGGCAGTAGTATATGCAAAGTGTGACGAGGGGAGAGTGCATTCATGCAACGTATTGTCACATCATTGAACTAAAAAATATGCATGTATGCACCGTCCCATGTTTAGTTTTCCAATTCTCTCTCCAAAATTCACTATTGACCTATTATATCAAATTTTTTTGTCTCATGCATGGAATACAAAATGTAAGTAAATAAAAAAATTAATTATATAATTTTGATGTACAGGATGAACCGAATCTTTTGAGCCTAGTTAGGTCATGGTAGGACAATAATTTCACAAACAAACGAAAAAGTGCTACAAAGGTCCCATGTGACATTTTTTCCCAAAGCTGAATAGGACTTGTAGCACTATATGCATGGCATCCTTGCTCCCGTCGCGCCGCATGCACTGGCGCGGACGTGGCGGCCCCCGGCCAACGCCAGCCCGCCACCGTGGATGCACCGGTTGCGCCACATGCGGTGGCGCGACGACAATAAAAATCGCGCCACCGGAACTGGCGCGACAAAAGAGGATACCCCATGCAAATAGTTTCAAACTGGGGATGGATTTGAAATTTGTTTTGAAAAAGGGCAAAATTTCAAAAAAAAAATCCACCGTTGCAGACGTGTGGCATGTGGAGTGTGAACCCTCCACCTGCGGGCTGCAGCCCGCGGTCTGGTCTTGAAGTTGAAGCGCGTCGGGACAGGGACAGAGGACGGCCATCGTGGTCTCGTGGACGGTACTGGCCGGCAGGCCGTGTAGCTGTGCGCGTCTTGCATTCGTGGGCTCCTTTATCTGTCATTATATTTATTTATTTATGGAGCAAACAACGACACCTATCTCGTCAAGGCGGAATCATTTGGTTGGACCCAATCAACGGATGTCGCATTGTATCTTGGCAAGGTCGGCAACAAGAGTATACTAAAGAGTATACTAAAGGTCGTAAGTAGGACTATACTGATTGCTAAAAAAAAAAAGTAACAAGTTGTAGGATGATGCAAAGAATAGAAGAGAGAGAAACGGGTTTAGACAAATGAAGCAAGAAATTTTGTGAGGAAAATACTTTCTATTCCCAGAGAGTAATTACTCCCATGTGTAGATCTCTAAATTTAAGGTGTATATGATCAAACGAATGTATGTGGATGAAGTATATGATCATACTATATATGTGAGTGAGCTAAGAGATGAGCTACCAAGTTAACGTTGTATTATTAGCCTTGCTCTAAGGCTGCAGTCCCAGCATCTCCTTGGCGTACAATGTTTACACGTCGGTGTGAAACAAAGGCCTGCATTGCATATACAATGTGTACTGGCCGAGGATGGAGATGAGCAGAGAGAGAAATTTTTATTGCCAATATGCAATCGTAACATAATGTCATATTTTAATATTTTATTTTAAATTTAACCAATTATAAATAAAATATAAAAACATTTATGATATCAAATAAATATCATTAGATTAATTAAGTACTTAATTTATAATAAGTAAATATGAAGCCATAGAAATGAATATTATTTGTTAGAAACTTGGTCACATGTGATCCACTTTAATTGAAACGCAACTCATAGTTTTTTTTTTTTTTTTGACAGAGCGAGCAGCACTAATAGTCTAATACTTGTAGCAACTAATACCTGTTTGTACTACTAGTTCGGGATGAAACTGGATTGATTATAGACAGATACCAGTGATTCTGCATAGAATATGTCTCAGAATTTTTTTCTCTGATGTTACAGCCGGATATGGATCATTTGGATATTGATATTTGTCTCGTATACATATCATACAACAAAATCTTAAGTATTCGAATTTGGATACGGATATTAAATGTTCGGATTCAGGTATACAAAATATCCATATAGGTTTGACCCTTTCAAAAACATGGACGGATACCGGGAAATATCCGTCAGATGTATCTCCTAGCACCAGCAGCCGCTTACTACTCCTTCCTACCCCATTGTGGACGCCCAAGTATCATCCGTAGAGAGAAAAGGGCAAGCAGCTCTTGCCGTTCGTCCAGAGATCTCTCAAGCAGCTAAGTACTGGAGGTCCAGGTATGGAAAGACTACCTTTGCACTATATTACAGTTTCAACTTTCTCGGACGTACTCCTGCATAATTGACTCACTGAAATATGTTCGGGGTGCAGTTTCCACTGATTTCACTGCTAATAGTAGGGCCATCCCGTTTAGATGATCATAGATATTGCATCAATCTAAACCTAGTGTGAAGCTTAGTTTGAAAATCTGAATTTCTGCTGCCGTAGTATATCCACTAGGTTGTACTTGCATCTTTCTGATCTAATTAATATTGGGGATCAAGTTTGTTTATCGTGTGTGTGTATACATACCTCGATTAATTATTTCCTTACCGTGTTAATTTATGAATTATGATGTGCACAAATCTCCTTGCATACGCTTTTGTGTGTGTTGTGTGTCTCTCTTTAATTTCTCTTTACATGTTTCTGAGTCAGTTTGGGATTTGATCTTGCAGGACGTGCACAGTACTTTTGAAGGATTTGATCTTGCAGGTTGTGCACAGTAGTTTAGAAAGACTAGTGATCGAACCAATGGTGTTCTCCTTCTTAATCATGATGAATAAGAAAACATACATCTTGCTTCGCATTGAGTTCCTGGTGGTGATTGTCACATTTCTGTTCCTTGCTATGTCCATCATGGACATCTTCCGTCGCCGCTTTCACAGCCCGCTTATCAAGTCCATCTTTAACATCCTGGACACAGTATCTGACTCCATAGTGGTCTACATCCTTGGTGCCATGAAGACAGCACCGATCAAGAATCACTTGTTTCCAGTGTGGGCCATTGTTCTTGTTAATTTCCGCAACAGCATCGATTTCATCTCTGGGTATGGTGTTCCTGACAAACGTGGTCGACGGTTCACCGAGTGGAGAAATGTAATGAAGCTCTTGGGAGTAGGATTCCTGTATGGATCCAGCGATTCCAAGTTTTTGCTCCCACTCTGGTCCCTCTGGAGCATGCAGATACTGAGAAGCTTCTACAGATTCCAGACACGTAATCTTGCGGTTCGGTCCATCTGGCATGGCCACAGTTCAAGCCTCATTTCAGAGTACATGCGAACTGATCGTGAACCTGGCAAATTTAGAGATGCAGACTGTGACCCACAGACAATGCAAGGATACAAATACTTGGTCTATGGAGAAACAAAGCGAAGTGTCACGCTGAAGAAGCCTCAGTATGTTCTCTGTATAGACCCTTGCAAGCAGCAACGGAGGAGAAGAAGCAACACAGGCATAGATACACTAACTACACTGGACAAAATCTGACAGTCTGATGGCCAACTTCTGCAACGCCAAAACGACAGTAGTAGCCAGGGTGACGACTTGAAGGATCTCTCCCTTGCCTTTGCGTTGTACAGGTTGCTCCGGTGCAGGCTTGAAGATGTAACGCTGCACGAGGACGCCATTCGCATTAACCAAAAGTTGATCAAAGCAAGAATTGCTGAGGAGGAAAATGACATGCGCACCTTTAGGGTCATGGAACTTCAGCTTGCTTTCCTCAATGATTACTTCAACACCCGCTACCCGATGGTGTTCTGGTGTGGTCTACCTTCACTCTTCATCAGCCTCGCGCTGTCTGTGTTGACCTTTGTTGTGGTATGTTGGCTTTCTGTGGACATCCGCAGGGTGATTAAACCCCCAGAGGGTGATACCACCCACCATGTGCATGGATTCAACGTCGATGTCAGTATCACTTGGGCATTCATGTTTTTCATGATGTTCAAGGAGATATGGGAGATAGTTACCTACTTGCTATCGGACTGGACAAGATTACTCCTCACATGCTTATACCAACGGTTCAAGTGTAAATGCATGAGGAGTAGGTTTGCGGAGGGAATAATACTATCCTTCTTCAAATCTAAAATTGTTACCGAGCGGTGGCATGGTGTCATTGACCAGTATGTCTTCTTGCAGTCGTACGACGGCAAACCAAGAGTTTGGAATCTGCTGCACAAACTAACAGTTGGAGTGGTGGAAAAAAAGGATGAAGGGGCAGAGCTAGGTAAGGCCATCAGTATTCCAGATTGCCTGAAGCCTGCTATTCTGGACAAGCTTCGCTCTCTGCACCTTACGAAGGCTTACCTTGCCAAGACGATGAAGTCACTGCCAGAGAAAGGGCCGAGGGAGAAATACCGATGGGCCTGCTTTCAACTGCCGACATGCTCTCACATTATTCTTGTATGGCACATCGCCACCAGCATTTGTGAGATAGAGCTGGCTAAAGGCAATGGCGTCGATCTAACAAAACCTGGGTTCCTTTGCAATCTCTTGTTTTGCTTCACTACGTGTTGCTCCTCCAAATCATACCTTATGGATGAAAACAAATTAAGTGGTAAACTTCAGGAAAGCTACATCATTGCAAATAGCCTGTCGCGGTACTGTGCATATCTGCTTGTTTCAAAGCCTGAAATGATCCCTGACAGCTTCCTCGTGCCAAAGATAGTACTCCAAGAAACTATCAAGTATACTCGTGATCAATTATTGAAAGATCATGACTCCCTACAGAGCAGGTATGACAAACTAATGGAACAAGCAGAGATTGCTGCTGCAGAAGAAACTGACAAAATGATGGCAGAAAGGGAGAATGTTCTGAAACAAGGGGCCATTCTGGGATACCAGCTCATCAATTCCGAGAGTGAAGAAGACCGCTGGATGATCCTGTCTGAGGTATGGGCAGAATTACTAGTACATCTTGCCCCTACTTGGAATGCAGCAGCACACAAGAAGTCCCTCGAGTCAGGAGGCGAGTTTATTACCCACATCTGGGCATTGCTATGGCATTGTGGGATTGAGAAGAGCAAACTGTGGCCAGTGGAAGATGTTCCTAATGAGAACAATGCCCCTAGAGGACGAGCACCGCAGGACGATCATGCTGAAAGTGGCCATGACCAGAATGGGAAAGAGATGCAGCAAGCTGATGCAAAAATAGGGATAAAAGAGGAAGCAGACACATCTAGATCAGATTTGATGCAGGGAGCTGCAGGTGCACAGGTGCTGGATGGTAAGGTGGAGAATGGAGTCCATGGAAAGGATGGGATTAATGTGATTACTCAGACAGAGTTTGTGGAACGTGCAGATGTGGACGGCACATGGATAGACCTTCAGACTGAAGAGCACAGTCATCAGGAGGACACGGAAGAACATATACAAATGGTGGTCCTGGGTCGAAACACGCATGCCGAAGATGCAGGTGAAGGGATAGCCAGCGTGCAGAGTGAGAACATTGTAACAGGCAGAGCCCTGCCCTTGCCTCATCAGAATGTGGTTAGAGGGATGAAGAATCTCGGGAACACATGCTACTTCAACGCAGTTCTGCAGAGCCTCCTTGCACTTGGTAACATGCGTGTGAGCATGTTAGAACCAGATGCTCTGCCTCTGAAAGGTTCACTTGGCCAAGAACTGAAGAACCTCTTCATGGAGACAACCTATGGCAACAATGATGCCAGCACCCCCCTTGTGCCTGAGAAACTGTTCAATATTATGTGCTCACGCAATTCAAGATTCCAACGTGACATGACGGAAGACAGCAATATCATGCTCATCTCTTTGCTTGATGATTTGAATGATGAGGAGCCAGGAATGGTGGAGTCCCTCTTCTATGGCCAGATTGGTAAAAATCTACGTTGCAAAGCTTGCGGGAATGCCACATATAATGACAGAGAGAAGCTTGATCTCAGTTTGGCAATACCCGCAAAGAAGCATGTATCAGTTGAGGACTGCTTGGACTTGTATGCCCGGGGAATATTGACGATTGGCTCTGTACAGACTGTTCTCCTGCTGGAAATGCCTCTATGAAACAAACTGAGAAGTCAGACAGTGGGACACACCTCAAGGCGCAACCCAGCTATCCACCTGATGAGAAACAAATAAGCATGCCAGACAACAATGGAGATGAAAATCAAATGGAACAAAGCCCGAAAGTGGAAAAGAAGATATGCAGTACGGTGGCAAGAGAATCTAATAAAATAACCAAAGCACCACCTGTACTACCCATTCAGCTGAAGAGATTTAGCTATGATCCACATGCACAGCATGGTAAGACCCAGAAGTTAGTGGAACATGTGATCTTTGAGGAGACAATGGATATAACGAAGTTCATGCACCCCAGGTATGGACACAATATGACTTTTTTTAGACAAAGAATACGACTCTCTTTTCTATTAATACTTAGAACTAGTTAAAAAAATTCATATGAATCTGAAAGTTCTTTTCAAACTTCATTTTGAAATTTTTATATATAATTGTCAATTTTTCATATATTCAGGCATACAGAAAATGAACTCTACAAATACCATCTTGTTGCTGTCATTGTACATGATGGACTAACATTATATGGAGGACACTATATTACCTACGTGAGAGGAAGCAGGATTGGGTATCAGCAGCAGTTGGGTGGTGCTTCTAGCACATGGTTCTGTGTAAGTGATGAGCACGTCCGAGACGCCTCTCTAGAGGAGGTACTTGAGTCTCAGGCCTACATTCTTTTCTATGAAAAACTAAAACAGCCAGATGTTAATACAAGTCATAGAACCTTCCTTGGAAGTGATGAGCACACAGCTCATTGATCCCTCATCAGCAGAACAATAAGCAATGATGGATAAACTTGGAAGCAATCTTGCATTAGCCTTCTGAATTGCTTGAAGATTTTAAGTGACAGTTGCAGCTTCCTTCCATTATGGAAATTATAATCCTTCTATGCGAGTATTTGTACACTTCGCAAGGATCAAATTTTTCATGTCATAGAACCTTCCTTGGAGCGTTGCAGGGTCATTTTCAAGAAAGAATCTGCCCTCATTATTCTTAGGTGAAAGAAACGTTACTTCCCTTTTTGATTGATACATGGCTAAATCCTTTGTTGTAGTTTTCCTTGTCTTTTATCTCTCTTTCTTTGTTACTTAACCTTTTTGTTGGATCTGTTTTGTTTCTTTCAATAGTGTAATTTCAGTAGGGGAATGCCCCCTACCTTTTCACCTTTTAAAATTCTGTATATGGTACTGCCATATATTTATCTTTCCTGCTCATTCAGCAATCAAGAGCATTTTGACCACAACACATCAGGAGAGACAAACAATGTGAAGAGAGCAGGTATCATCAAATTCTAAGTTCTACACAGTGAAAAAAAAAACGTCGAGGAAAGGGAATCGACATCCTCATTGGTAAACGGGAGGGAAACAGCTTGGAACAGGATGAAGTCGTTACCGGGAGGTCGTCAGAGCTGGCGAGCGCGCAGGGACGCCATACGGCGCGTGCGGGCGCTGGTCCGGCAGGACGGCCCGACGTTCTCCTCCTCCGCATCCATCTTCGGTCGCCAGGAAGCAGCAGCCGGGCGGCCCTTTGCGCTGGAACAGGAATCGGGCGGCGTCGGCGTCGGCACCGGTGGTCGACAAGTGCGGCGGCCGCCGGTGGGGAGGGAGAAGTCGGGTTGGGCTACTTGGTGGGCTCGTGTCTTCTTCCCATACCATGTGAAGTTCTGGATAAATATTGGGCCAGGCTTGTATGATCTCACACCCGACCGACCCGAAACACCTCTGATGGGTTTGGGCTATCATCTTACGACCCGACTTAACGGGCCGAGATTGGAAAAGTAACCTAGTAGGCAACGGGTGTTAGATGGACTGAATTGATGCAACGTTAGCAACTTGGCAGGCAGGCTTGCCTGCCTGTTTTTCAGCACACGGGAGATTCGCCGGCTACTCTTACCTGCTTGATTAACCCACCCCTATAATACTTTCACGACCTCACACGGTCCATCTCGCCTCGTGCTTTTTAGTCCATGACGCTTGCGTGCCACATCTAATGACGGAGAGAAGCTTGATCTCTGTTTGACGATACCAGCAAAGAAGCCTGTATCAGTTGTGGACTTTGTATAGGCGAATATCCAGGATTGGCGCTGTACAGACTGTTCTTCTGCTCTGCTGGAAATGCCTCTACCGACCAAACTGAGCAGTCAGACAGTGGAACACAAATAGGTGTACCAGACAACAATGGAGATGAACAACAAATGGAACAAAGCCAGAAACTGGAAACCAAGATATTCAGAACTGTTGCAGGAGAATCTAATAAAATAACCAAGGCACCACCTGTACTAATTATCCAGCTAAAGAGATTCAACTATGATGATCCACACATGCACCACATGATAAGACCCAGAAGTTGGGGAACCTGTGATCTTTGAGGAGACACTTGATATGCAACGAAGTTCATGCACCCAAGGTATGGACACATTTATTCAGTTCAATATGATATATGACTCTTTTTTTCTTTTTAGTACTTAGTACTAATTAAATAATTTCATGTGAATCTCAAAGAATTTCTTTTCTAACTTCATTTATAAATTTTATATCTGTCGTAATTGTCATTTTTCTCATATCTTCAGGCATACGGAAAATGAATACTACAAATACCATCTTGCTGCTGTCATTGTACACGAGGGACAAACATTGGATGGAGGACACTATATTACTTTTGTGAGAGGGAGCAGGATTGGGTATCAGCAGCAGGTGAATGGTGCTGCTAGCACATGGTTCTATGTTAGTGATGAGCACGTCCGAGATGCCTCTCTAGAGGAGGTACTTGGGTCTCAGGCCTACATTCTTTTCTATGAAAGACTAAAGCAGCCAAATGTTAATACAAATCTGGAGACACAGCTCATCGATCACTCATCAGCAGAACAGTAAGCAGTGATGGATAGACTCTGAACCAATTTTCCATTGGGAATGTCAAAAGCATGGCAACCACACTGATTTTGTACATGCTACTAGCATAGATTCATCTTTCCTATTCCTTCAGCAATCAGGTTTTTATGGGAATTCAGTGCTAGTGCCCCTGCTTTACAATGCAATACTCTATTTTTCTAACTTTGTGATTTTTTTGCATTGCCGATTTTGTTTTGAATGAAGTTTCCATTCGCCCTGGTTTGTATCAGTGTTAGCTGCTATGGGAATAAACGACGAAAAGATAGAAATCAAAACTAGGACCATATTATCCAAAAATTCCACTTTCTGTTTGAGTTGTTTAGATTTTTTTTTTTAAAAAATGATATATATTTTTTAAAAGACGAAACAAATTGAAATAAATAAACTCAATACTTGAAAGTAGTAGATCTCATTTAGTGATATAACTTTCCCATAAAAAAAAAGTATCTTTATCCAAAGATGGGATTTTTCTAACACAACAAGAAACTTTATTATTCTTTTTACCATCTTAATGACTTCAAGTAATAGAATTCAAACCTATGAATATGTAGATCTCACTGGCAGCCCCAATTTTTATATATTTATCCGACATCATACAAGAAAGACATGAATTCTTCTAAAGTAACAAGTTTGGTACATATAACTAATATATTGTTGAAATTTTATAATTCTTTTTTTAGCATCTTAACAATCTCAAATAAAAAAAAAAAAACTCAAAAAGCTATAGATCTCATCAAGGCTACAATTTTCATACTCAAATCATATACATCCAAGGTCATATAGTAAGATATGATTTTTCTAAGATTGAGTGTTGCTGCTGATATATGGGTGAGGTTGAGTAAGCACACGTTTAGATCTAGATAGATGGGACCCGCCAAGTTAGCATGCCACGTCAGCTATCAGGTTGAGTAAACACACATTTTGATCTAGATATGGGACCCAGAATAACTTCAGGGATAAAAAAAAATATTTTGAGACTTTGGAGGCTATATGACACGTGCAGGCAAATTAAGGTTCTTTGATGAATTTGACTATTTGGAAAATTCCTTGATTTATTATTCTTTTATAGATTTTATAGAATTATTGGAGATGCTCTAAAAAAAAAAAAAAAAAAAAAACGAGTCTGCAGGGCCCAGTAGAGCCCAACAAAAGAGAATGAACTAACCCATACCACCTCCTAGGCCCAATCCAAAGGGACTTCCCAAACCATAGCCACAGCGTTTACAACGCCTCCGCCGCCGCCGCCGGAGCCGGCGCCAGGCGGCGATTCCCGAGATGGCCTTCGCAGGCAGCGCCGACGACTCGGCGGAAGATTTTTCCGCGGCGGCCACCGTGGTGCGCTTCGACCCGCCGCTCCCTCTCCCTCCGCGGGCCCGTTCCATCCCCGGCCTCCGGCGACGGTCCCGTCGTACTCGCCTTCCGCGACCCCGCCAGCTGGCGAGCCGCCTGGGAGGGTTGCCGAGGCCAGCCTCGTCTCGCAGTGCGAGGTAATTTGCCCTGGTCCCCCTCACTACCCCGTCCCCCTTCCTCGGTCCTATCTGTGTTAGCAAAGCAGTGAAAATTGATGCATGAAGCAGTGCGAGGTCATGATTTAGTCTAAAAAAATGCTGCATTGCGAGTAGGAAGGAAATAGATTTAGCGTGTCGTTTACTTTGTTCAGATGCCTGGAGAGTGTCGATGGAGCTATTAAAGTTAGAAACATTTGCCTGTCCTTCGCAACAACAGCGAAAGAAATAAAAGAAAAAAAAGATCATGTCTCCTTATTGCAGCTGGCCGAGGTGCCTCACGCTAGTCATGTGACGCAGTAAGTTTAGCAGCTGCAGATATCAAACAGGGCAAACCAGCTCCTGGCTACTGGAGTTGAGTGGTTAGGGTTGACAATGCTCCATAATCCTTGGACTATGTTTGTTTCGCTTATGTTTTTTTTCGTTCTTTGAGGAATGCAGAATGCTAGTTATGGAATCAGGAATAGAAGGCTAGTTGGGCACTTGAAATTATTCAGATAGGCTGGTTTTTCATCCTCTCATGTGCCATTTGTGTCTGTTATCTTTCAATATTGCATTTATATTTGTTCTCTTTCAAAATGTGATTTTCAGTTTTATCCCAGTCGACAGAGAACAGTTGACAGTGGTCAGGGTTGACTGTGCTATATAACACTTGGGCTATGTTTCACTTGTAGTTTGTACTTTATGATGCTTTCTTTGTGGAATGCCGGTTATGGATCCAGTAAACGTAGACCAGTTGAGTGCTTTATCTTGTTCAGGTGGACGGGTTCCCATTTATATTTGTTTTCTTTCAATGTAGCTTTAACTTTATCCCAGCCCATGTTTTCAAGACGCCTGGGCGAACCATGGGACCATCCGATTAATCGACAAATCGACACTACCAGACCTGGACGCCATGGGACCGTCCAGGACGATTAATCGCGATTAATCGGACGTCTTGAAAACATCCCAGCTGTCTCAACTATCATGCTTTTACGCACTGAGCCAAACCACAACTGTCTTCGTCTGACAATAATTAGTTTTTTTTGGCTGATTAACTGGATGCTAGTGTTCTGTCTTTTGGGAAAACAGTCTCCCTCTCCCCTACAATTAATTTCCACAGCCTTAACTATAGTACACTATAAATGGTTGTACTCAGTAAAAAATAATAAATTTTAATTTGCTGAGTTATGTTCTCTCTTATTCTTCAATGTAGCTTCCCAAAAACGTGCAACTTATGTTCTCTTCTTCTAGTGAATATCTATTTTTTTACTTATGTTCTGTCTCAAATGCTACTGATCATTGATTTCATCACTGAGAAAGAGTTCCCTCCCTTCTCCTTTTGTTTTTGTTTTGAGGGATGCTTCTCCTTTTGTTTTTGTTTGTTCTCCTACCAAAGTGCAAAGGATTTGATTTACCATTGCTGCTGGCGAGTTGGCTGGCTCAAGTCTGCCAGTCAGCAAGTATAACAGCTGCATACATTAAAGAGGGCAAACCAGCTCATGGCTACTTAAATTTAGTTGTTGTGGTTGACACTGCTCCACAGTACACATGTTAAATCCACTTTGTGTATCGATATCTGCATCTGATAATTTATTAGTGTCAAGGCTGAAACACAGTGTGATGGACAAGTGACAAGCACAGTTTACACTAAGGACATATTGTATAGGATTTAGTGATAATATTAGACATCAAAGAGGGCAAAGCAGATCCTGGCTACTGAAGTTGAGTGGTTGGGGTTGACAATGTCTCATTACATCAGGCTACGTTTGTTTTGCTTGTGGTTTCTTACTTTGTGGTCATGTGTTCTTTCTGAAATGCCGGTTCTTGGAATCACTAAAAGAAAGCTAGTTAGGGACTTGAGCTTTTTTGTCCATCCATGCCCTATTTCTGTTTGTTTTCATTCAATGTGAAATTTGTATTTTTCTCTTTCAATTAGATTTTCAGATTTATCCCAGATTTCCAGTAAACAAAGAGAGCAGACCATCTTCTGGCATCTGGACTTCAGTGGTTGGGGTTGAAGTTCTCCATAACATCAGGCTATGTTTCACCCTTTTATTTTGAAGTTTTGATGCTTTCTTTGTGGAATGCGGGTTATGGAGTCAATAAATACAGGTCAATTGAGTGCTTGAGCTTATTCTGATGGACGGATCTTTGTCCTTTCATGCCCCAATTGCTTTCGTTTTCTCTCGATATAGTTTTCAGTTTATCCCATATCTCAGCTATGATGCTTTTACACACTATGCCAAATCACAATCTATTCTTATCTGACATTGATTTGTTGGCTTATTAATCAAATGTTGATGCCCTGTCTTCTGGGAAAACAGCCTCCCTTGCAATTTTTCGACAGCATTAGCTAAAATCTAATATGCATGCTTTTACACAAAAAATATTGTATTCTTTGATGAGATGAGTTAGGCTTTCTATTATTATTCAGTATTTCTTCTCAATTATCTTGTAAGAGAAAACCTATGTTCACTTCTCTTTTTGTCTGAAATGCTATTTGTCATTGGTTTGACCACCAAGGCAGAGGAGTTTATTTTCCTTTTTCCCCCTTGTTATCTCCTACCTAAAGTGCAAGGGATTTATTTGTTTGTCATTGCAGCTGGCCGAGTTGCCTGGCTCAAGTTCTGCCAGTCAGTAAGTAAAACAGCTGCATACATTAAAGAGGGCAAACCAGCTCATGGCTACTTAGCTTTAGTTGTTGTGGTTGACACTGCTCCACAGTACACATGCCGCTTCTTGTATTGATAGTCATCTAATATAACATCAAGGCTAAACCAAGAATTTGTGACTGACATAGGAAACATAATTGCAGTTACAACCCATTGTATGGCTCTCCTGCATTTTCGAGAAAAATAACTTGTACGGGATTTAACTATCTTCTGTATGATATTAGCCTTTATTAAAAAATATTGATGTGTTACCTTTTTTTTTGTCAAATTTGAAGAGCAGCGAGGAAAGTTCGTCAAATTTCGTAATGATCTCAGAAGTAAATTCAATTTCTCCCAAATCTAGTTATGCTGGCTTGGAATATGGCATATCGTACATGTTTGATATACATACCGAACTGGTCTAGTTTGAACTGTGATTTCGGGTTTTTGCTGGTTCTTGCTCGATTTGCTTCTGCATCATTTCTGCTCCTTTCCAAAGATCGGACTATATTTGCTGTTATGTTACTTCCTGCAGACCTGAAACACTGAGGTTGCCATGCATATATCATTTGCATTGCATATACCATTCCCATTTGACACATGCATTTGTGTGGTGTACTTGGTACTAGATTCTGTTTCATAAGAGTTTCTTTGCCCCCTCAGAATGCAATAAGACTGTATTTCCTGTTGTGTTACTTGCTGCTCACTGAAAGGCTGAGCTTGCCATATTTCATTCGCGTTGCACATATCATTCACATCTGACACAATCTTTAGTTTGTTGTAGTGTAGTTAGTACTAGATTCTGTTTCATAAGAGTTCCTTTCCCTCCAAAATTCAATAACATGACATGGATACACATCTCTGCAGGCTGGTGCACGATCAGGTTGCTCAATAAGCGCGTCACGCAAATGCAAGCCTCCCTGGTGGAAAGGCTTATTTGTAGCCACCCCAACTGACTACGAAGAAAGAGAGAAATGTGAAGAGCGTGAGATGGCTGCTTGTCTCGAGGCAGCAAAGGAGGCTTGCATCAAGTTTGCAAAGGGAAAATGCATTGGACCATTCCGAGATGCAAGGATCGCCTTGATGTCTGGGGCGCTGCTGCTGCTGACAAAACGACATCAACATCATTGTGTGCTGTGAAGAATCGGCAGTTGTTTAGCCCTGATCCTGGTGTGACAAACTACAAAGGAAGTGACGTGCTTGATAGCTTGTCATCGAATGAAAACAACAGATCTGGATGAGCTCTGGATGATGATTGTCAAAGGCGTTACAATGGTCAAGACATGGTGATGGAATTTGGAATCAGATTGAATAATAAAAGGATGATATAAAAGAGGTCTGATGATGGTGTATGCGCATTCTTGCGTTTCTGTTACTGAATTACAAGTGAAGGTGAAGAAAGTAATTTTGTGGGAATGAATGCGTTGGATCAATAGGCAAGGGCAAGATCGGTGGACATGGAGTGGGAAGCAAGGCAACCTGGTTACTGTTGCTTTTTGGGATTGTTTCAGATCATCATTGAACGAATCTGGTCAATGCTACTACACGAGTAATGTTGCTGAATACGTTAGGCTGTCAAGGATGTATTAATGTGCAGAGAGGTTCAGTTTGATAGAACTCGTTGGAGTATTCTTTTGCTCAGAGCTCAGGATATGAATGAATGAAGGTTATGAAAGCGCAATCCATTGATGTCTGTGAATGTACACTGTAAATAGTTTTTTTTTCTTTTCTTTTATAGCAATGGATTGTGAGGAATACATACATTTGAACCGTTTAGTTTTACCAGCCAAAGTATAGTATATCTGTACATTGTGATGATGTTGGAGCAAGCAAGCTTCGCCTACATTGCTGGCATCATATATAACAAGCTGACGGCAACACGGAGCTGTACGTAAAACTCCAGTGCTGGCTGCGCAAGTGGTGTGTTGTTTTGCTTTGTGCAGTGTCCGTGTCTGGAAATCATTGTACTACGAAGATCCTTGTGCTGCTTGACACTCTGTTTATGACATTGTCAGTTGCCGCGGACTGTTGGCGTTTGAAGTCCAGGGCCGTTGCGTTGTGCCGCGCTTGCAATGCTGTTGGCATTGTGGATCCAAGCAAAAAAATGGCGGCTGTCTTTTGTGCACTTGTTGGCAGCTGTATGTATGCCATCGGATGCCGTCGCGAGTGTTTGTATGGCCTACCGTACCCGTACGTGGGGGAGAGCAGCGGGTACAAACATACCAGTACATTACGACTTGTGCAGTGACAGGGCGTACCTAGAGCACGCATGAGGCTTTTTGTGAGGACAATCTCTCTCGCTGGATCAGATGGTGCAGGTGACTTGAATGGAATCCCAGGCAGGCAGGGCAGGTGCACGCAACGCAGCAGGCTGCTGGTCACAGTAGTAGCTGCAGGCTCCGATCCACGGTCACGGTCTCCTGCCTGGGATGCTCGCTGTCCGCTGGTCCCTGCGCCGCGGACGGACGGGCACGATACGTCGTCTCTCTCGTACACCACCAGTACACGACCAGTACACGACGGCGTGCGTGCCTATACTATACGTGCCGTCGTCGTCCATGTCCATCTTCACGTGCTAGGCATCGCTGTGGCCTGCGGCAGGAGATGGATTATCTAGTAATGGCGGTTAAACCATGTGCTGGTTGGTAGGTGCACCATCTCGCTCATTTTCGACACGGACGGACGGATCGAACGCCACCTCAGCTCGTTCATTCATTCAACTGTTTCCATGGGCGGGCACTGGTCCTCCTCGATCTCTGTCGACTCTCGCTCCCTCCCTCCGAGACGGACACACGGCTCCACGACAAGCTAGCTAGGGCTACAGTCCCTGCCGTCCTAGATGGCCGTGCTGCTGCTGTCTCGACGTGCAGGTGCAGCGTGTGGGGTCCGCATGCCAGAGCTAAGTAAAGTGTGACTGCAGCTTTGTGTGTGTCCCATCCGCCGGCGGCGCGTGCAGGTGCATGTGCATGCTTGCTGGTCAAAGGAGGTGCGGTCCCCGAGGACGACCTGTCCCCTCCGTCGCCCACGTCGGTGGCAGTGTGTTTAGATCACCAAAAATTTGGTCGCAAAAAAATCTCAGAAGCGTGTCACATCCCAAGATCAGAAGACGTTTCGTTTGTTAGTGGTAAATATTATCCTACCACGGCGTAACTAGCCAAAAATGGAATCGCTCATGAACGCATCTAACAATTAGTTTATTTTTTTTACCTACATTTATTACCCGATACACGTGCTTCAGATTTGATGTGATGAGGAATCTTCTTTTTATAGTAAAATTTGGGTAAAAATTTGGGCTCTAAACACACAGTCCACACTCATCTCTTGTTACTGCTGTTACCCGATTCCATTCACACGGATCGATCAAGCAAAAAAAAAAAAAAAAAAAAACTCAAGCAACCTCGCAACGCAAACGCAACGCAAAGGACATGGATCGAAGGCCTTATTCGCTGGCTACCAATTTTCGCACCACTAAAATCATGGCAAGCTAAATTTATATACGGCTTACCAAATTAAGAATTCTAGAGTTAGACGAAAAAATTATCTAATATTCTAAGTCTCAGATAAACAAAATGTTTCTATTTTCATAAGCAACACAGCATGTTCTAATTTCTATAGAAAACTGTTTCAGACTAGGATAAAAGGATTCTAGCTAGACGTGCAAATAGAAAAACGAAATGTCGAAACAAAATCTAATCAATACAGCAGTGCATGATGGTAAACAGGAATAGCGGATTAGATGCTAAAGACGTACACATTGTAAATATATATACACATGTTTTCTACAACTAAGCAAATTCGTTTGAGTTGATATACGTGTTGTATCCCACACAATCGTTGTGTTTGATATGTGTTGTATCCCACACAAATGTCTAAACAATAATAACACATCACAGATAGGAATACTGTTTTTATAGTTAAACAAAGTCAAGTATTTCCATACATATGAATTGCAACCCACACAAATGTAAAGGTAAACAAAGCCAAATGTCTTGCTATGTGATATAACCCATATACAAACACTAGTTCCAATGGATGATACATCATTAGTTAATAATACTAAAGCGAATATCATTAGGTCATCACAAAACAACTTTTAAGTAGTCTCGTTGTGTACATATATTCCTCACGATATGGATTACAGTCGCATATATCATGATTTTTTCTTCCGCGACCAAAAACTTACATAGATTGGCATAGATAAAAGATCACATTTTAAATAGTCTAGTAGAGAGAACTGGGCATACTAGTAGTAGCCGAAAGCATGTATGTATGACAAGGAAGTATGGGCTCTGTTGACACCCAAAAATGGCATAGGCTAAACCACCGCAAAATTCCGGACTTAGCCATATTTTTGGAGGTCCAAGTCACCGCAAAATTCCGGACTTAGCCAAATTCTCGAGGAGGATCAAAACGCTTTTCACGGAAGGTGACCGGACTCAGCGACCCGGACTCAGCGGCGCGTCCGGTCCAAATATCCGGTCGATCGTCGGTCCGGTCGCGTCTGCGAGGAGCAGGCGGCCGGGACACCGGCCGGACGGCGCCGATGCGTCGGTCCAGCGTCGGCCAGCCAGCGTCCGGTCGGGTCGCGCTGACTCTTCGCCTCTACGCGGGCCTTAGGGCCGGTGCGTCGGTGCTCTGCTGTAGCGGCGTCGGTCAGCCCGATTTGGGGCTCGATCGAATCAGATCCAAATCGGTTTGTTTCAAACTTGTTTGGTGCGATTTTTTGTGATTGGAAACGTCCCTAGGGCGCCTTCCTAAAAGGATAAGACCACCCTCCCCTATATAATGAAGGGGTTCATGGCCGATTTGATCCCATCTACATCCAATCGTCACAACACATCTACCAAACCCAATCTCCTCTCCTCTTCCTCTCCTTCTTCTTCTTCGCCGCCGATGCCATGAACGGAAGATCGACGACAACCACGCCCTAGAGCGGTCGGGCCGGCTAGGGCAGCCCATTACCGCCGCCTGCGACGGGGTCCCTCCCCGGCGTGTGGGGTTTCGGTTTCAAGAGATTTCGCCGGCGTGTCTTGCGTACCGCGCTCCCGACGAGGCTCCTCCGACGACGCGTTTTTACGCGATCGCGCTCATCGTTGGAGGCACAAGGTCCGTGTGGACATCCCTAGGCGCTTGCCGATCTTCGATTTCGGTTTGCCCTACGTGAGCGATCTTGCTCTTCTTATTTTTGGTGTGTTACCGATTTTTATCGTCAACACACTTTTTTAGCGACTCCATTGGGAAAAGAATTGTTTCGGTTCTATTTTGCGGCCGAATATATCTTTACCCTAGCCCTAATTCATCATTGATCTATCAATTTGTCGCTTGGTGTTTATCACATACGAAAGTGAAGCAAATTTGGGCGTGTTGTCTTTGTGATTTGAACGACTCCAAGAAAATTACAAAGATCCATGGAGCCGTATCAAGACATTACATCTCGGTATCATCACTCCACGCCAAAGGTACAACTTGCAAATTCATGCGATAATTCTAGTAATTATTTTGCAAGTAATATAAATTCTTATGACAATGTTGCTAGTTATCATAGTACTAGATATGTTTCATCGGCTACTTATGTTGATAGTGTTCCTTCACATCATAATTATGTATATCATGATAAAGAGCCGATGTATGCTGAAAAATTTATCGAATTCTAATTCTCCTAGCAACATGTCACTTATACTTTCATCGGCTATAAGTTCACAACGTGACATGCCGATGCATGACAAAAATAAATTGCTCTCCAAAATCAACATCTTGTGCGGTATTGATGCTCATGATTCGCTACACCTATTATTAGTAATAACCATAGCCGAATCAATAAAAATTCAGCATCCTGTGATAGTGATTATTCTCGTGATTCGGCTTTATTTAATACTAGCCGAATTAATGAAAATCCAACAAGATACAGTAAAGATGTTGATTATGATTCGCCTTTATCCGACTTTCTCCAAGCAAATTGGGCTAATGAACGGTCGTCATGCCATAAATCCACCTGGATCTTCTACATGGAGAATGCCCGCATACACCAGACCTTATGTGTTATGTTATGATTACTTGAAAAATCCTAATGGTTGGCGGGTGCCTAAATTTAATATGTTTAATGGGGAAAGTGGTACAACCGCCGTGGAGCATATTAATATATATCTCTCACAATTGGGTTACGCCAAGAAAGAAGACTACATGAGAATACGGAATTTTCCTTTTATCTCTCACTGGTATTGCCTTTGCATGGTTCACATCTTTACCCAAATATACTTTGCTGGTCATGGTCTAGATTAGAAGAATTATTCTATGAATTCTTTGGGAGAGATACCGAGAAAAGACCAATCACAATTAGGACAATGGTTGAGGCGGGATGGTTAAATGATTATCAAAAGGCAAGTCTCACTACGTAAAAGTGTGAGGAACATCGAAACATGCTACTCCCCGAAACTCACATTGAATCGGTCAAACCGACTTGTCGGTCGGATAAACCGATTATTTCGCTTAGTCAAACCAAATTGGTTTCTTCGATTGCTTGAAACCGATAAAACCAGTTTAGGAAATACACAATCTTTGCCTTGCCGAAAAGACACATCCGATGGCTGAAATCTTGGAGAAAAATAATCCAGCCATCTTAATTCGACCCAGGGCAAGCCGATTCCACTATTGGAAAAAATGTCATAATCGGCGAACCTAGAGAGCCTAAGAAGAGAAAGCAAAATTCAGATCGTGAGGTGGTGCTAGAAAGATCTAATAACAATCGGGAAAGCCTCAAGATCACCATCAAGTCTTCTAGGCTCCTGGGGCAAGCTCATGTTCCCATTCATAAGCGTAGGGCAACCACTAGTGTCATCATCCAAAAGGGATTGCTTGGAATCAATTCTTAGAACTAGTGGACAGAAAAAATCAGCAAGACCGATTGCTCAAATCGGTCAAGCTATTTATAAGCAAAAGTGCAGCACACACATAAATGTGGAGTATTGGTTCCTCGCCCATTAATGTGTCAAAATCTCCACCAAAGGAGAGTGTGTGCTAGTGAAATTGACAATGGACAGCAGATTTACCTCGTAGCCGATTGAGCCATAGCCAATCGTGCTTCGATAAGAAAGAGCCAACTACCTTACTTGAGATGGCTAAGCCGATCCCGTGAGGCGACCGAGCTGGCTAAGGTTGCTGCCATTGAGTATGAATCGGCATTGACGACTTCCGAGTCGGCTAAGCCGATTCCTATTGTTGTAGATGCTTCCACAGGTGCTTCAGAAAGTTTCACCACTACTATGGTGGGCGTCGAGACACAAGAAGAGCTTGTGGAGGAAATTAGTGACGTTAGAGAGAGCACACAAACTCTTTCCAAAAGTATTGTTAATGATGAGATCATCAAGAGCAAAACCTTTGTTGCTACATCTTTCGTCACTAAGGTACAAAATTACATTGGCCTACATGTTGTCTTCAATTGGAAGGCCGATGATAATGTGTTGTTAAAGTTAAAGCTTTTCCCAATGCTTAATGTGAATTATACATATATGTGGATTGCTTTACTTATTTTAAATTCAATTCATACTTGGTCCCGAATGAGATATAAGTTTTGCAATTACTTTGGATTTTATGATTCGGGGCTAAGATTGAAGAATATTGCTCATGCCGATGTTTGTTCTACATTTAATTCGCATGAAAGATGATTGTAAAGGTGTGGTCGAATGGATTGATGTCAAATTTAATCTCTTCGCTTGTTAAGCATTGAAGCCGATTCTAGAAAATCGGCTTACAAATTTAATGCTCACCTTTGGTTCTATCTGTTGTGATCATATCTTTAACATGTTGCCGAAAGGTAAATTTATTAGGCATATTGATCACAATGTTTTGCCATCAACTCGAAACTTGGAAGAGCTTATATATTGCAAGTTGTGTAATTCATTTGATCATAATATTCATAGTTGCAATGTATTTCATCACGAGATTCAATCGGACATTGATAATGACCGATTGAAGTTTTTTGAGGCTCAACAAGTGGACCGATTAGATTCAATCGGCCCCATGGCATACTGAGTTTCAAATCGGCTTGCATTACTAGCCGATTCATTTGAAGCTCAAGGCTCTAACGTTCAAGAGAGAGATGAAAGACCCTCAAGTGAAGGCAAAATGTTATCCACAAAGTTCAAATTGAGGATATTTCAAAAGATAGCAAGGTTGCTCCAATGTTAGAAGACACCGGGGGCAAATAAAATCTCTCCATCTCTACCAAAAGCCGATTAATTCTATTGAGCAAGAGGAATCGGCCGGAGGTCCTTCTTTGGAGCCTATCCATCAAGATGAAGGAAAGGAGAATGCTCATAAAGCCGCGAGGGCAAAAAGCATGACAAAGAAAAGGCAATAGAAGACCGAAGCTTAGCCTTGAAGAGCTTCTAGCTAAATATACAAAGATAGGGGAAGCGAATCGATTAAAGAAAATCCAAGCATCAAAGTTGCCTCCAAAGCATAATCCTCAGAAACAACATTGGCAAAGAAAGGTGAATGTTCCATCATATTTCGAGCCACAACATGTGGAGTATGCAGCTCCTAAATGCTTGAATGAGTCATCATCTTGCAAAGACCGATTTGATCAAAATCGGTTTGGAGCTGTGACAAAAGGGAAGGTGGTAAAGCAAGTTTACCGCGTGAAGTATGATGGACGAAAGAAGGAGAATTCAGATCTGAATGTCACCATTGAGAAGCCGATTACATTGTTGAAAAATCGGCTATTGATGGTAAACAAGTTGAAAATTCATCCATCTATATTAAAGGTACTAAATCTGAACAAGAAAGGGTAAAAGTACCTAAGATCAAGAAAGAATTGCCGTTGTCCACAACGGAGATTAAACCGATATGCTCAATCGGTTTACCAAAATGGCAGGAAAAAGAATTGCAAAAGCTCAAATGAGAGAAAGCTAAGAGAAAGGGGTTTAGCATGGGTCCCAAAAGGAAGCATTAAAGATCGAAATGATGGTGATCAAGCAAGCGGTGCGGAGAAAACAAAGAATAGAAGAAAAAGATCTAAGACACAATCGCCAAGTTGGAGGTTTGCACCAAATCATCAAAATCATTGGACATGGCCTCATCCATTTTCTCTCGCCTGTGCATATGTGGAATTCACCTCATGGTTTGCATAGTTATCCCTCATATTCTTATGTTGATCCTTGGTATGGGTCTTTATATTATTGGGGGTTGCCAAATTATCACGCTTTATCAATGATCAAGAGCCGAAAATATTTTATTTCGGTCATGCATATTCCTATGTGTGAATTAAAATGGCCGATACATAGTATCGCCCTTAGTTACTTGGACAACCGATACGATGGGCATTCGTGTTGTTTGGTCAAACCGATTGAGTTTAAATGTACTAACAACCAAACCGAATATGAAGCTCTCTTATTCGGGTTGATCATGTTAGATGCTTTTGGGGTTGATCATTGTTGATGCTCACTAACTCATATTTTTATGCATCAACAATTCATGGAAAAGGACTAAAATATAATTAGATAACCTTATTAGGGGTTTCTACTAATGATTTCCATGAGTTTTGGTAAAGTTGTGATTTGCGTGGACTTAACGTAAAAATAGCGTAAATGACGTGTCATACGGCCCGACGTAACGCAACGCAATCCAACTCGAAACAAGTCTAGAAGGCTCCTGATTACTCCCGACGTGAACGAAAACTTGACACCGAAGAAAACATCATCTAGAAGACTCCGGAAGCCACGACGCATCGCGGGGCCCGAGTGGGACCCACTGCGGGCCGATCGGCCCAATAATGGGGCGATCGGCCTCCCTTTGGCGCCACGCAAGCCCCGTCTCCGGAACCTTCCTCCACCGCCTCTAAGACGCAAATCTAAACCGGTTGTTTGATGTCGGTTTGATCCAAGGGCGTCGTTAAGCACGAAGATTAGTACCACATTGCTCGCCGAAGGCGAAGAGACATAAGAAGACCCATATATATAGACCCCTAGGCTCCCCTGTCTAAAACAATCTGATCCAAAGCCTCAAGTCATCATTAAGAAGGAGATCAAGAAGAAGCCAAGACAGAGTAGAAGAGGAGACACCAAGAGATAGGATAGCTAATTCATAGCTCTAATCTAGAGCCTAGTTTAGATAGAAAGTCGAGTTTAGAGAAGAGAGCATCTCGCTCCGGTTTTGGATCTGTAAGTTACACTATGGATCAATATTATTATTGTTCTCATACACCTTTGTGCTATTTCATTACTATGTATGCAATTAGTCTACTTATACTTAATTCTAGTCATAGCATATTTGATATGATCATTATTCATGATAATTCAAAGCACTTATTCGTAGAGCTCCTAGTATATTACACGTGTGTGCTAGGTAGTAGAGAGTATGTAAGCATGGTGCTTAGATATAATTTACTTGCGGATTCACCTTATATGCCGGGTCGTGTGGTAGATCGTAGTGGTGACAAAGACTATTGAGTCCTTTGCAATCCATCCCCGTGTATAAGACTAGTCGATAATGGTTCTTGGGATTATCTTGTTTCGTTCCTCGATTTTCTTAAGTAATCTTCTGGTGCACATTCTTATTTATGGTTTTGATATATATATGATCTTATGCTATGCCCGTCTAAACATTTTGTAGATTCTTTGTATGCTACCTAAGAACTGTCCCTTTGTCATAAATCCAATCCTAATCTTACTAGGAATTAATCTTATGCTATGCTCACCACGTGCACCTCTACCTGTCTCATATACCTTATTATTATTATTATCATTATTATTGGCTCACCTTGTTTAAGTATATGCTAAATACTACAAAATCTCATTAGTCTTCTATCACTATCTTTAATCAAATGAATTGTTTGTCATGTCTTCCTCGTGGATTCGATATTTAAAAACCCTCCCGGGTGAAATGCTCACTTTGGACCGTCCGCGCTTGCGGATCTATAATTATTTCTCTGTAAGCATAACAAATACCAACAAGCATTTACGGCGCCGTTGCCGGGGAAGATTTTGATAGCTATTCTTTTGATTATTGATAGATGAATACTAAGTGTGGATTTTGCTACTTAGCACCTCTCGCTTAAACAGATTTACCCGTTTATTGTCTTTTTTCTATCTTATTTGCGGGGTATTAACAGGTTTGATTGTGATTCACTACACGTTGATCATCCGAATCAAGTCAACCCAAGAAGCTACACCAAGTACACGAAGCCATGACCGAAAAGACGCTGTGAGAGTTCTCTCGCTCCAAACATCAAGAACATTCTGCGACCGACCTACACTTCCAATCAATCATGAGTTTGAGCTCAAGGCAAGCCTCATCAACATGGTGCAAGCTAACCCGCTTTGAAGGAAAGACACATGAAGATGCAAGCACTCATCTCCGGACTTTCATGGAGATAGGCGCCACCATCAACATCAAGGACATTCCCAAGGACACGATCCTGCTCCGCTTATTCCCTTTCTCGTTATTGGGAAGAGCGAGGCAATGGTTCTACTCCAATGAACAAAAGATAAACACATGGGAGAAATGTTCTACCTCATTCCTAGCAAAGTTTTTCCCCACGTGCAAAACCAATGCCTTACGTGGAAAAAATTACCAACTTTCGGCAGCAGAAGGGAGAATCTATTCCGAGGCATGGGAACGTTTGCAAGAATATATATCGATTGCCCTCACCATGGAATGGAGGAATGGATGCTCTTACAAGGATTCTACCATGGACTAAATCAAAACCAAGAGAGCATCTAGACGCCACTTTGCCGAAGGATCATTCTTATCACTCACACCGGGGAAAGCCAACATACTTATGTGCAAGATATCGAAAAATCAAGGCTGGACCCCGAAGAACACCCAATACTTGTCATCAAAGTGAAGAAGTACAAGAAGAACAAGAAGAACTCAAGGCGTGATCAACTCGATGGACGTGCTACTAAATTGGCTTGAGGAGCGAGCCAACTACAAGAAGGATCGACAAGCTTTACAAGACTCCATGAACGCTTCAAGAAGTTCAAGCTTGGTGGTCCACAAGTCAGCACCACCCCAAAGAGAAGACCCGCAACCGCGACCGACTTACGCAGGTAAGTATTCAGGTAATAACTTTAATTCGGGTAATAAATTCAAGCAACCTTCTTTACGAGAATTAATTGAAGAGCAAGTTAAAATTAATGATAGTTTCTCTAAAAGGTTAGTTGCTAATGATGAAATTCTAGAAGATATAAATGCTAAAATGGATAACTTTTCTCGCTATGATAAAAGAACAAGTTGCTTTTTAATATCAAACTAGAATCAAAATTATCAAAATTGTCTGGCTGCTATGCCTATTGCCACTAATCATGAGCGGTACATAACATCCGAACAAGAGGTGGTAAGCAAACCACCGATCCACCATACCCAACGGGCACAGCAAGACCTTTGGCTAGAACACCTACGGCACCTGCAGCCCCTGCACCACCCGTAGTACCGGCCAACATTCCAGAAGATAAGGATGACGACGTAGAAGAAGTTGTGCGCCAAGAACCCACAGGACAAGACTTTCACGACACCAACTTCCTACCATATCCAAGAAGAATTAGAAGACCTCAAATTGATGATCAATTCGGCAAATTTGTAGAGGTAATCCAAAAAGCTTTATGTCAATATACCTCTCTTGGATGCCATGCGTGTCCCAACATACGCCAAGTACATAAGAGATATCCCGAACAAAAAGAGACCGCTACCAACCACGAGATCATCAAGTTAATGTAAGAGTGTAGTGCGGCAATCCTAAACACATTACCCATCAAGAAAAAAAGGATCCGGATGCCCCACTATAGAGTGCTCAATCGGAGATCAATATTTCAACAATGCACTCTGTGATCTTGGAGCAAGTGTCAGTGTGATGCCCAAGGTTGTCTTCGACAAACTCAAGCACCCTACCTTGGTTCCAACATCAATGTGTCTACAACTAGCGCATCAATCGGCCATTACCCGTCGGGAATCGCCGAGAATGTTCCAAAGGAGGATCCGGGAGTTCTTTGTGCCAGTTGACTTCGTTGTACTGGACATGCACCTGCACTCCGGGTCTCACTAATTCTCGGACGACCATTCCTAAGCACCGCCAACGCTCACATCAACGTCGTATTGGAGAAATTACATTTGAGATCAACGGAAAGGAGGAGAAGTTCGCCTTCAAACCCTGCACTGAACTCGCCACCAATGCGAACATGATCGATCAAGAGAAGACGATGCCAGACGAGCCATCCTCTCCAATGGAGGATGCACCAGAGGACTAGAAGATTGGAAGGTCCCCGCTCGAGGACCTTAACTACGGACCCTCGCCGTCAGGTAACTCGGTAAAAATTTAAAAATCCAAAAATATTTTATTTCTCGCATTTATTTTCTCGCAAATTAAATTCCTGCACTTTTACATTCACCGTAAAAAAGAAAATTTACGCCCCATGATTAATAATTTTTATGAGTGAAAACCTGTATAATTACTTTTCTCGTGGTGGCATAAAAATAATTTTTACTTCTTGTCTTTTATTTATTCATTTTTATTCAGAAAATACAAAAATAATGCAACCTTACAAGTGGGACCCACATGTCATAGGGACAAAACATCAAATCACCACTTTCTTTATTCCCTTTTCTTCCATCCATTTTCCACCAAAGCAAGACTCCACTTGACCAAACAAATACTATTCTAGCGTGGAATTTCAGCAAAGTTTAGATGGTGGAGAGGGCACCCGAGTGGGACCCACTTGGGGGCCGATCGGCCCCACTATCAGGCCGATCGGCCTCCTCCTCCTTGCACTATAAAAGGGCAGCCACACCCTTGCCATTCTCATCACAAGCAACACAGATTTCTGGTTTTCAAGGAGGAGTAGAGCTCGAGCAGAAATAGAGGAGAAAAGAATAGAAAACTAGGAAGAGAGGAAAAAAATCCTCGGAGATAATCCTCCTTTCCAGCCAAAAACCCTCTAGCCAATCTTCTTCACCTAAATACCAGCCATGTTTGGAAGGCTTCTCAAGACACGCTCCCGCTCCCGGGCTAGTTCCGGGCAAGCGATGAGCACGGACACCCGAGCGACACCATCGCCGACCGCTTCTCCATCACCAATGGCCTCACCTAGCCAAGGTAAAACTCTAACCTTGGACGTACACCTTCATTTACGAGTAGGAGAGGAGAGAAGTCGGTATGAAAAACTGAAAAATAGAGATTTTGCTAGATAACGAATTCATGGACCATATAGGGATTTTACCGGAGTTTGCTTTTATTTTTCAGTTATTAGGTCTGGTCATCTTTTTACGAACACACTTCGAAAGGGGGTGCCGACTTCTTACTCTAGAGTTTTACGTGCACTTTAAATTTATACGAGGATGGGAACGGGGTAACCTTCCGGTTATTCCGTCAACCATACACCATGACCTGGAAACAACTGAGCACTGCATTAGGCTTCGCATCAAGCTGCCCAATAGACGTAACCTCTATCTTGAGTGACTTTAATAGGGAGATTTTCTGGCGAGAAATCTCTGGAAAGGGCATGTTTCACCGGCCACGCACTAATGACATCCACCTCCCAACTTTAAGATTTCTGCATAAATGGATGGCCCTTGCCCTCTTCCCACGAAAAGACAACATCACCGTAAGAACATCAGAGCTGGCACTTATGTATGCCGCTGTTACAAGAACACCCGTCTCGCCCGTTAAACCGTTAGTGGAACATCACATATCGCTTCCCAACTTAGTTGGGGACATAAGCTGCACTTCTCTAATCACACGAATAGCCAGTGATCTCGGCCTGCTGGGTGACGACACCACCATACCTTACATAACCACTCCACGGGAGATTATAGTGTACGATTACTTCCGGCAGGGCCGCTGGGTAAGAAAGGATCAAGAGCAATACTACTACCTTCATAATAATGACGCAATCCCGCTTCCTAACCCGGGATTGGGCATATACTCTGTGCAATCTTTCTTGATACATACGCAGGCACAGCCGGTCCGCCGTCAGCCATCCACATCAACCAGAGCTTCGACGTCCCATTACAGAGGAGCTGACCAAACCCAGGAGGGCGCAGCATACCAAGCGTACGAGGGCTTCGTGCCACTGTATCCGCGCCGCGCCTATCCAGGAGGACCGCTGCCCACACATGAAATGCCAGAAGGTAGTCATGCAGCATTTATGCCGGCCCGCCATTCTTTTGCAGGTTATGAGTACCGCGACCCAGCAATATTCCGCCAGGGTGTGCACAACAACATGCGCACCGTGATCAACACTCAGAACACCCACTCCGACCTCCTTTACAATCAACAAGAATGGATGCAGCGAAGGGGAACACAGCTGGACGACATCCAGGACACGGTAGAGACTAATACTGAACAAATAGAGAGGCTCTTTGGCTATCTTGGGCATGAGTAAGTGAAACAAGCGGCCTTGGGGGAGTGGTCCCCGTAAAAAACCACAAATGAAAGGAAACCCTATTCAACCAACCAACCAACCGTCGACCTTTGGGAAAGGAGTGCCCCCCGAGGTAAGTATCTATCTATCTATCTATTTATTATTAATTATTTTCTTTATATATTTATATTTAGGTTTGTTTAGCTAGCTAGTATAAATAAAGTTTGGTTTTAATATATATATACAGGTGTGCCGAAAAAAAAAATGAGAACAATAATAAAAAGAGTGATGAATTATGCTATAAGAACATGATAGATGTTGCTCCTCTGTGATAAATGCCTAGTTTACCATCTTTACTTCTCCCAGAACATGGATATAAATGTTTAGATTCTAAAACATGCTTTGAGCTTGAGTTCTGTGGGAGTATGATCTTAGATTTCAAGTCTAGGCAATTGACTGATATGATATGATAAAAGTTGAGCTACTATCTATCTTGTTCATACGTGACACTTAATTTCTGAGTATTAATCTTTGAAAATTCTAAAAATGATGAGTCTCCCTATGACATAAGCCCGATAAAATAAAATAAATGCCTTGTTGAAAATATGCTAAAGTTGCTTCATTTATATATCTCTATGTTTTCAAGAGACTTGGGCATGACAAGTAAAAATAAATAGAAAAATATATATATATGAGAGAAAAGTGAGATGAGAAAGAGGGAGAGAAATGAACAAGTGTTCTACTAGGCGAGAAGGGCCTACCTCCCTAATAAAAAGAGATGAAAAATGGACAAGTGGTCGTGGCGAGTAGAGCCCACATCTCGAAAAAAAAAAAGAAAAGGAGAGAGAAGAAAGTGATAAAAGTCAATACGAGCGAAAAGAGCTCACCTCTCCAAACAAGTTGTCGTGTAACCCAAGGTTCTCTTAAATTTATTGCCATAAAGAGAGATATATTTTCAGAAACAAAAGAGGCAAAGAAAAAGGCTAAGAAATTAAATGTTTACTCTTATTGTTGTCATACAGGAACACTCTGTGCTTTCACCTTGAAAAATCTTTTGTAAAACTCCAGAGTTATAGTGAAACCACGAACTCGAGACATGGTGTTTGACTTAATTGTTTTATCTTTCAATAGTCCAAGACTCATGTATGATGAAAACCCCATGCTCTCAAGTAGATATAAGCAAGTTTATGATTCTCAATTTTTCATCCTACCTTGGTTGAGAATTGATTTGGTAACACACACAGAGTCTTGCTAGGGACTAGCAAGAGGTAAGCTTGGGGGAGTTTGTTGATGCTCACTAACTCATATTTTTATGCATCAACAATTCATGGAAAAGGACTAAAATATAATTAGATAACCTTATTAGGGTTTCTACTAATGATTTCCATGAGTTTTGGTAAAGTTGTGATTTGCGGGGACTTAACAGAAAAATAGCGGAAATGACGTGTCATACGACCGACGTAACGTAACGCAATCCAACTCGAAACAAGTCTAGAAGGCTCCGGATTACTCCCCGACGTGGAACGAAACTTGACACCGAAGAAAACATCATCTAGAAGACTCCGAAGCCACGACGGCGCGCAAGGGCCCGGAGTGGGACCCCACTGGGGCCGATCGCCCAATAATGGGGCCGACCGGCCTCCTTGGCGGCCACGCAAGCCCCGTCTCGGAACCTTCCTCCACCGCCTCTAAGACGCAATCTAAACCGGTTGTTTGATGTCGGTTTTGATCCAAGGGCGCCGTTAAGCACGAAAGATTAGTACCACATTGCTGCTGGTCAAGAGACATAAGAAGACCCATATATATAGACCCCTAGGCTCCCCTGTCTAAAACAATCTGACCAAGCCTCAAGTCATCATTAAGAAGGAGATCAAGAAGAAGCCAAGACAGAGTAGAAGAGGAGACACCAAGAGATAGGATAGCTAATTCATAGCTCTAATCTAGAGCCTAGTTTAGATAGAAAGTCGAGTTTAGAGAAGAGAGAGCATCTCGCTCGGTTTTGGATCCGTAAGTTACACTATGGATCAATATTATTATTGTTCTCATACACCTTTGTGCTATTTCATTACTATGTATGCAATTAGTCTACTTATACTTAATTCTAGTCATAGCATATTTGATATGATCATTATTCATGATAATTCAAAGCACTTATTCGTAGAGCTCCTAGTATATTACACGTGTGTGCTAGGTAGTAGAGAGTATGTAAGCATGGTGCTTAGATATAATTTACTTGCGGATTCACCTTATATGCCGGGTCGTGGTGGTAGATCGTAGTGGTGACAAAGACTATTGAGTCCTTTTGCAATCCATCCCCGTGTATAAGACTAGTCGATAATGGTTCTTGGATTATCTTGTTTCGTTCCCGATTTTCTTAAGTAATCTTCGGGTGCACATTCTTATTTATGGTTTTGATATATATATGATCTTATGCTATGCCCATCTAAACATTTTTGTAGATTCTTTGTATGCTACCTAAGAACTGTCCCTTTGTCATAAATCCAATCCTAATCTTACTAGGAATTAATCTTATGCTATGCTCACCACGTGCACCTCTACCCATCTCATATACCTTATTATTATTATTATCATTATTATTGGCTCACCTTGTTTAAGTATATGCTAAATACTACAAAATCTCATTAGTCTTCTATCACTATCTTTAATCAAATGAATTGTTTGTCATGTCTTCCTCGTGGATTCGATATTTAAAACCCTCCCCGGGTGAAATGCTCACTTTGACATCCGTAAACTTATGGATCTATAATTATTTCTCTCAGAAGCATAACAAATACCAACAATCATGTTGAAGCATTTGGTGATTCATTACTTGTAATCCAGCAAGTATCCGTGAATGTCAATGTTTAGATGGATCACTACGTGCTCGTCTTAATGCTTGTATTGATTTAATTGGTAAATTTTCCGAATTCAAGATTCGGCATATTCCAAGAGAAGAAAATCATACAAAGAAATTTGCTAGCTCAACGAGCTTCGGGCTACATAAAAGAAGGAGATCATGTGCATAAGAGGTATGTGCTTAGAGCAAATTTGCTTGCTCAAAATGCAATCGGTTTTGATGTAAAAGATAAATATTTTCATTTGCAACATTTACCGATGCATGAAAGTTTGCTTGTCTCAAATTCTAGTGAAAATTCGGTTCAACCAAAGCCAATTGGACAAACCGATGTCACTTACAATTTTGGACAGCAAAGTAAAGTTCTTTTAAATCGGTCTATTTACGTTTTGGACAATGGTAGTACCGATTTAGAAGATTGGAGAACTCCTCTCATAAAATTCTTGCGAGGAGCCTAGCACTAAGGTTGACAAGAATGTTCGGCGGGGTTGCTTTTAAGTACACATTGCATAATGGAGAGCTTTATAGGAGGACTGCCCGATTTGATTTGTTGCTAAAGTGTCTAGGAACCGATTAAGCAAGAGTGGCAATGGGAGAAGTACATGAAGGCATTTGTGGTACGCATCAATCGGCTCCAAAGATGAAGTGGTTGCTAAGAAGGGCTGGTTTCTATTGGCCTACTATGATGGTGATTGTTTTCGCTACTACAAAGGATGTGAAGAGTGTCAACGGTTTGGGAATATTCAGCTAGTGCCTACTGCTATCCTTCATCCTATTATCAAGCCGTGGCCTTTCCGTGGTTGGGGATTGGATTTCATTGGGCAGATTCATCCACCATCTTCGAAGGGGCATAAGTTCATCTTGGTTGCTACCGACTACTTTACTAAATGGTCGGAAGCAGTTCCATTGAAGAACATGACACACAAGGAGGTAATTGAGTTCATCACAGAGCATATTATTCATAGATTCGGCATTCCTCAAACATTAACTACGGATCAAGGGACGTCATTTATGGCTAAGGAAGTGAAGGATTTTGCCGAATCATATAAGATTAAGATGCTAAATTCATCTCCATATTATGCTCAAGCCAATGGTCAAGCAGAGTCAACTAACAAAACTTTGATCAAGCTTATTAAGAAGAAAATAATAGAACATCCAAGAAGGTGGCATGAGGTCTTGTCAGAAGCTTTGTGGGCTCATCGCATATCGAGGCATGGTGCAACTAAAGTCACTCCTTATGAGTTGGTGTATGGACAAGAGTCGGTGTTACCCGTTGAGGTAAATTTGGATGCATATAGATTTGCTAAACAAAATGACTTATCTCCTACTATGTATCATGATTTGATGATGGACAACATCGACGAGGTAACCGACAAGAGAATACGAGCTCTAAAGGAAATTGAGAAAGACAAAGCCCGTGTTGCAAGAGCTTACAACAAGAAAGTCAAGAGCAAATCGTTCCAAATCGGTGACTTAGTTTGGCAAACTATATTACCGATAGGGTCGAAGAGCAATCAATTTGGCAAGTGGTCACCTAATTGGAAAGGTCCTTTTAAGGTGGTCAAAGTGATATTTGGAAACTCCTATGTGCTTGAGTCAACGAGTGATGGAAAACGCCAAGATAAGGCGATTAACGGGAGGTATTTGAAAAAGTATTTCCCTAGTGTTTGGCAAGAGGCCTAGTGCTCTCCAAACAATGGCCGATGCATGCATCGCCCTTAGAATAAAAATGGCCGATACATAGTATCGCCCTTAGTCACTGGACAACCGATACGATGGGCATTCGTGTTGTTTGGTTTTTTCTTGTTTTGTTTTCAGGTTCGTGCACTTCTCACCTGAAAACAGGGGGGCATATGTTGACACCCAAAAATGGCATAGGCTAAACCACCGCAAAATTCCGGACTTAGCCAAATTCTCGAGGAGGATCGAAAACGGCTTTACGGAAGGTGACCGGACTCACCGACCGGACTCACCGGGCGCTGTCGGTCCAGCGTCCGGCCAAGGTCGCGTCCGGTCGGGTCGCGTCTGCGGGAGCGAGGCCGGCTGGGACACCGACCGGACGCGCCGTCTTGGCGCCCGGCCCAGCGTCCGGCAGCCGGCGTCGGTCGGGTCGCGCCGCGAACCTCTCGCGGGCGCCTCGACGGCGGTCCGGTGCCCCTAGAGGTAGCGTCGGTCAGCCCGATTTCGGGGCGATCCGAATCGTATCAAATCGGTTTGTTTCCAAACTTGTTTGGTGCGATTTTTTGTGATTGGAAACGTCCTAGGGCGCCTTCCTAAAAGGATAAGACCACCCTCCCCTATATAATGAAGGGGTTCATGGCGATTTGATCCCATCTACATCCAATCGTCACAACACATCTACCAAACCCAATCTCCTCTCCTCTTCCTCTCCTTCTTCTTCTTCGCCGCCGATGCCATGAACGGAAGATCGGCGACAACCACGCCCTAGAGCGGTCAGGCCGGCTAGGCAGCCCCATTAGCCGCCGCACGCCCACGGGGTCCCTCCCGGGCGTGTGGGGTTTCGGGTTTCAAGAGATTTCGCCGGCGTGTCTTGCGTACCATCGCGCTCCCGACGAGGCTCCTCCGACGACGTGTTTTGCGCGATCGCGCTCATCGTTGAGGCACAAGGTCCAGTGTGGACATCCCTAGGCGCTTGCCGATCTTCGATTTCGGTTTGCCCTACGTAGAAGCGATCTTGCTCTTCTTATTTTTGGTGTGTTACCGATTTTTATCGTCAACAGGCTCAATGTCACGTTTGCTCGCTTTCCAGGGTTTTCCCCAACAGCCAACAGCTTTTCACGCCTGTGCTACAGTACGTGTCTACGGCTGGGTGTACACGTGCCTGGACCACTCTGTAATGATCAGATTAGCAAAGGCCATGCTGATATCCCCGACGTCGTTGGAAGCTTTCAAAAGGAATTTTGGCAAATATTTTGACGTGTATGAAATGTAATATTTATGTGAGTTATATTACTGATCACCATGTAAACTCACCACATTCCTCTGCCTTCAATTACTCCTTTGAGGACGTATCCAATATTAGAACAAGTATGCTAAATGTTGACCGGAGGAGAGACAAGAGAAGCTGCATCTGTAAGCTTATAACCGGCTTGAGTACAAGAAACAAGAAACTATGTGGGAAAAATGAGCCCTATATTAATTAAAAAGAGCTAACTACTGACTGAGAGAAGACTATAAAAGCAGTCCCAACGGAAGAAACTAACATAATTTTCATAACAAAAGAAATTATTTATACAAACCATTTTTCACAAAGTGCTAGTATCTTCAAGTAATAATTGTTTTTCTCTTCTCTCTCCCAACTCCACCAATGGAGAGAGTTACATTAACCCTATAGAAACTAGATTTCTCCCCAATGACAAATTCATAGTTTCTTGTGCATTGGGTTAAGAGTAAACATGATTTCTCCATGAGGGCACTCACAATGCAGACTCTACCATAAAAGTCTAAGCGCATTTATTATATTTATATTTATATTTATATTTATTATAATTTGTCGATGTGGCGCTAACGTGGCGATATTTATGGAAGAGAGAGAAAAACCAAGACTCCAAGTCCATGATATTCGAGGTAATAAATAGTCTTAGAATCTATAGTGGATTACGCATTGTGAGTGTCCCCGTTAAACTATTTCTATGATTTATGCTCTTTTTTCTTATTAATTAGGGCTGCTATATCACCATTTTGCTTAGTTGAGAACTTATTTAATATAGATAGAAAACTACCATTACAGCCAACAAACTTGCTCTTATTGGATCACCATGTAAATTCACCACATTCTTTTGGCTTTAATTACTCCATTGAGGACTTTAACCTTTTCTACTATTATTAAGTGAATAAAAAATTGATTTAGCTTTAAGCATAGTTTTTTTTTATGCTTAATCAGCATGGAGACGCCTACTATTCCTGAAAAATTTTACTACTGTACAAGCTAATAATGTTGTTTAAAATTTGCAGAGGTGAGATCGTGATACACAAAGCATGTTTGGATACCCTTTGTCTAAGGTGAATTAAGATTTAAGTTAGTTTAAGTTCCATGCTAATCACCAATGCATATGCAATTGAGGTAAATACGCGACTTCAGTCTAAAAAAAAACAAGCCCTCATAACTAATATATAATAACCAAAGGGGATGTATATAGAACAAAAAATGAACCTTGACACGTCTCAAAGTCTCAACTATGGATCAACATTCCATTCACACTACCAAAATGGTGAACTTATCCTAGTATTTCTAGTTAGTAATGAATCACTACCACTAATCTTATCACATGAGAATATCATTAGGAGGCATTTAGTAAATTTTGAATGACAAAAATACTAGAAGAAACCCACCTCGTTAGGAGAATTCTGAATTTCAGGTTATGTCAGCAGCAATATGGAATATTCCCCGTAAAAAGTTACAAACTTCTAGGCACATTTTCACCAATCTCTCTAATTCTCTCAAGATCTCACCCACCTCAATTACCCTCTACAACATCAGCAATTAATCTACCCAGTTACAGTACGTTCTCTCCTGATCATCCATCTTCTAGTCTAGTAATAGTTGAGGAGGTTGCCACTGACGACGTTGTTGTTGCCGCTGCTGCAGGGGAAGCAGGCGCAGGAGGGCGCGTCGCTCCCCGGCAGGTGGCGGTGGTGGGTCGTGGCCCTCAGCCGCCGTGTGTTGTCGGCGGCGGCGCGCCGCAGCTGCTGGAGGTGCTGCGACTGCGCCGTGGCGCGCCACTCCTCGGCGCGCCGGTGCACCGTCGTCATCCGCCGCATCAGCTTCTCCTCAAGGTTTGACCGCATCTTCTGAATCTTCACCTGACGAGAGACGAGCAGGACGCCAGGCACATTGCAAAATGTCAGCATATATGTCATGACCATCCTGATCAACCATTTGGACTTGGCAGTATGTCATGCATTCTGGTTCTGCCTCAACAGTGCAACATGGAGGGAAAATTTTCAAACTTTGAACTCCATGTGTGAGTGAAAATTTACATTGCATACGCATGGGTAAGTATAGTATATTAGTGGCACGGATCATCATCACAGTATAACCCCAAGCACATGCCTTCATCTTAAACTACGGTTAAAACGGGGGTACGATATCGCTCGGCGCTCTCAGATCGAAGCTCTTCACATGGCTCTGAGAAAGGTTAGTCCAAGTTCAAAACAAGACCAGATAAACAACTCTGATCTGAGTTCCGATGAACCGCGTGGGTAAAAGGTGAGTGGGGTTGCATTGTATGGAAAGCAATGAACAATCATGCCTCACACCATTCTAAGCAACTCCGGATTAGCAAGGCGACACAGAGGTGGCGGACAAGAATTCATGGTGGATTTAGCTCTGTCTGAGGCTGTGTGGGGAGGTGCAGGAACGAAGGAAGAAGGAAATGGCAGAGCTCTGTGGTCTATTCCCAACCTTCTTCTGTGATATTTTATTCTGGAATTTCTTGGTGCTTGGAAAATACTGAGCTTAAACACATGGTTTCTGAACACAGGCTTCTGTTTCTACTGACACGCTCGGCATTATGGATTCAATATTGGATTCAGAGTGAATGTGTGGAGCCTGAACAGGATATAATATCAATAGATTCAAATAAACATGGAGCTGCAAGATTTCAAAAAACTCTGACCAAGTTGCAGTTCAACTCGTTGCGCACATTCAGGGTTAGATTGGGTTTGGACAAGCTATTCCCTATTTCCCAATACACAGCTCTCCAAAATGGCCCTAAATCTTTCCTTCCTAAAACTGGTAGTATGGCAACCTATATCATTGAACCTACAGCCCATGTGTAAACTGAATTTGAACAATAATGCAGACTAGGATGCCGTAATATAACATAAAAAAAATTATCACATCAATAAGGTGAAAATGATGCCCCAGCTTTCTTGATGGTAAAATTAGTAAAATTAATGCAGCTAATGAATTTTTAAATTAGAATTAAATACCTCCAGCTTTCTTGATTGTGCTTCAGCCTTGGCACTCTCTAGGTTAATCCAAGCCTGGATCTTTGCCTCTTCCCTCTGATACCTAATAAATTGGAGGACAACAAAAAAAGATTAAAATCTTGTCAGAATCGTTCAATCTTTTCTCAAAATTCAGAATCTCAAAATTCAGATTGTTGCACACACCTGATGCAGCTCTTAGCCCTGTCATCGTCATCCCAACGGCAGTCGCCACCGCCGCGTTTCTCGCAAGCCGGCACGCCGCCGGCGGCTCCGGCTCCGGCGCCGACGGTGGCCTCGAAGTGCCTGAGGCTCTTGGACACCTCCTCTTCTTCCTCCTCCTTGGAGTTCCAGTTGACGAGCATGGCGTCGAACCGCGCGCCCACCAGGTCCAGCTTGGCGAGGTGGCAGTCCGCCAGCTCCGAGATGTCCATCCCACCGCCGGCGTACGGCACCAGCGGGCCCGACCGGCTCGCCGGCGTGTTGTGCCGCACCGGCGACGTGCTCTTGAGCGGCGTGTGGCACGAGCTCCCCAGCGGCGTCATCTCCGTTCCCACGTCCCTCCGCTGGTGGTCGTCGTCGCCGTCTTCGCCCTCCGCCGCCGAGCGCTTCGCCGCCGGCACTGGCTCCCAGTACGAGCTCCGGAACACGAAGCTCTCCTTAGACGGCTCCTCGTTGTCCGTGAACTTGTCTGCAAGATGAACAAATCCGATGAACAAATCAGCATCTTGCAGGCTCAGCGTTGAATTCAAATGCCAAAATTTCTTGCAAAATCCAGAGCAACAAAGACACCTTTGAGGAGCACTTCTGCCGGCGGCGTGTACAGCGGGAGCGAGTGGTGGGCGTCGCGGAGCGCATCGACGGACCTCCTCACCGTGACCGCCGCCCTCTTCTCGTCGTCGCCTCCAGCGCCGCCACCACCTCGGTGTCCGAGCCCGGTGCTCCGCTGCCTGGAGAAGGCGGCCTTGCCGTTACCACTCCCGTGGTCAGAATCCGACGACTGGCGCAGCCACTTCTCGGCGTCCTCCCACTTGGACGGCACGGACCTCCTCGGTGCGACGAGCTGGTGGTGGTGGTGGTGCGCGGGGCTCGTGAAGAACTGCAGCGGCCGCCCCGGTGTCGCTGGGACGGCCACGGCCTGCAACTGCGACTCGCCTCTCCGCCTCTGAGCCGAGGCCGCCGCGGAGGACGACGACGACGAGGAGGTGGTGGAGGCCTCGTGGTGGCGGCCGTGGCTGCTGTTGTTACTGCTGCTGCTCCGGGCAAGGGTGGTGGTGGCCATGGGGAAGGAGGACCTGACGAGCTCGGTTGTGGCCTCCTTCAGGTTGAGGTTCAGTGTGCAGAGCGGGTCACTGAACGTGGGCTCGAACACGCTGCTTTCACCTCCTCCTCGTCTTCCTCCTCCGGAACCTCCGGCAGCTCCTACTCCATGGAATGAGTTCTGCAACGACAATGGATCAGTGGAACATATATGACCATGTTCTTGAGGTGAAGATGAGGATTGCTTGTTGCAACAGACAGCTTGTTGCATTGGTGGTGATATTCTTGGGTGAAGAAAAGAAAACAGAGGCAAGTGGTGAATGAAAGGAGGAAGTGATTGTTGCTTGCTTACTCGTCTTGTTGAGGCCGAGGAGGAGGACTTGAGCTCCATGGGAGGGAGTGTGTTCTTGGTTATGTGAGCTGCTCCACCCTCCCTGACTGAGCTTTACTTGCTTCTTCAGCTGTTAAGTGGAATAGTGATTGTACACGAAGCAAGCAGGCTACAGGCCAAGCTTATGTGGGCTAGCTTGTGGCCTATGATCAGGAGGAGGTCCCTGCTCTAACCTTGCTACATAACACTAGTTAATTAGGAGTAGTCACCATTAACACTTACAGTACCTTGTCAGACACTCACACTAGTACCTGGAATCCTGAACACGCCAGTTATGAAAATGCTGCCAATGCCTACAGAGGAATACAAGAGGTCCCTAATGTGAATATCTTTTTAGATCAGGAGGCTTTTCTTGCAGTTTAAAATGCCATGTACTTAGTTCATGCATACTCCATATTAACAAAAAAAAAAAGCCGGAAATAATGTCCAATAGGACCAAGCTGTCAGGCTGAATGTCCGGTAGCAGTGGTAGGTTACTCTTTCATTGACCATACCCTGGAGTATGGAAGCATGAGCACTAGTAACTTTTAACCCGTGCTCACCTCACCTGTTTTACCTTAACCGTGGCTGAGGTAGGTCAGGACCTTTGCAGCCTAATGAATTCAGTCTGGGCGGTACAGTTACGTAGTAGCGACCATCTTTTTATCCCATTGGCAAACGCACCATCTTTTCTGAACCAAATCCAGGATGATGATGCATTCACGCACAAGTTATTAACGTTGTGGATTCCTCTAGCGACGACCATGCATTTTTGTTTCATCCGTCGCTCGACATTGGATGATTGGGACCATGTATGGAAACTCTGAACTCTGTTTTTGATTTCATTGAAGAAGATCTGAGTATAAAGCTTCATTCTCCAATCTGGGGGTGATTCAGTATTGGCCTTTGAAAGGTAATCTGCTAGATTCTGGTTGTCCGTGTAAAACTCAACTTGTCGCATCTAGAGATGTGCTGTAATGCAAGCTGCTAGAGCTAGTGCAGCGCCTTCTGCCATAACCACTGACGAGCATCCTGTGACCTGTGCTTGGATATGGAATTTGAGCTGGTTTATTGGGTCTAGGATGTACTCACCAAGGCCAGCTTTCCTTGAACTTTGTTGCCCACTATCAGGGGCAAGAGAGGCATCTGCAAAGCACTTGATCAGATGGCTTGGATCCTGCAAAATGGTTAATCCGTGCTGATTTGTTGGCACTGTGATGGGATCATGCTGCTGCTCCGTGGGCTGATGACGCCCTTGCTGGGGTTGATCACCTGCAAAAATGTTACATTGAGGTGGTAGAGGGATTGTTGCATTGACTCCATTGTTATTTTGATCAGGTTCTTACAGGGTGGATGAAATGGTTATTTTTATATGCGCCTGGACCGCATGATGGACCTGCAGAACACTCCACTGTTTTTTATAAAACCTGCAATCATTCCTAGCCTTCCAGATGAACCAAAGTGTCGTCATTATTGTGTTCAAATCATCGTCAGTATTGTCATCGATGTGGTTGCTCCTTTGGAGAGAGGCTAGGAGGCTGCCTGCATTGTCGTCATTGACTCGCAATCTCGCATGGATTATGGTCGGCGTCCTTTATGTTTCTGTGGTGGCATTGAAGGAAAATGAAACCAACATGGTGGTTGAAACGAAATGTGCATACGGTGTACTCCTTCTTAGCGGCATCATTTGTTGTTTTCATACTTTTAATTGCTCGGGTAGTAATGCAAACAAGGGATTCCTTGTTTCTGGATCCGGATCACATGGGAGAACGGTACGCCGACATCTTTCTCAGAACAGCAAAAGGCAGGCAGCGGCGGGGGCTGTGGCTGTCACTCCCACTGCCAAGCATAGTACTGTGCTCCTGCACCTGCAGCATGGAGAAGAGGGCGTCGTCTCGTCGGCCACAGCGCCGGCAGCGGCAGGCACGGCGCGCCATGCACCCAGCTTTCTCGACGGTCGGAGGCACCTCCAGGCGAGGACAAAAGGCAGCAGAAAACCTTACTACGGTCCAGTCCACCACGGTCCCAAGGCCGTTCAACTCCCAAATGGGCCGTATCCGTGCGTGCGTGGGCCACCATCCGCAGTGAAAAAAAAAAAATAATAAGTCTACTTTTGGTCGCCGACTTTTACGAAAGTCCGATTTTGGTCCCTTAACTTGAAAAGGACAAAAACGGGCTCAACTTTTCAAACCGTGCATATTTCGTCCCTCGGCAGTTTTGGACGGTGGTTTCGCTACAGATAACTTCGGTTTTGCTACAGTGACCGTGGTTTCGTTTTTCCCTTTTCTTATTTATTTTTACCGAATCTTTCAAAAATCATAGTAAATCACGCGAAAATTCATAAAATAGAAAATCCAATTTTGTTGGACTCCACATGAGTAGAGCTACGCAATGAATATATAATATGGTATACTTTAGTACAAAGTTTTTACTAGAAGGTTTTGCCTTTTTTCTTTTTATTTATTTATCACTCAATCTTTAAAAAATCATAGTAAATTACAGGAAAATTATAAAATAAAAAATTCAATTTTGTTGGACTCCACATGAGGCGCGCAATAACACAAAGCGTAGTTCTTGTGGCTCTTTAAACTGGGTTAGGTTAGCTAGGTTTCTTTGTCTTTGGGATTTGCGTGCGTACGCGTCGTCTGTAGCCGTGAACCCCGATCGATGGATCCCGCTAATAAATTAAATAGTACACCTATATATCTTTATTGTGTAAATATGCTCATGTGGAGTCTAGCAAAATTGGTTTTTCAATTTTATGATTTTTATAATTTATTATGATTTTTTTTAAATATTGAGCTGAAATAAATAAAAAAAAAAAGACAAAACCTTCATAGCAAAAATTTTATATTAAAGTATACCATATTATATATTCATTGTGTAGCTTTACTTATGTGGAGTCCAACAAAATTATTAGATTTTCTATTTTATGATTTTTCGTGATTTACTATGATTTTTGAAAAGATTCAAATTAAAATAAATAAGAAAAGGGCAAAAACGAAACCACAGTCAATTATAGCAAAACCGGAATTATCAGCGAAACCACCGTCCCAAACCCGTCGAGGGACGAAATCGCACGGTTTGAAAAGTTGAGGGATCCGCTTTTGTCCCGCCCTTTGAAGACCAAAATCGAACTTTCGCAAAAAAGACCGAAAGGACTTTTTCAAAAAAAAAAAAAAAAAAAAAAAGAAAAGAAACGGGAGCCGCCAGCCCTGCTCGCCCAGCAAGCAACTCCGTCCGCCGCTCGCCGGCGTTGCGGCGGGGGCTTAGGGTCCCTGGCTGGCTGTGCGCGAGGCGCAAAGCAGCTGCACAGACGCAGTCACCTGCAGCCACCGGCCCAAGGGAGAACGAACGACGAATGAGGTGCAGCCAGCCAGCCGGGCAGGAAGGAACCTCCCTCCGCCATCGGTGTAGGCGACAAGAACAAATCTGCCCGTCGGTCACTCACTGCGGAGGAGGAGTGGCCAAGTTAGTTCGAGCGGCAAAGCGTCCCGCGCGCGCCTACAGCTACTCCATCAGCGCGCATCGCCTACTTCTGCTTCTATATCTGTGGTGAGTGCCCAATTAATCCCCCAGATCCATATCTTCCTTGGTTTAGACAAAATGATGATATGGCAACTTGATATTAACTTGCATTGATTTACAGTTTCAGTTGTTTATTGGTACCAATGCACGTGCGTGTCGTGTGTGCAGTGTGCTAGATCATAGCTTGTAGGGAATTAATTCCTTTTTTTATTTCAAGCTTGTTTTTAGTTCACTTCAGTTAGTGTTGCCTTATTTTAGATCATTTCAGTTAGCTAGTGTTGCCTTATAGCTGACTAAATTATGGCAGTAGCTAGCTGACTAGATTACATCATAAACTGTATGTCTTTTTTTTTTTTTTTTTTTTTTTTTGGGGTGGGGGTAGTTGCTCAAAAATGGCAGTAGCTAAACGATCCTTTTTGCTTGATTAGTCTAAACTGAACTTGTACTCATATTTTTGTATAAACTTAACCGAATGTAATTTGGACCTTAATTATATACACTAGCTGATGTAAAATGCTATGTATATTGTATCTGGAATTATCTGAGTATAAGTTTACACGTGATTGCTGAAATATCTTGTGACTGTTCACAAAAAAAAAGAGAGAAATATCTTGTGACTATCACAAATGTTTCAGCAGGCACTGCATAATTAGTCCTATCCGTGCCGTGGACCTGTGGTTAGGTGACAGTGAGCTCACGAGCACGCGTGGGATGGCTCATGTGCAAGCATTATCCTAGAAGTAAGCAGAAACACCCAGATATTGGTTTTGACAGTGAGGCAGAGACACATTTCTGTTTTGTTTTACCACAAGTTGAGTGTTGAGTGTCCACCCGCAGCAGTAAGCAGCAACATAGCGAATTCAACTTCCTGTCCAGATTACAAGTTACAGCCTTACAGGCACACCGTATAACCAAAAACATCATAGATGAGAGAACAGGGAACGAAAAACTCACCACACTCTACTCTCTTACATGGGACATATGAGAGTTGAATAGCAAATGTATGACATGAAAGGCGACAAAGAAAATATAAAAGTATTATAGTAACATCTGAAGAACAAATCAAGTTCCCAAACAAAATATCAATATATTAATATAAATCATATTCTCAGGACATGGTCGTAGTCGTGTTTCAGGATCTCGGGCTGCATACATGGGGTCAGAGCTTTGCCCTCCAAGCCACTCCATGATGATCTATAGCTGTGTCTTCAACCTCAATTTTACTTTTCATTTGGATTTTGTTCTCCAGCTTCCAAAATCTCTCCTTCATGAATTTCAGTTTTGTTCTGGTGGTTCTGGCTGTCTGTACCAGCTTTCTGCTTCTCCTCCATATTAATATTATTATTTCCATCATCATTATCCTGAGGAGCACCAGCAGCATTGTGTTCAGGGGCGTCATCTTCTGCTGGCCACAAGTCACTCTTCTCGATTCCACAATGCCAAAGCAACGCCCAGATATTGGTTATGAACTCACCTCCAGACTCAAGACACTTGTTGTGTGCCTCTGCATTCCATGTGGGCGCAATATGTATGAGTAACTCGGCCCACACCCCTGCTAGGATCTCCCAGCACCCTTCTTTGCCCTCATTGTCGAGCAGTTTCGTGGCCAGCATTGCACCTTGTTTCACAACTTCGTTACTATCCTGGGCTTCATTACTTTCCTTCATCAATTTGTCGTACCTGCTTTTCAATGAATCACATCCTTTTAGAATTACATCACGGGCACTCTTCACGGATATCTGGAATACAATCTTGGGCACAAGGAAGCTATCAGGAATCAAGTCAGGCTTTGAAACCAGCAGATATGCACAGTACCGCGACAAGCTATTCGCTATCGTGTAGTTTTTCTTGAGCTCTTCTGTGAATTTGATAGCGTGACGTTTGTCCTCCACATCTATAAGGTACGGTTTGGATGAGAAGCAATTTGTGAAGAATGACACCAGGGTGCGCAGAGGCCCAGGTTTACTTAAGTCGACTCCGTGCTCCTCAGCAAGTGCCATCTCGCATAAGCTTGTTGCGATGTGCCACTCCAGAATGTTTTGAGAGCTTGTCAGCAGTTTAAAGCGGTCCCAGCCATACAACTTCATTTTGTCTCTGTTACTGTCAGTCATCAGGGTCTTGATGACACTGGGCAGACAATGACCATCTGTATTTACTGACTCCTTGTTTCTGTTTGCATTGGCCGGGTCTGTGAGGCCCTGGCCCTGAGAGACAGAGCCTTGCCACTCCAGGAGTTCATGGAGCTTCTCCAGTATTGCAGGCCTGACATATTCTGGTACATCTATGGCTCTGCTTAGCTTTGCCCCATTGTCCTTCTTTGGAACCATACCAGTGGTCACCTTGTGAATCAGATTCCAAATCCATGGTCTGTCATCATATGACTGCATGAATACGTACTGATCTAGGTGGCCATGCCACCGCTTAGCAGTGATCTTGGATGACAACACACTTGATATTATGTGCTCCATACAGCAGTCCCTAGTATGCTTGTCATTCCAGATCACATACTTGCATGTCAGGAGTAGTCTTGTCCAGTCTGAGAGTATGTAAGTGACCATCTCCCAAATCTCTTTGAACACTATGAAAAACATGAAAACCCATGTGATCAACATGTCAACGTTGAACCCATTCACCAGATGTGCTAATTCACCGTCCGGGGGCTTGAAGACCCTGCGGATGTCAATGGAAAGCCAAACTACGACACCAATGGTCACGACAGATTGAAGAAGACAGAGAAAGAGTGAGTCCAGCCCTGAGCAGAAGACCATGGGGTATCGAGTGTTGAAATAGTCATTAACAAAAGACAGCTGCAGCTCCATGATCCTGAAGGCGCGCTTTTCATCCTTCTCCTTAATGATTCTCTCCTTGACTAGCTCTCTGTTTATGGCCCAGATGTTTCCTGTCAGCATTACATCTTCAAGCCTGCACCGAAGAAGTCTTGACAGGGCGAAGGCCAGAGACAGATCCTTTAGGTCTTCACCTTTGCAATGAATAATGGTACCCTTGGACTTTTCACTATCGTCCGAGCTAGAGCATAGCAGGTGCTTGCGACATCCCCAGAACTTGTCGAGTGTGATCAGTGATGACCTTGTAATTGGCTTGCTGTTGCTGATTTTGCAGTCTTCTTGTTTAGCAGATTCAGTCTTCTCTTGGCAGGTGGTAGAGCTGGTTCTGCAGTCTTCTTGTTCAGCAGATTCAATCTTCTCTTGGCAGGTGGTAGAGCTGGTTCTGCAGTCTTCTTGTTCAGCAGGTTCAGTCTTCTCTTGGCAGGTGGTAGAGCTGGTTCTGCAGTCTTCTTGTTCAGCAGATTCAGTCTTCTCTTGGCAGGTGGTAGATCTGGTTCTGCATTTTTCTTGTTTCACAGATTTAGTCTTCTCTTGGCAGGTGGTATAGCTTGTGTCAACATACGAGACATATCGAGGTTTCTGCAGTTTGACACTTTCTCCATAAACCAAGTATTTGTAGCCTTCCATTGTGCGTGGGTCGCATTCCTCAGGCTTCCATCTGCCATGGTCATCGTTTCCATGCATGTACTCTGAGATGACCTCTGAACTGCATCCGTGCCAGACAGAATTAACTGCAAAAGTATAGGATTGGAGTCTGTACCAGCTCCTCAGTATCTGCACAGCCCAAAGTGACCAAAGCGGACCAGCAAACCTGGATCCACGCGACCAATTCAAGAAGGCTGATCCCAGAAGCTTCACCACAGTCCTCCATTCTGTGAACCGTCGACCACCACGGTCAGGAACACCGTATCCAGAGATGAAATCGATGCTATAACGGAAGCTGACTAGCACAAGCGCCCAGACTGGAAATAGTTGATTCTTGAAAGGTGCCGTTTGCATGGCCCCAAGAAGGTATATGACAATGGAGTCGGAGACTGCGTCTAAGACACTAAAGATGGCTTTCATGGCAGAGCTATGGATGTAACGTCGAAAGATATCCATGACAAACATTGCAAGGAACAATACTGTGACGAGCACCACCAGGAACTCGATGCGGAATAGGATAAATGTCTTCTTGTTTAGCATGATAAACAAGGACGAAACCAGGTCACGGATATCATGGAGGCTCATCATTATTTTTCTTTGTTCGCAGTGCCTGCATAGTCGAGTGTTTTTGCAAACAAACTTTAAAAAACACCCTTTCTTGATGGAAAATTATTGCTTGAGTACATACAATTCAAAGAAAAGTGACGAAATTAATGGAGAGCTTAGCTACACCAGAACTTTCTATTCACACTGTACCAAGATTATAGCCAGAGCATAGTAAGATTTTCATGATTTCTATTCCTTTATCTTGTTAGAACTCAGGTTTTATTGAGCAATTTTACTTGATATGATGCTTCTAATCCTTTTGTTTCCTAATTTTGACTAAAAATTTAGACATGCGGATCATTTTACCTAAGATCGTTTGTGCTTAAACCTTAATTTGGTAGCTGATATTACCTTTCCAAGTTTATTGGATGTTGAGATATATATCTTTCACTCATATTATTCTGATAGAAGCAATCTGATGAAGCAAGCAATTGAACAACTAAACCACGTAAAGTCTGAAGAATTATATATAGTATATTTAAAGTGATCAAGCCATACTTACCTGGACTCAGTAGCTCCTCAAAGTGATTGATTGAAGCCAGGATCTGCACTAATCCTTGCAGTTCATGACCGGTGCTTTTTTATCCGGAGAGATAGGGATGACAGGATATCTGTGGTAGTTGGAAGGGGTGACTGATGATAGACTAAAGAGCAGTGTCTTCTATCCCTTCGTGGAGAACTAAAAACCATGCTATCAGGACCTCTTTGTTTTTTTTCCTTCACAGAGCCTTCCTTAGAGCTATCATCTTCAAGCTAAGCTCTCAGGCCACCTGAGTATAATATTTTATATTAACTTCCTTTGGATATAAAATAAAATGGTATTAGGTACCTACTGTAGAGGAGTTCTACTTACAAAGGATACTTTAGCCAAATGCAATTGACTAGGTAGGCACCTGTATTCTTTGATTGTCGGTTCACCAAGGCAGTATGTTAATAATACAGGTGGCTAATTAAAGCCTATCTATACATCATAGCTTGTCAGACTTCTTTTGCAACTGGTTGGAAAGGCATTAATATGGTGTTAGAGCCTTTCACTTGTTAGGAGCAGCCATACTTATTGGTCTATTTAGTTATGGAGGAATGATTTAGTTTTTTGAAAAAAAAAAAATTGCTCTCCTGTCATGTCAAGACCAATCTGCTTTGGGTGCTGCTATGGATGGAGATGGGAACAGGGTCCAGCGCTTTGAGATGTTGGGTGGTCACAGCATCTGCTTTTTGTAGTTGAATTTTGTTAGCCTGTCTATTTGTGCATCTTTTGATGTGTGGTTCGTTGCGCTGGCTGTTAGATCTTTTTGTGTTCGTTTGCTGTAACCATCTTCTGATGTATCATTGCTGCCTGATGCTTCTAAAACTTTGGTGCATTTCTGTTTTTCTATAATTGAAATGAGGAATCACCTCAGTTCAAATTAAAAAAAATATTTGCTCTCCTTTACATGTTATCTACATGATTATCTACTGGGATTAAATTGCATGGACCCAGGTCCCAATTCTCTTATATAGACACATACCCTCAAACACATGATTTTTAGGATGTCATGTGTCATCCGTCAAGAATAGGGTCTATGTGAGAGAACTGGGCTTCTGGGTTCATGCAATTTCATTCCATCAGCTGACTCCATACATGGATTATCCTCGAGAAGCTTGACTTGCAAGAGCTTGAGGAGGCGTAGCAACACAAAGCGCACCTGGCCAAGTATGTTTCCTTCCACACACATGGCATTCTTGTCTTCAATGTAGAGTCACTATGTGTGCTTCCTTTTGTTAGGTAGATCACGGAAGAACTTTTTTCAGAAGGCTTGTCAACCTGATGTATTGCACTTGAAAAGGTAATAATCTTCCTTTGTAAAAAAAGGTTAACTTTTCCTCTTTTTGGTGTTTAAATGCTCGATCTTTTTGTTTTACATAGTGATGTATTGAGCCATGCACATTTGTACACTTGCAAGGCAATTGCGTGCTTGTAGGCTATAATGTTTGGCAGTTGCTGCTATCAATCACATATCTAGAGCAAGAGCATCTCCAAGAGATTAGCCAAAAAAGACTAGCTAAATTTACTGATTTAGCTACTTTCTAAAAATAGATTTGACAAAGAAATGCTATAGCACTCCAACAGACTATGTAAAACCAAGAGGTTGGATAGCTAGTGAGGTAGGCTATCCAAAAGTAGAGAGAGCGAATGAGGTGGGTTGGAGAGCTACTAAATTTAAAGAGTCATACACAGAGTCTGTTGCTTACGTTTTTCTTGTAATAATAATAGCCAAATTTATCTTTAGAAGACAATTTGACTAATCTCTTGAAAATGCTCTAACTGTATGTGGGGTTATAAACGATGTCCTTGTTCTAGCTCCAGTCCGTTCGCATGCATATATATGCAGAGCGTAGCTACTTATGGAACCTCGTCACATCTGTGACCAGATCCAAGGACCTATCCGGACTTTAACTCTCTAGTCTAGTACTCCCTCCGTCCCTAAATGTTTGTCGTTCTCGCTTCCCGAGAAAATACTACCGGCAATTATATATTAAAATATATAAATATTTATGTTAAGTAATTAGTATCTTCGAAAAGATCTTTTCGTCTAGTTTTTAATAAATTTATTTAGAGATATAAATGTTGCATGTATTTTGTATAAAATCGAGTCAAACTTGTGGCATGAAAACCGGCGGCGACGGTCAATTAGGGGCGGATGGAGTACAGTTGAAGCTGCGGAGGTTGGAAAAAAGTGGAAACCCCCCTCACTCTCTCCGTGCGGGCGACTCGGGCGACTCCGCACCATCGAACCACCTCGCCACGGCTCCTCCTCCCGGCGCGCCGCCGCCGCAGCCCTCCGGCTAGCGGTGGCGGCAGCTCCCTTCTTTCCCCATCTCTTTATCCTCTCCCCATGGCGAGGTTCAAGTTCCGCGATAAGGGTGGCCAGCCGCGATGGTGAGGGCCAAGGGGACTCGGTTCCACGCCCCGGGTCCGGATCCAAAGAACCCCGGCCGGGATCTCGGCGCCTCCGGGCGGCGGGCGTCGCCACCCCACGCCGGAAACCTTCGACATGCGCCTCCAGTCCAGCGGGCAAGACGGGCCAGCGTGTCTCGTGAGCAGCCCCATGCCGGGAGCCGTGGGCTCCCTAGCCCCGATCCGTCGGCCTCTAACCCGGCAACGTGAGCGATCGGCGCCGCGGTCGGCGGAAGCACCGCGGCGGATGGGCAATTGGCGGTGGTGACTGGTGCCGCAGCTGCCCCGGCCGTCCATAGGCGAGACCGAGGCAGCGGCGCACCCACGGCGTCGCCTTGCAGCGGCTCCGGGCTACGACGCCGTCTCCACACGTGGGCGTGGAGCTCATGCAACCGTGTGATGCCCCAGCCCCCCTCGACGGCCGAGGTCTAGGTGAAAACCGTGTTCGTCGCCGCTTCAGACCAACGGCGATGGCGCTATGATGTCATTCCCCTCCATGGAGGCGTCGCTGCGGAGACTTCGTTTTTTGGGCCGCCACGGTTGTCGGCAAGGTTTGATTTGTGTCCGGCAGTTCGAGACGATGGGATACGATCCATAGGATTGGGGCAGCCGGCAGCCTAGGCAAAAGCCATGCACGACTCTGTCAGTGCGATCGACAGCGACACTTTTGAGCGTCGTTCCCCTCCCTGGAGGTGTCGATGATATAGGTTCCTCAATCTGTGATTGTTATCTTGTCCCTCTCCTAGTGAAAGCCTAGCTCTCACCTCTGGAGCCGGTGGTGGCAGCGTCGATGACGTTGCAACCCTCATGAGGGCGCCACTATGGAGAGTGGGTTCCAGCTCTCGCTGTGGTTTGTGTTATTCTTCGTTTGCTCTCCCCGATGTTGTTGTTTTGCCCCCCTCTTGGGTGAGTTTGGCCTTGACTGTCTGGCGTCCCCGACGTTCCGACGAGTGTCCTCCTCTAGTGTCTTTGTTCCGTCGGCGCTCTCCTTGATGTTGCCAGAAGATCAAATGTCGGGTGGAGTTTCCACCGCTGCCATTCAACCCTAAGGATTCCTCCCCGTGGGCAGCGTTGAATGGTGCTACGCGGCCCGGATGTGCTGGAGGATGTCACCATCAGCTCAAAAGGAGGTTGTTGTATCCGTTGATGTTAAGCTTGCATGCCCGCCACCAATCTTAGTCTCCATTCCACTTGTTGGCCCTCAGAAGGAGGGCAGCGTGAGCCGGCGTAGCAACGGCAGTGGAGGGCACAATTGCCATGGTGAAAACGGCGAGTATGCTGCTCGGCGGGGGTGCAAATTGGCGTTCGATTGGCGTCTTTCGGCTTGTGTCGACGCTTATCCTCGAGTGTGTGTTGTTGGGGCTGTTGTTGTTGGAGTACGCTCCTCTATATTCCTTATTGTTTAGGCCACAGGCCAAACACTTCGATTGCTTGACACCGTCCATCACCGGCTTGCCGGAATCAGTGGAAAACTATTCAGGTGGGGTCCCTCAACCCCTCCAGTGATTGCCTAAAAAAAAAGTCTAGTACAGTTTAGAAGGCGCATATTAACTGGACATGGTCTCCTAAGTTATATTTTGATCGTTTATTTATCTAATATTATATTATTTATGATTATAAACTTATGACTATTGATAATATCTTTGATTACGATCTAACTATATCAAGATTATATTATAATAATTAAAAAATATATTTTTTTAGGCAAACAGGAGTGGAAATTCCCTACTGAACTCATTATAAAGATATAAGTCTGTATAAAAGGAGAAAAAAACGCTATAAAAAAAACAACCCAGTCCTTAAAAGAGGTTTCTTTGAGGACTTGCACTTAAGAACAGTTAAAGATAACTCTTCCAACGCCACAAAGACAGAATTCTGTCATCAATGAAGATCTCATTTCGGATTGTCCAAATACACCAAGCTGCCACAATAATGATTTCCATGAAAATAGATGGCACACTAAAACTAAGCCTTGCCAATAGTGATTTCCATGAAAATAGATGGGACACTTACTAAGCCTTCCTAGATTCATCCAAGAGGTACAACAAGGTTACAATTTATGCTTAAGAAACTCCAACACCAAGTGCTGAAAGAGCATTAAAAAAATAGATGGTCCACTGTTTCTTCAACATCAGCATTGCAAAGGACAAAATAATATGACGGTACATGCATATTTATGCTGTTTTGCATATTTCTGGTGTTGAGCCGATCTAATAAAAAGCAGCCAAAAAGAATGTGTGCTTTGCATGGCATCCACTTTTCCAAAGCCAAGAGAACTGATGCACCTTCGGAGACTGACCCATTAAGGATTTGTGAGCAAGTTTGCTTGTGAGAGGGACCCCACATAATTCCATTGATCCATCTGCTGATCATCATGGAACAAAGTTAACAGTTTATCTTCCAGGAGAAGATGCTGCTGAGAAGTATCTTTTTTTTTTTTTTCCTGCGATCGTTCCATCCATGAGAAGATGCTGCTGAGAAGCATCCAAAGACAAGGACAGAAAAAAAATTCTGTTTCACATTTTGTTGAAGGAATGCAGCCACAGAAATCAGTCTCTAGCTAAGGAGAAAAGTTGTGGAAATTCAAGTTTTAGCATTCCAAAATTCCAAGTGTCCTCCTGAAGGCTAACTGTATTTCCTTGTCCAACTGAACAAGGAGCCATTCCTCTCCAAAGACAGGGGCAGAAAAAAATTTGTTCCACATTTCGTTGAAGGAATGCAGCCACAGAAACCAATTGAACAAGAAGCCATTCCACTGAACTCAAGGGACAACCTCATCACATCCACACGATGTTTTCGTGCAGATGGTCCGCATCAATTTTTTTTTCCCATCAAATGATGCCTCATGACATGCTAAGAGAGAGAAAAGAGCAAACAGGGGTGAAAAAAGGAGCCGGTCCCAGGCAGGCCAGCATATTTTGCCCATCCTGCAGCCCGAGCTGATATTTGTCCCCACATTTTTCTCTTCTTTCCCATCGTCCTCCCTCAACCCCCGCCCTCCAGGCACGGGGTACCCGAACACCTACCTGACTTACAATTCTCTCAAGTCATCGCAATGGCGTTCTGGGAGGACTTATTACGGAGCATCACTGTTTTGATCCAGCGGCTTCTGAGGTTTGTGTTGTTCACGATCCTCTTTGGCATGGTTCCAGCAGGTCTGTTGGCACTCCTCTTGGTCAAGCGCACAGGAATGCTGATGCTGTTTAAGAGAGACAAAGTCACTCATATGGCGAGTGTGGAGCTATGGGTGGTGCTCACAGTTTTAATGCTAGTGATCAGGTTCCTCGTGGAATTCTTCGGGACGTGGTACTCCAAAAGGTTTATGGCACTCATCCTCCACATCATTGATGTCCTGAACTACTCCATGCTGCACTATAGCATGGGGCTGATGCAGCTTTCGGCGGGGAGGGTGAACGACTATTTCCAGGTGTGGGCGGTGCTGCTGGTTGCCCTACGGAGCAGCGTCCAAGCAGGGCGTCCATACAGCAGGTCCAAGCAGACCCCGTTGCTGGATCTCATGTCCTCCTTCTGGGCAGCCAACCTCATCCGTGTGCAGACTTTCTTCCTTCTCAGGTTCCTACTCTGGTTTATCTGGACCATTAATGCGGTGCGCATCATCTACTTCTTCTTCTATGCCGATAAGTCCAAGGAAGTTAACAGAGAGAGCACGAGGCTCGTTGCCAACTACATGAAGTACGAGCATGAACTTGGCAAATCTAAGGCCTCTGATGATGGTGATGGTGCTGCTGCTGCCAAGGAGGAATTCCGTATGGAAGAGTACAAGTTCATGGTCCTGGGGGAAGACAAGGTGCTTCAGGATCTCCAGGACAGCCTTGTGCCTGATCTGCAGGGCCTGCATAGGATTCGGCTGGATCCCAAGAGCCATGACAATCTTGTCACTGTAGATAAGATATGGGCAGATGCTGATGCTGGAAAGAACGGATTGATGGGCTGCACAGGAAGCAGGGCAGATAATGAAAACCGACTCAAGGACGTGTGCCTGTCATTTGCCCTGTACAAGCTGCTGAGCCGCCGCTTCTACGACCTCCCAATACACGAGGCTCGGCTGGATACGCAGGTGAAGAAGTTGAGAAGGCTCGTCTTCCGGTACATCTGCCAAGACACAGAGAGGGCATTCCGTATCATGGCAACAGAGCTGTCCTTCGTCCAAGATCTGTTCTACAACAAGCACGCTGCTCTGTTTGCTGGGGGATTTCCGACCATGCATCTGGTGCTCTCTTTGTTGTTCATTGCGGCAACAGTGTACATATCCTACACTATTCGCTGCATACCCGAGAGGATGGATGAAGCGGACAGTAACCGGATCACTCACGGGGTGTTGATCACCCACGTCATTGTGGCCCTCATCGTTGGCAGGGAGCTCGCAGAAATCTACTTGTATGTGTTCTCACAGTGGACCAAGGTCCTGCTGCTGTGCAACTATGTCAGACATGAGTGGTGCCGACATCCTTTGGTACAGAAGGTGCTGCGGGAGTTGCTCCATTCCATGACCAGGGGCAGTTGGGACGAGAAGATCTGTCAGCACAACCTTCTCACTTCATTTGTTGCATTCAAGATCAGGGTTCTATTTAGATATACATTTATCTTTCCAAGTAAACCCCCCAGGGGCATAAAGATGGAGGAATGCACAAAGGAAGCCATCTTTTAGTCTTTGAAGCGGCTGGAGGAGAACCCGACGAGATTGGGATTCTACTTCTCCGATGCCTTTGAACCACTTGAACAGGAGCAGTTGAAATGGGCTGTCGATTTTGAGGGGAGACACACACAGGATACTGGTCTGGCACATCGCCACAAGCCTCTGCGAGATTGACCTTGTTCCAGAGGAAGGCTCAACTCTTATGCCCATAATGATGCAGCCGAGGCCGCTTTGGAAGAAAACGAGTGAAACCATTTACACCAATGGAGCTGAAAAACATGCGCGGTGGGAGCACTACATAACGGCAGCTAGCCTATCCAACTACTGCGCGTACCTGGTCACGCGGTCACTGGTTCCAGACAGCAGCTGTGTCGCTGAGAAGGTCTACGGAGAGGTGGTCAACGAAGTCATCAGGGTCACCGTGGACCCTAGAATGAAAAACTTGCTGAAACGCAGATCCATGAGAGATGTGCTTGCCCGCCTCACAGACATAGTAGACAACAAGAAGGAAGAGCCCTGTCTAGGCACAAGTCTGGACATCACAAACTCGTTGACAAGGAAGGGCGTCATGCTGTGGAAGCAACTCAGTGCATTGTACGAGAAGGACAGAGAAGGACTCTGGGAGAAGCTGGCGACCTTCTGGACTGGGTTCCTCCTGCACCTGGCGTCGTCAACCAGAGCAAGCAAGCATAGGAGTCACCTCACTGTTAACCGGGAGCTCACGACGCACCTGTGGGCGCTGCTGTCCCACGCCTGCTTCCTCGGGAACTCCAGCCACGGCCAGGTGGATCTTGGGGACGACGTCTACGAAAATCTACAGGTCTGAAGATAGATCAATTCGATCCATCATCTCCGGATGACCGGATATGCCTGCTTGCCATGTATTTTGCTCTTTTGTTTGTTTTCGTTCCATGTGTTGTGTTATTCCAAGCTGGATGGCTCCTCACCATATCGCTACTTGTAGTTTGTAAAACTTTTAATATCTACTTAATGAAGCATGTGCTAATGTTTAGACACGCTTTCAGAAAAAAATAGTTTTCGTTCCATGCGTGAGTGCTTCCATCAAACTCCATTTATTCCGTAAAAAGCTCCGTTTATTTCATCTGGAGTTCATTGTCATAAACTCTCTCATTGTCGTATTTCTGAATGAGTTGACTGTCATACATGTAGAGCTCTTTTTGTTTGGCTGTACTCATTCATGCAAAAGAATGGCAAGAGATTTGTTGTATTTTTTTTAGAAGAGTTAAAGAAAAATACAAAAAGGCCATAAGACGACTTTAACCCTTGGTCATGAAATTATATATCCCATTCTTGAACCTAAAGCATACTGCATTAGCTAAGTTTTTTTTTGTAAGTTACACAGTACAACGCAGGGCAGTTGTCACTGGTCATTGTCTCAGTGCAGGCCATAAGCCCGCAACCTTTACTAGTTCTGTGGATTGCAAAAGGAAAAAGAGTTTACCTCCCTCATCTTTTGCAATAGTCAGCTTTGCCTCTTGATCTCGAAAACCAGACAAATCGCAGCGCGCAGGTAGGAGTGCTGCCGCTGGGCAGGCACTGGGCGCAGCACGCCAACTCGTGAAGATGCAAAGGAACAAGCAGTCAAGCACAGATCGTGCTGACTACGGTGAGTGCTAAGGCACAAATGGATCCCTGTAGTTGAGTTGTTTTTGTTTCGGAATCCTTGATTCTCCTGGAATTTGTGTAATTTAACTAGTAATGGGTACATCTGACTATGATTATAGATTATGCTTTATAGTGTTCGTCATATTTTAAGGCCAACGTACAGGCACCTTTATGTAGTACTTGTATTATGCTTTTCAACTTGGCAAGAGCGAGGCTAGTAAGAGAAACCAGAGAAGTGAAATACTCATCCCCAGCATTAGAGCAAAGCTTGGTTCAGGTTGGGCTAGGTTCAAGAAATGGATCATAGAGGCCAGGTTCTTCCCTATAATCACAATGCTAGAAACTATTAGGAGGAAAATAATGGTCAGGATACAAGAACAAAGAACTAAATCAGAGAAGAGGACAACTGCAGGATCACAACCAACCACATCTCAGTCAGCTGCAAGAGAGGTAACTCAAATGCTATTGTTGTGCTGTCCAGTACACAAAAGAGCACCACATCTGGAAATTTTAACTTATGCATCTTGTATTTCAAATTAATTCTAGCTTCATGAAACTGATGTAGGTGAAGGCAAACTCACAAAACATCATCAAATCAAGTGCACGTGCAAGGCTTTCAACAATTCCTTCTGGGTCAGTGTTAATGACTGCATCTGCAGCTGCTCATGTGTCAGCTCAAGAACTGGCAAAGCCCAAGCCTACTCCAAAGAGATCTGGAATTGCTCCGCTCCTGAGCTTCCTCCATGGCAATCTGATAAGTTGTGATGTGTTTGTGTGTCTGGTTGTATGCCATACTTGAAAAACCATGCCTTGTATGACAATTATGTTTGCAGGAAACTTAAGTACTGTTGTTAGCTATTTCCACTTATTATGCCACGTATGACAACTATCTAGGCAATCTGACAATTATGTTTTTAATGGTACCATTTATGTTATTCCAAACATCCGGCCTTATCTATTTTTTTTTTTTTTTTTTGAGATTACACAGTACAACGCAGACGTCAACACGCACGCACACTCACCCCTATAAACACACGTCACGCAAACCCTACCCTATTTGCAATGATGCGTGAGCGGCCACTATTTTCTATTTTTTGTTGGGCAGGTGACTCAGCTTGGGTCCATATCTGACGTGGCACTTACAACAAAACCAGAGCTGAAACCAGGTATGGAGGTTATGTGTATGGTTTGGATAGACGAGGGAGGTCAATTGTCTAGTTTTCGGGATGAGGGAGGTAAAGCTGCCTATTGCAAAAGTTGGGGGAGGTAAATTGGATTTTTTCCATTGCCAAAAAAAAAAAAAATGCATGCCCAGTGGCCCAAATTTATGTAACTCTCCTGGTCCAGCAAATCATCAGCCCGTCAGAAGGCCCAAAAGGAGTATCTAGTGGCCCAGGAAATCTTCATCGGTCCACCATGGCCTTGTCCACGGTTGCTTTCTAACTGGTAGGGAAGCCCAGTAGAGCCCGTCGGTACAACTAGATTGCTGTCAGTGCAGGCCGCAACTTTTGCTCGCTCGCTCGTTGGATTGCGAAACAACTTTTACTTCAATTTGGATCAGGCTTTTTGCATGGTCGCTCAGCCCAGGCCACGTAAAAGAGGCCCCGTCAAACTCTCGGTTGGGTCGAAAATCCACTACGGTCCATTCCACCATGGCCTTGGCCACGCTCCCTTTGCAGGCAGGCGCATCAAGTTATCAATTAGGCTCCCTAAATTACTCTCCTCGTTGTTATCCGTGCCACAAGTTTAACCTAAATTACTCTCGCCGTTGTTATCCATGCCACAAGTTTAACTTAATTTATAAAAAATACATGCAATATTTATTTGGAATCAATTTAAAGTTCAAAAATTCTCGTTTAAGTTTTCATAATTGAAAAGAATAAATTGCACACACCATAAAAAAAAAATATTCAAGTGGGTGCATTTTAGTCGATTTGTGCATGTCGGTGTAACATTTTATAATTTGTTTAATTTGAAGCAAGAACTTGGACAATTGGTGCATATATGGTCCATGAAACTTTGTACACTGTCATTAGCCTATTAACGTCTCTCTCTAGTCCTGTCTTGATCCTTTGGACGTTACAACTGCTTCGTCATCTTATTTTTTATGTTTACTACATCATCCTAAACAATAGTTGTATTAGTCACGGATTTTTCAGCTTTGTAGTTGACTATATCTTTTCAACTGAAATCATTTAGGATATATAGAAGTTTGTTTACGCCAGTATGAAAATACCTGCCTACTACTCGATCCATATACAAGGGGGATCTGAATATCTTCTCTTTGAAATAAAATAAAATAAAGTAAAATAAACATAATCCTTTTATCAAGTGGTTGTACTTTGAGTATTTTAAAATGTCATCTACTTGCATGTATAAAGAAGTCTGAAATAGTAAAAATGTCCCCGACCAAGCTGTCAGTCTGAATGTTCAGTAGTAATACTACGTGTATAATCATTGACGGTTCTGAATGCTCGTCGTCGGCCCTTCTTTGGTCAGTCGGCCCTGCAAGCCTTCTATGGAGTAAAGTAGCGTGCCGAAAACCCTGTATGGAGTAAGCACGAGATGGACCGTGTGAGCTCGTAAATGTATATATGATTAACCTTAACAATAACCAGGCAGCATTAGCCAGCCGGCGACTACGCAGACATTCAGCTGCATGCGAGTAAACTTTTGCATGCTTCGCCCGTGGATTGCCAAGTTGAGTTTACCGAAATTGGATCGGGCTTTTGCATCCCGTGGGCTGATAATGCACACTATGGTACAGCCCACCATGGCCATGGCCGACGGTCCCTTACTTACTATTCCTAACAGGAAAAAAGGCAGGCAGACGGACAGGTCCAGTATAGCCCATCTACCCTCTCTCTCCATCTTTGCCTGCTGCCAAGTTGCTGACGTTGCAGACCATAGTTTCATCAATTCAACCCATCTACCACCCTTTGCCTACTGGGCTACTTTTTCAACTAGTATAATGCTCGTGCTAACGCTACGGCCCGTTATAAAAAATTATAAAAGTTACCAAAGTTTGATTAATGAAGCTGAAGGTGTAGCATCAATTTGAACAGAACTGAATTAATTAACATAAAAATTAATTATTTATGTTGGAATGTAACATGAAAATCAATTTGCATAGCGGTTTCAACAATCTAGCATCCACAATGATCAACTGCCCATCAATATAGGAATCAATCACGAGTAGTTAAAGAAAATGATGTACTCCCATTGGGTATCTGATAACACATCACCTGAGCTCCCAATGCCTACAAAGTTCGTTCTCAAACAATAGATTTGGATTGTTCCTAGATCCATTATCCATGTGTAGCCATGAACTGAAGTACTTTAGATTCAGAAAAAAAAAAAGAGGCACACCTTCAATTTGTACAGCTATTTGCAACCGCATACAGGGATTCATCTGCGATAAATGTTTCACAAAACCACAATTGTCATGATGGAAATTAGCACCTTATGGGTCATTCTAACATGTCATTTTCAAAAAGTCTAATACATAGGCACATGGTTGTTATTCAATTGTCAATTGAAGAAATCAACAAGCTGTTGCAAAAAAAGCAGTATTGTAAGCTCTTCGTTGTTCATTTCAGTTTGTGCTCTCCTAATGTCCAGAGAGACAAGCAGCCAACTCCCTTGTGCAGCTAACCGTCCCTACTCAGCGCACTCTCGGCATCACCATCCTCAGAATGGTTGAGTTGAATGCTACTTCTCTTGGCCAAAGGATTTGTGTTATCACAGCTGCCTCTGTTGTTCCACCAGTGACCATAAGCATCATTGATTGAAACATCTGCCTCCCTAAAGAACCACCCACATCTTCAATTGTTTCTTCCTGCACTCTGAAATATACCTCCGCAAAAAAAAACATACCATATTTGGTACATATCTAGGCGATATTGATTAAATTATTTGGAGATGTAATCGAACCGCAAGAAACCAAATCAATAAAAGTAGAAAATAGAATACGAAATCAAGAAGAGAGCCGAACCAGCACCACTAAACCTACATCTTAGCGAAGCGCTACACCGCCGTCGTTCCCCTCGAATGGCGCCAAAAGCGCGGGGCCTGAACGGACGCTACGGAAAGGAACGAACACCTGGGCCTCATCGTCGTCGGTGATCTGGTCCGCAGACCCTCGCTGAACGTGCCAAGACCAATGCGGTCGTGGGCCTCGTCGTCGACGACCATCAGGTTTGGCGGCACCAGTGATCTATGCCTGGGCCCTAGCCGGTCGCGGCAAAGAACGATGCCGCCCTAGGAGATCGCCCGGTCTTTGGCGCTTAGCGCCTTCAGTAGGCCGGGCTCCATGAGCCACGACTCCAGCGCGTGCAGAATTGCAGCGACAATGGCGAGTGTGGCCGTGCACAGATCTCGCCCTAGACCTCGGTGTTGCCAACGATCCGGTGCATGTAGTGGCACCAGTGAGCAGCACCGCGGAGATTGTGGCGACGGCAATCACGCGCGTGAGATTTGTTTTCAAACTTGCTTGAGGGCGCCGGTGGTTTCTCTTTCCTTCCGTGTACTTCCTTTTTCGTGGACGTTCCTGCACGTTTGAGATAGTCACGGTGTTTTTATTTATTTATTTTGTCTCGTCATCTTGAGGAATCGAACCAAAGCGCGGCGTTCCTTCAGTGCGTTCGGTGAGGTTAGCATGTGGGTAAATGCAGAGTGTAAGACATTTGCACAAACTTTTGATCTCAGCCCTCGGTTTTGAGATCCGTTGGTTGGTGAGCCTTGATCTAAAAATAGTAAGAAGTGGGACATTATAGTAGAGATTTCAGCCCGTTCGAGTCTGGTCGTAAGAAGCCTAGCCCAACCTATCAGAGGCAGCATAGTTATGCTGGCTGCGCCTGTCATGTCTCGACCCTGTTCCAGCGCAAAGCGGCCCGCTGCTGTTGCCTGGTGACCGAAGATTGATGAGGAAGAGGAGAACGTCGAATCGCTCCGCCGGAGCTATACCGCGGCATGGCATACAGCGCCGGCACCCGGCAGCGGCAGGCACGGCGCGCCATGCAGCCAGCTTTCTCGATCGTTTCCTTTCCTGGCTTCACCGTACGTCCTGTCGATGAATCGGGCTCCTCAAAGTATTAGCCGGCGCAGCGAGCATGCACACGTTCAGGTGCGAGTAAACTTTTTACTTTTGGAGTCGTGGTCGTGGTTGCCAAAGAAGCCAGCCCAGCTGCGTTTACTAAAACTTTTGCTTCTGGCGTTCACGCCTGGTTCTGCAGCCCGCTCGCTAGGCCCCCCACGAAATCTCCCGTGGGCCAAAAATTCACTACGGTCCAGCCTACCATGGCTTCGGCCACGATCCCTTCCTATTCCAAAAAAAAAAAAAAAAGCAGCCAGGCAGGTCCAAGTTGCTAACGTGACACCAGTTTCATCGTTCAGCCCATCTACCACCCATCTCCTTCACAATTTCTCGAATCATGGGGGAGTTGCATCACCATCTTCCCTGCCAATATGTTTGGCCAAAAAAAAAAAAACCGATATGAGATTAACCTATATTGCAGTATAACAATTAACATGGGCTAAGATTTATTTACTTGATTTCAATCCTGTACTCCATTTGTCTGTAATGAATTGGATAACTAGTCTTTAGTCTTGTCCCCGTCCTTGTTGCTAGGCTCTTTTGTTTAGTAGCTCAGCTTTGTTAGCTCTTGGCTAACTACATCATAAGTGTCGCTTTGTACTTCTCCGTTTTGTTTTAATAACATTAGCTGCTGTGCTGGCAAGCGTTTGCTCCACGGTTTCTTTATAACAAGATTTATTTGATTTTAGTGAATCAAAAATGAAATAAAAATGGATAATCCTAAATTGAATCCAATGAGTAATAGGTAAAACTTGCCTGCAAATGAGTCATTATCCCAGTAATTCCAATGAGTATATGATTGTGTACAGTTATGTACGTAGCGACCATCTTTTTATCTCCTTGGCAAATGCACCATCTTTTCTGAACCAAATCCAGGATGATGATGCATTCACGGACAAGTTATTAATAATGTGGATTTCTCTAACGACCAGGCATTTTTATTTCATCCGTCCGTCGACATTGGATGATTGGGACCATCTTTCGAAACTCTGAATTCTGAAGTGCTGTGCTGACGAAGCTACCGTTTCGTTCCTCATTTCCACTTGGATTAAGGTTCACAGCTTCATTGTACTTGGCAATGGGACTCTCTTTTACGCCTGATCAACGAGGTTTCTGATCCACTTTTTCGGTGCCTGAGAGTGGCGATCTCTGAGTGCTGAGTGAGGCTCTTTCGTCGTCGGATCGCGGCCACGCCCGGCGAGGCGGCGGCTTCGTGTGCTCGATCTCATGCCCGACGAGGACAGTCATGGTGGAGAGGTCGATTTCTCGTCACCGTTCCAATCTGTTCGTCCGGGCAATTAGTCTGTTCGATGGTGGGGCGTGCGGGGGACCGGCGGCAAGTCGATGGTGAACGAGGAGGAGTTTGGGTCGGCCGCTGAAGTTCTGGCGATGAGGCTACAAACACCGACTCGCCGGGGCTCGCCGAGGATGGGTCAACGACAGAATCTTTTTTGTCCACTCCGGCGGTGTCCCTTGGTGGCGTTGGAGGTTTTCCGGTGCGGAGAGGTGGTAAACGCCTTACTCTTGCACCCAAGACGAAGTGCTCTCTACCCCAAGCCCGGACCGGGCGGTGGAGGTGCTTGACTTCGGCGAGGAAGGAAAGGCGTTGCAAGGAGGGGCGGCAAGCTCGCATCATCGTTCGTGGAGATGGTGGCGAATGCATGTCGAGACCAAAAAACCCGTTCATGCTGCTATCACGGTGAAGGCGTCCGATCCAAGTTCAGGGCGTGTCACGGCGAGGCATCGTCGGACGACGAAGTCGATGATGAGGACATCTCCACCCGGAGTTCGTCGCTGACGCCGTGATCGCCGGATTCTCGTTGGATCAACCGGTCACGGGCGGAGGAGGTTCTTCAAGGTAAAATTCTTAAATCGAGGATAAAAATTGCCAAGCTCGATTGTGGAAACAATGGTGCGTAAAAACTATGCTCCGTAGCTCCATGGCAAGGGCCGCCGCCACCGCATCGGGTCTCTCCTCGGAGGACGCCGGGCGGCAGACATTCTGGCGGCATCCATTCATGGGAGTAATCGGAGAAGACAAATCATTACCGCTTTGTTCTCCGACGTCGTTGGGTGGCGGTCGTCGGAAAAAAATTCAAAACCTAGAATTTCGAGCATGCGGTTGACTCAAATTTGTTTGAAAGTTTAAAGATGGATGAGTTAGATTCGGTTTTCCGCCGCTACGACGAGAGGCGAGTACGACTAGTTCTGTCGTTTGCCCATCGATCGGCGGTGTGTAAACCGTGTCTAGCGCCTTCCATCCAGGCCAAGGTCCAAGCTTCGGTCGGGGGCTCGTTTTCGTGCCCACGAAGGGGGTTATGCTCTCTCTTCCTACGTCGGGCACCACCAAAAGACCTAATCGATCAAGTCGACACAAACTCAGCCGCCACTTCCATCTAAACCTTCGTTAAATCCGAGAGGTCGCGAGGAGAGCCATGGCGGCGCAAGGGGTGCCGCGGGTGGAGGATTCGGTGGTCGCGGTGGTGGCGGGGGAGGACAGGGTTATAATCCGGGTTTGTCCCCGGTTTCGATCCGGCTTCGTGGAAGAGGAGGTCGCGGCTACGGTCATCGTGGTCGCGGTCGCGTTTTGGCTTTGCTTGGAGGAAGAAATGGCCATGGCCCATATGGTTATGCTAACCATGGCGGCTACAACGACCATGGTCATGGGTACCATGCCCCGGGTCGTGGACGCCGTGGGCATGGTGGCCGCTTTGGCTACTGGGCGAGGAGGCGATCGTGGCGGACACCGGCCGCAGCGGCGGGCGCCAGACACGGGCGGTGGTCTCGCTTCCAACCAGCCCAGGCTACGCACATCATGATGGAGCACCTGGGTTCGCTCACGCCCCGGGTGCCGGTCCGTTGTTTCATGGCAATGCTGTCGCCCAAGCCCCGGACATGGGGCCGCAACCCCATCAAGCGCCGGTGCATGGCAATGTTGGAGGGGCACATCAGCCGGCCGGCAGCTCGTCGGTTCGGCAGCATCACAAGGGCAGCCGGCCGCCGTTGTTTGCCGGTTTTGGAGTCCCCGCTGGCGGCCAACTTACAGTGCGGCCATCCCTCACCTTGGGGGGATGGGGCACGTCGGTCAGCAGGGAGGGGGCTCGGGAACTGCAGCAGCGGCGGCTGCAACCCTGCCCATCTCTCAGCAAAGCGAGGGGAGTCACCCCGGCAATCAAGTCACCTTGGGTGGTGCTGCTGTTGGCTCCGGACAGCAGGCACCAGGTTCTTTGGTGGGTGACGCTGGGGCATGCAGCTCCAAGGCTATGTTGGTGGAGGCTACGGTGGTGACCGGTGGGACAATGGTGCAACATCTTGACAAAGGTGAAGCTATGATCGTTGATGCGGCGCCGCGCCGGGCTGGGAACTCGGCTGTGGCAGGTAAAGCTCCTGACATTCTAGAATCAGCAATTCAAGGGGCCAAGAAAAATAAAGGGAAACCATACTGCTATAGATGTCATACAAAAGGTCATACAATTCATGAATGTACGGTTGTCATGTGCTGTGAAATATGTTTTGGAGATCATCCAGTAAAGTCTTGCCCAAACAGCAAAAAAACTAATACAAGTGCTATTCCTTGTGGTTATGCCGTTGAGGGGCTTGGGTTTATTTTATTCCAAAGGTTGACAATCCAAAAGATAATGTGCAAGAGACTAGAGCCGTGGTGCGTGTTCTTGAAGGTTCCCTTTCTGTCAATCAATTGGCAGTGGAACTAGAAAGACTTCGTCCCTTAAGAATCATAACTGGGATATTCGGACAACCGAACTGGGGCATTCATTGTTGTTTTTCCCTCAGCTGACTTACTGGAGACAGTGTCAAACTGGGGTCCTATGGATGCCAAGGAAGTTGAAGGAAAAATTAGATTTGAGAAGGGGTTGACAATGAAGTGTATAAAAACAGAAATTCCAAAAGTTTGGGTTCGGGCCGAGGGTTTACCCCATGAGTTCAAACAATTCTCCATTATTTGGGCAATTGGAACAATCCCGGGTGTGCCTAGAGCTGTTGACACCATCTTTACAAAGAATACCGGAAGAGCTAGAATGAGGGTAGTTGTGCTTGATCCATCACTCATCCCGCAATTTGTGGATGTGGTGATTGGTGATTTTGTTTACGAGCTACGGTTTTGCGGTTGAGAGAGAGTACCTCGATGGTGAGCCCCAATTGATTGATATGGACTCTACCAAAGAGAGTGACCCCAAGGATGATCCCAAGGGGGATAAGGAAAAAAAGACAATGAAAGTGGTGCAAGTTTAGGAGAAAACATGGACATAGATGGAAATATAGGTGGTGCTCCACCTAGTGGTGGCGAGAATGGTGAGAGAGCACCTGCACAGCAGCCAGGGGCGGCATTGTCACAGCTGGTGGAACAGTCCAAGCCCCCCCAGATAAATGATAAGCCAAAGGCAAAGTGGTATCCCAAATGAAAGTTGGTGAATGGAAAGCTATTGTGTTGCCCCCAAAGAAGCGATTCTGGGAATGTCGCAAGAAGCTCCCGCCGAGACAATCTCTCCGTTGAGGTCCAGCAAGAAGAGAAACGCCACTATCTGCGGATCGAGGATTCGGTGGAGAAGGCGGCCAAGCTCAAGGCAAAAAAAAAAGAACTTAGAACTGGTCGATGAAAAAGGTACAACTCAAAATCCTCCCTCTTTTTTTAATAGAGATAATTTATCTTTGATGGATTCGGTAAATGCTCTAGGAGTGGTGTTAGGGAAAAATGATAAAAATGTCTTAGTTCCATTAAACATTTGAAGGATTTAGAATATGAAAGAATGTTAAATTGTGCTAATTTAAATAATGTAACCGGCTTTGGACTTGGATGGAGTTACCGAATGCTCTAATGAGGATGGAGTTAATTTAGAAATTTTAAATCTTATATGTTCAGAAGCAATGGAGGGGCTAGGTGATGGGGGTTGTGATCCTTTGATTTTACAAACCCCTTTATCATCATCTGTTAAGAAGAAACGCTCCAAGGCATATAAAAAAAAAAAAAATAAAAGTTGTTAAAAATGAAAGGAATCTTACGGAATTGTAATGGCTTCGCGGATACTAAAAATATAGATTTACCGGATTTAACAAAAGAGAAAGACCTAGATTTTATTGCCTTATCGTAAAAGCAGGTAGAGCTAGCTTTCCACAAAGAACTCTTAACACCATCTGTCTTTGGTAGAGATTTTATTTGGCATTGCATGGCTCCACGAGGTAGATCCGGTGGCATGATCCTAGGTGCTCATTTGCAAACTTTTGATGTCGGTCAAATTGAGGAGGGCGACTTTTATATCGGTTTTAAGTTACGCCATAAGGAGTATGATTTTAAATTTAAATTATTATCGTTTTATGGCCCGGCTCAAGAAGATCAAAAATCTAATTTTTTGTCGGAACTGGTGCGAGTTTGTTCGAAAGAAACCATACACATTATTATAGGTGGGGACTTTAATATTATTCGCAGGCCAGATGAGAAGAATAATGCTAATTTTAATGATAGATGGCCGTTCATGTTTAATGCTGTAATTGACACTCTAAACCTCGGGGAAATAGACTTGTCCAGGCAGAATTTTACTTGGGCTAATAACTTGCCAATCCAAACTTTCGAAAAGTTAGACAGAGTTTTAACCCCTGACGATTTTGAGTCTCATTATCCTAATACTACAATACATGCTCTATCCAGAAAATTTGACCATACTCCACTACTACTATCTACTAATAGTGCGTTTACAACTTACCAACCTCAATTCAAATTTGAATTAGGTTGGTTGTTAAGGGACGGATTCGTGAGATGGTGTCACGGTGTATGGCGAATGTGGTAGTTACAGGATCACCCATTGAGCGTTATGCGAGGCCAAAATAAGAAAACTTCGTCAACACTTAAGAGGTTGGGCTAAGCATGTTAGTGGGTTATACAAAAAAGAAAAAGCTAGGCTCCTAAATAAATTGGATGAGCTAGACAAAAAAAGCTGAACTTACTTTGCTAAGTGACTCGAGAAAGATCTAAAACATGCTCGAGTGAAAGGCTAAACAACATCTTAGAGAAGAAGAACTAAAATGGTACCAAAGGGCTAAGGTGAAGCACCTTTTAGAAGGTGATGCTAATACTAAGTATTATCACCTTGTAGCCAATGGTAGGCATAGGAAAACTCGCATCTTTCAACTTGAGGATGGGAATAATATTATAACTGGTGATGCTCAACTTAAACAGCATATCACTAGTTATTATAAAAATCTTTTTGGTCCCTCTGAAGAGTCGCTAATTTCCTTAGACGAATCTCAAAGGACTGATATCCCTCAAGTGTCGGATGAAGAGAATGAGTTCCTGGTTGAACCATTTACTCAAGAGGAGGTTAGAGAAGCAATTTTTCAAATGGAACATAATAAAGCACCTGGCCCAGATGGGTTCCCTTCAGAGTTTTATCAAGTTTTTTGGGACTTAATTAAGGAAGATTTGATGGCATTGTTCGATGATTTCCATCAAGGAACCTTGCATCTTAATCGCCTTAATTTTGGTAATATTATTCTGTTACCTAAAAAGAAGGATGCGAAAGTGGTTCAACAATACAGACCTATCTCGTTTGTTGAATGTATCTTTCAAAATTTTCACTAAAGTGGCAACAAATCGTTTATCTACCATTGCCCAAAAATTGATAAGACCAACCCAAACCGCCTTCCTACCACGAGGCGAAATATCATGGAGGGAGCTGTCATCTTGCATGAGACAATTCATGAATTGCACACCAAAAATAAGATGGAGTAATTTTTAAAATTGATTTTGAAAAAGCATATGATAAGGTTAACTGGAAATTCTTACAAAGAAACATTAAGAATGAAAGGGTTTTCTCGTAAGTGGTGTGAATGGATAAAAAAATTCACACAAGGTGGGAATGTAAATATTAAGATCAATGACCAACTTGGCCAATACTTCCAAACTAAAAAAAGGCTTGAGACAAGGTGACCCCATGTCTCCTATACTATTTAATATAGTTCTTGGACATGCTTGGCTATACTAATTGCTAGAGCAAAGGAAGCGGGCCAAGTAGAAGGGGTCATTCCACACTTGATCCAAGATGGATTATCCATCCTTCAATATGCGGATGACACGGTGATCTTTTTAAGCCATGATGTTGGAAAAGTCTGTTAATATGAAATTATTATTAAGCACTTTTGAACAACTATCCGCTTAAAAATTAACTTCCATAAAAGTGAGATTTTTTGTTTTGGACAAGCTAAGAATCATGAGCAGTTTTATTCACAACTGTTTGGGTGTGCCATTGGCAAGTACCCATTCAGATATCTAGGTCTCCCAATGCACTTCAGGAAATTATCTAATAAGGATTGGAAATTTATAGAAGAAAGAATAGAGAAAAGGCTTAGTAGCTGGAAAGGTAAATTACTCACAAAGGGTGGTCGACTAGTCCTCATCAACTCGGTGCTCTCCAGCTTACCGATGTTTATGATGTCTTTTTGAAGTGCCAAAAGGGGTCCTAGATAAAATTGAGTGCTTTAGGTTTCGTTTCTTCCGCGCGAATCGACCAACACAAAAGAAAGTATAGACTAGTCAAATGGGATGTTATTCGACAACCTAAAGATCAAGGTGGGTTAGGTATCCATAATTTGGAAATTCAAAACAAGTGCTTGCTTAGTAAATGGCTATTCAAATTACTGAATGAAGAAGGAATTTGGCAAGAATTACTAAGGAATAAGTATATTAAAAAACAAGACTTTTAGGGCAGCTGTGAGAAGAAACCATCGATTCGCATTTTTGGAAAAGTTTGATGAATGTTAAAGATTCTTTTTTTTTTTAAGTTAGGTCATTTTATTATCAATGATGGAACGCAAACGCGCTTTTGGATTGATACTTGATTAGGAAATAAACCCCTCAAAGATAAGTTTCCAGGCTTGTTTAATATTGTAAGAAGGAAGCAAGATACGATAGCTAATATTCTTGGTTCTCCCGTGCACTAAATATTTCTTTTAGGAGAAATCTAGTGGGAGTAAACTTATCAAACTGGCTCCGTATCGTGTCATCCTTACAACAAGTTAACTTAAGTCGGGAAAGAGATATTTTTGTTTGGGATCTGAAGGCATCGGGAATGTTTACAAATCAAGTCTATGTATGCCGCTTTAATTAACAATGGGGTGAGAGTGTCACAAGATATTTGGAAGACAAAATTACCAATGAAAATAAAAGTTTTTATGTGGTATATTAAAAAGGTGTTGTTCTAACCAAAGATAATTTGGCAAGAAAAAATTGAATGGGGATAAACAGTGCTCGCTCTGTCATCTCCCGAAACAATTCAACACCTATTTTTTGATTGTTTCTACGCTAAATTTTTTGTGGCGCTCTGTTCATATGCTTTTTGGTTTAACCCCGCCTTCAAGTACACATAATTTATTCTTTAATTGGTCAAAAATGGGAGCAAAAAGCATAATTCATTGTTATTAACAGCGGCATCTGCTCTCATATGGACAATCGGCTAACAAGGAATGAAATTGTTTTTGACAAATGCAAACCAAAATCTCTTTTGCGGGTACTATTCCGAGGAACTCATTGGCTACGTCGGTGGGCAAGCTTGCGCCGAATGAAGATCTACATGATCAACTAATCGCTGCAGCACGTCACCTTGAAGTGTCGTGCGTTATCTTTCTTCGTCCAAAGTGGTTGGTCATCACGAGAGACATGTTGGTTATGTTTAGCCAAAAACAATTATTTGCTTGTTTAGTCGGATTTGAGGGTGGCTGGAGGATGTTCCCAGCAAAACATTATTTTGTTTTCGAATTCTGTAATAATTGGTCTGATTCTATCCTCGGATAGATGAAGCCGGATTTATTATCCTTTATCTAAAAAAAAAAAAAGCTGCTAATTCTGTTATACTTACTCCAGTAATGAATGACCCCACAGATTGTGCCTCTTGCTTTCTTCAGTCGTCTTTGCCCTTTCTGAATCACATTCATTGTGAGTACGTACTACATGCTGGTGAAAGTGCTGATCGATGTGGTTGCTCCTCTGCAGGCTAGGCTGCCTGCATTGTCGTCATTGACTCGCAATCTCGCATGGTTTGCTGGCGCAATGGCAGGTACCAATCCTTTATGTTTCTGTGGTGCCAGCACAGAAGATTATTGTCTGTAGTATGCCTCTGATTTGAAGGAAAATGAAACCAACAAGGTGGATGAAACGAAATGTGCATACTCCTATTGCTTCTTAGCGGCATCATTTATCTCCGGGAAAAAGTCTAAATCACACCCCCAACTATGGGTGGTGGTCTAAATCACCCTCTGACCTATGAAATGGTCTAAATCACCCCCTGAACTTTTTAAAACCGGTCAAATTACTCCCTAAAGCAGTTTTAAAAATCATAGAAAATCATAGAAAAATCATAAAATAGAAAATAAAACTGTGTTAGACTCCAAATGAGTAGATCTACGCAATGAACATAAAATATGGTATACTTTAGTACATTTTTTTTTTACAACTACGAGAAAAAACATAAATTTAAAGCTACAACGAGAAAAAATTATACTAAAGCATACCATATTATATGTTCTACGTAATCGTACTTTAAAACATAGGGATTCCTTGTTTCAGGCAACGGATCACATGGGGGAACGGTACGCTGACATCTTTCTCAGAACAGCAAAAGGCACTGCCAAGCATAGTACAGTACTCCTGCACTCCAGCATGGAGAAGAGCACAGCGGGCCGGGAGTCGTTGGCCACAGCGCCGGCAGCGGCAGGCACGGCGCGCCATGCAGCCAGCTTTCTCGATCGTTTCGTAGCTGCAACCTCCAGCAGTCCGGCCCTGACCGCGCCGGCAGCCGGCCGGCTCACCACCAGGCGAGGACAAAAAGCACGAGATGGCCCGTGTGTTATCTATTCGATAGTATCCCGTGGCTTTGCAGAGACTGATGCCGACAGCATTAGCCGGCGTGCATGCAGGCATTCAGTCGATCAGAGGCGAGCATTGACGTACGGCCGGCGCGCCCTTTTTTTTTTTTTTGAGATCGGAGGCCGTCAAAGTAAACTTTTGCTTGCTGGCTCGTGTGGATTGACAAAGAACTAAAGACAAAACAAAAAAAAAAAACCCAGCCAAGTTTACTGAAACTGGATGGATTGGGCTATTGCGTGCTCGCCTGGTTCAGAAGCCCATCAGGCAGGCCATGTCAAAGAGGCCCCCGTGGGCTGAAAATCCACTACGGTCCAGTCTACCGTGGCCTTTCAGGCAGGCAGGCCGGTTCAGTATAGCCATGTGCCATCTGCCTGCTGCCAACGTGGCAGACCATCGGTTTCATCACTTGAGCCCATCTACCATTTGCCTGCTGGACGAATCCATGTGTTCACTAAATTCATCAGACACTCACACGCGAGTACATGGAATCCTGCACACGCCAGTTATATGAAATCACCTGCCTGAATGCTCGCATATTGTGCTTATGACGACGTCCATCTATGTGTTCCGTGGACCCGTATTGTGCTTTAATTGCTGTTAGCGTTAGCGGCATCGTTTCCAGTCTGAATGATTCCGGGATGCAACTACCATGGAATGGATAGTACTGTACTGCAGCATGGAGAACAGCAAACGTCCCTGCAGCGGGCGTCGTCTCGTCGGCTACTGCAGGGACATGCGTAGCTTTCTCGATCGTTTCGCTCCACCTGCACGCTGCACCTCAAAGAACCAAAGATACCCGGCGGAGTTTATTGAGATTGGATCGGGCGCTTTGTTTATCAGCCCGTCAGCAGGCTACGTCAAAGAGGCCCCTACGAAATCTCCCGTGGCACACAAAAAAAAAAAACCAGACATGCAGACTGACAGGTCCAGTATAGCCCATCTACCATCTCGCTCCTGCCTGCTGCCAACGTTGCAGACCATAGTTTTCCATGTCGGCCCGTTCAAAAGTCTGGTCGTAAGAAGCTAGCCCAACAACCTATCTGTGTTCTGTTCAGGTGTGAGATGGATCATGGAAGCCTCTTAACTAGATGACCTAGCCCACCTGGTATGGGAAAGAAGACAATGAAAGAAGACAAGAGCCCACGAATTAAGTAGCCCAGTAGCCCACCATTCCGACTTCTCCCTCCCCACCGGTGGCCGCCGCGCACTTGTCCACCGTTGACGCCGACACTGCCCGCTTAGTTATACCGCACCTGTCCTGTATCCTAGCAATATCCTGCGCAAAAGGGCCGCCTGCTAAGTTATACCGCGCCTGTCCTGTATCCCAGCTATATCCTGTTCGAGCGCGAAAGGGCCGCCCGCTTAGTTATATCGCGTCGGTCCTATATCCTAGCTATATCCTGTTCGAGCGCAAAAGGGCCGCCCACTTAGTTATACCGTGTCTGTCCTATATCCTAGCTATATCCTGTTCGAGCGCAAAAGGGCCACCCGTTGCTGCCTGCTCGAGCTGGCCCACACGCGCCATGCATGGCTCCATGCATAACCACGTTGACATGAAAGTACCAGGTGGTCTCTACCCCCCACCCCACGAGCTCCAGCGCCTGATGGGGTGAGACGCCCCTCCAATCTCGATGAAGCCCTTTGTCATCGCACAACCATGCTCTACAGGGCTCCCGAACTCCGCTAGGAAGCGCCCAACGCCATAGCATATCACCTTGAGGTTGTGGCAAGGGATGTAGAGCTGACTCAGTAGCGCGTAGGACACCTTCGGGGTCATAGCGCGGTTACCCTCCTGGCGTGCATAGATCACCACGACGATCATGCGTAGCCTGTTCGCCTCGCGCAGCATGCCCTCGGAGGCTACAATGTTGACATGGCTACGGTCCGGGCGCTGACGAGCAAAGCCGGTAACGTAGTCCATGGCTCTCGGTTGCTGGGTGCAGTGGGTGGCAGTGGTGGTGGTGGCGGTGGTGCAAGGGAGCGGCGCTTGGGTGCAGGTTGTCAGTTTTTTGGGGAGCGGTGGGAAGATTACACGGCTGTGGATGTTGCCCTGGGGAAGATGAGTCTAGAGCACAGCTCGTGAGAGATTGCCCTCCGGTGGGCCGAGCTGCTCTGAGAAAAGTGTCCCACCCCTGCACCCCCGACAACGAACAGGCTCTCTGCACTGGGCGAGGAGGTGGTCTGAAGCAAGGCACCGATCGCACCGACTGACAAGCTTTGTTTTAAAGACCTCACGACGTGACCGGGCCTTCTCTTGCTCCACCGCCGATGCCCGAAGAGGGGTAGAGTCAGTATGCCCTCCCGGCGCTTCATCTTCGCTGGTTGCCATTTCGGTGAAAGTCGCCCCCATCAGAAGCCCCCAGGCACTCCATAACTCTGGACGTCTCCCCAACATCCCAAGCAAAAGTAGAGGGGAGTAAAGATCCGTCCATATTTGGGTGGCCGGCAGCTTGGAGCGCTGTGCGTGCAGTTGGAGGTCTCTGGGTGAGGGGAATCCATTAGCTCCAGCCCATCACTAGCTATGAGTCTGACGATGATGGACTTGAGCTTGGCCAGTGCCGCAGATCCAGGAAAAATAGACGCTCCAGCCCTGCCCGACGGAGGGGAGGTGGCAATGGCGAATATGCTCTTGTAGCCGACGGAGCAGATCCGGAGCAGGCATGGCGCTTAGGGAAGCCGCAGCCTCAGATCTGGTGCGTGCTTCGCCTCCAGGCCCCGAAGAGGAGGGCGGAGTTAAATCGCCTGACCACGGACTGACGCCAGTAGCAAACGCCTCTGGCTCCATGGCAGCCGCGGCCTGAGCCACAACTTCAGAATGCACGGGCTCTTGGTGGGTTGTTTAGTTCCCATGCAACATCCCAAAAAAGTGTTACAAATTCGCCCGTCACATCGAATCTTTTAACGCATGCATGAAGCATTAATTATAGTTAAATAAAATAACTAATTATATAGTTTAACTGAAAAGTACGAGACAAATATTTTGAGCCTAATTAGTCCATGGTAGGACAATACCAAATACAAACATAAAAAGTACTACAAGAAATTTAACCCAAAATATTTCACCAACTAAACACACCCCAACGCATCCCTGCCCTTGGCTAGGGGCCATCAATGTTGCCTTCGTCCCAATCGATCAGCTCCACCTCCCCATCAGGGTCCAGCTGGGGCAGAGGCGAGGTGGGGACCAGATCTGAGGCAAGGGGCAGCGCAGCTGGGAGGTGGTGGTTTACAAGGAGTCTGTGTGGTAGACGCCGGCGCCGGGTCAGCCGCCGGCGGCGGAAGGTCGATGGGGTCTCAGGCGCTCTCGCTCTCGCGCTCACTCATTTCGAATACATTGCAAAAAGCTATATCACCCCCAAAACTATGGGGGTTGGATTACATAAGCCCCTAACCTTTGAAATGGCCTATATTACCCCTTGAACTTTCCAAAACCGGTTAAACTACCCACTAAAGCAGTTTTGAAAAATCATAGTAAATCACTAAAAATCATAAAATAGAAAATCCAATTGTGTTGGACTCCAAATGAGTAGATCTACACAATGAACAAATAATATGGTATACTTTAATACATTTTTATAGCTACAAAGAAAAGCATAGATGTAAAGCTACAACAAAAAAAAAATGTACTAAAGTATACCATATTATATGTTCATTGTGTGTAGATCTACTCATTTTGAGTCTAACACAATGGATTTTCCATTTTATGATTTTTCTATGATTTATTATGATTTTTCAAAACTGCTTGAGGGGGGTAATTTATCCGCTTTTGGAAAGTTCAGGGATGATATAGACCATTTCATAGGTTGAAAGTGTTATGTAGTCCAACCCCTATAGGTTGGGGGTAATTTAGACTTTTTCCTTAATTTATCCAATCATCAAATCCACAGTAGTATATACTAGCAAAAAATGCCCGTGCGTTGTAACGGGATGTATAGATTGCCGCTTTACAACGATCATGTCATGTATTTTATCGGTTTAGGCTAGCATAGTGGTAGTGAGTTGTCACTGTTAATATAAATTTTATTAGAACGGTAAAAAATGCTGGTACTAAATACACCATGCCACCAGAATTTTTTTGTGCTCTTCTTTTTAAAATTATGATTTTTTTTAGTCTTAAATTTTGCTAAAACAAAACGAAGTCAATCAATTTGTTTTTTTGAAAATTTATTTTATTAATAGCATCTCAGCATGTTTGCTCCTGTGTCAATATTGTGACTTTGTGGGTCTGCTCATGAGGTACTTTTCTTTGGGAAAAACTGCCAGCATTAGCGAGTCAACTTCCTGTCGTCTCTGTAATCGCCAAAGCCGGATAGTGACACAAACCACAGCACACAATGCCTTCTCTGTTTCAATATGTTATCTGCAAATACCATGAAGGAAACATCGATTTTCTCGCGCATACCTTTCCTCTGTCTCTCAAAAACTCAGCTCCACATCTAAAGAAAAATCTAGATCCAGATCCTAGGCTTCCAAATACCAACGACGTTGACTCCCCACCAACAGCAAGCAAGCTCAGGTGAACTGATGCGGCACCGGTCCGGGTGCGGGCGGTGGCCGTGCATGCACCTTGAGCGCTCTCGCCATGAAACACATACAGGCGGACGAGCAGACCACTTCGACGGAGGCAGGCACCTCGAACGCCAGCAGCACGAGCACGTTGCCCACCACCCTTGCCACGCCCGCGAACGGGAGCATGTCCACGCGAGGCAGCGCTCGTGCCCGCGCGCGGCGGAGCTCCCTCCTGTGTCCGACGCACGCAGTTCGCGCCACGGTCGTACGGACTCGCGGCGGCGGGCGGGCTCACCTCGGACGCAGCTTGCGACGGCAGGCGGGCGGAGCCCTCGATCGCAGCGCCCCCGACCGACGGAGGACGTGCAGCGGGTGAAGCCACGACGGGGCAGCTCGCGATGGACGGCGCCGGTGGATCTCCCGCGACTGGCGACCTCGCCCGCGGCAGTCTGGCGGCCGCGCCCTGCGGAGCTCCTGCCCGCGCCGGTGGACGAGCGCGTCGGGCGGCCTCGCTCGTGGCCGGCGGCCGCACCTTCAGAGTTGCGATGAGAGCACACGGTCCCGGAGGAAAAGTCCGGATATCTTCAACTCGCAGCCTTGCACGCACGGGGAGCGGATAGAAAAGAGCGGACAGGAAGCAGACCGAAAAGAGGGCAGATTGGCAGAAATTTTCGCTCTTTATTAATACTAGTGGAAAGGCACGTGCGGCACGCACGTGGTATACCAAAATAAAAATCTTTTATAATAGTGAAATACATAAATTGTCCATGATAGAACAACAGTATATATATGCATAATGACAATGCAGTTCTACCATAATTTGTAATATTATTACATATGTACCAACCGGCTTTGTTCTAATTTAAGCCTCTTAGCCCTCCCATGCATGCGGATCAAGAAACATTTTCTGTCAGTGTTGATTGATGAGAAAGAACCATTTGTGCTATATAATGATCAATGTAACTACAAATAAAAGAAATAAATTAACTCTGCATCATGTAATGATCAAACTATTCCTCAACCGCCACCATCGTATGTGGCTTTTTTTGTTGCAATGGTAGCACAAAATCACATAATTAAGAACGATTGAGATTGATAGCACATAATAATTACATAAATACTATGTCAGCTCGCTGCCAGTTCATAGATGCCCATCTCCTATGATTGCACAACATATATATATAACCACAATGCAATTCTTTACACATGTACCAACCGGCGTTGTTCTGATTTCACCTCTTAGCCCTCCCATGCATGCGGACCAAGAAACATTTTCAGTTAGTGTTAATGAATGAGAAAGGACCATTTGTACCATATAATGATCAATATAACTACAAATAAATGAAATGAATTAACTTTGCATCATGTAATGATCAAACTATTCCTCAACCCCCACCATCGTAGCTAGGCAGCTTTTTTTTTTTTTTTTGCAGCAATTGCTAGCACAAAATCACATAATTAAGAATGATTGAGATTGATAGCAAATAATAATTACATAAGTACTATGTCATCTTGCTACCAGTTCATAGATGCCCATCTCCTTTTTGATGCCTGTATTTCGATCTATATCACCACAAAGACTCAATGAACTCACCATTAACATTTTTTTTTTTTCACGTTGGCTACTCAGTTATAGCACCGGCCACCACTTAACACCATATACAAGACATACTATTCACAGAAGTGAGAACACAATTAATAAATTTGCAACCACAAGCAATTTTATTTATCCAATTTGTCAATACATAAAGATATAACTTTGTGAAACATAGAGCAAGCACATTTTCTACCCATTTTGGCCACAACCACCAGCTGCAGCCCCTCGGCAAATTCAGCTGAGGCGACGGCCAGCAGGTGGTGACTAAAAATGGGCTTGCTCCCGCAAGCTCCCTCCACACTGTATCAGTCTCTAACCACTTACAAAACATTGTTTCCTCACTACTTTAGCCAGATCTTATCCTCAAAGTATATAGGAAAATACACTAACCATGAAACTGACAGTGCCTAACTGATGGGTCATTCGGTCATTCCTATTACCAAAAAGCATCAATAGGCTATGCTTGAAGGTGACCATTGATACTACTATAACGAAAATACTAATCTTCAATTTGAGGCACTCCGCAACATTGTCCTTTGACACAGTAACTTAAATATTAACATTCTACGCAACCCAAATGTTGCAGTGTCTTGTTAAAAAAGAAGTTTCAGTGTCATCTGTGCATATACCTCATCTGTCTCTGCATCAATCCGAAAGAAAGGGAACTATACTGGGTAATGAAACATAAAACTCAAATTTCTCCATTACGATTCTCAGTTGGAGGTACTCCGCAACATTGTCGTGTGACATCTGATCTTGTCAACAAGGAGGGTGGCCTCAAGTAACCTCAATATTAATATTAACACTCTGCGTGACCCAAAACATTTCAATGTCATCTGTGCTTATACATCTTCCTCTGCAACAGTCTCAAAGAAGTGAATTATAGTGGTAATGAAACACAAACTCAAATTTACATGCATCGTCACATTATGGAGATGGCATATAAATCTGTGGTGGCAGATTAGGATAATTGGGGATTTGGGACTCCATTTCCGTGCTTATTGATACTGCTACTTGCAGCAGAAATTCAGCAAAAAACTTCTGTGAGAACTGGAGAATTTTTTGAGTTTTAGAAATACTGGCAGAGGATAATTGGGGGTTTGTGCTTGACAGCCAAACAGGAAGAGGACATAGTAAACTTGTGTACTAACTGTCTTGTTGTGGCCCTGAGGGAAGTACATAACCCGGCAACCCACGGCGGGCAAGGAAACAAGCGGGACGGCGCAGACACCCCACTACTCTGAATTCAGGCACTTTTGGACCTCCACGGCTGTAATAGTAGCTTATAATAAAATTGAGAATCAAGGTGTATATTAACTTAAATAAGTGACCTTAAACTGGGTATTAAGAAACCTTCAGATACAAAGACATAACAATCTATTCACGGGAAGGAGAAATATTAAGAAATTAACGGACAGCAAGAACTGCCGCCATGACCTGTCCCAGTAATGAATTTGGTGGCTCATGATACCTTTACATTTTGTTTTACTACTGACTAAACAGCCTAATATGTCACATGTTTGATAAATGTTAGGTATAGTCAAAATCATAGTACTTAAGCAAAGACCAAATAAAAACAAACAGCATTCCGTAGAACAAGAGAATAAATTGAAATTTGAAGCATACAGCATCTTCAGTTCAGTACTGGAATGCACACACATATATATAACAAACAGTCAGGGTTCTTTAACATGATCCGAGCCAATGTGTTCAAGCATAAATATAATATATAGTTACGTATGAGATAATGAACCAAGACCCTGAAAGTGCAAAACTAATATCTTTTTAATGATTGCCAATACATGAATGGGGAGGCTAGAAAATATTGCAACGAAAGCAGTGAACTAAAATGTGTGGTAACTTTGGAGACAAGAATCCTGCTTGGTGAATTTAAAGTGTGCAGAAGTACCACGGCATGGATGTCAAATGTCAGTTGCAAGGGAATAATGAAAATGGGAAATAGATTGAGATCTCATCTCTCCACGTACATAGATTAATCAATATTGCCGAGACCTCGTCCTAGAATTCAGATCAATATTGCAAGCAGCCAGACATGACTGATCTTACAAAATCACAACTATATCTAGGTTCTGGAGCACATTACACAAGCCTATCAGTCAGTACTTATTTCACATAAAAATTGAATATTCAGTAAAGATAAAAACCAAAAATAAAAGGGGATAGATTATTCACCTCCCCTCTTGTTTATCTCCTTGCAGAAGATGATATCCTCCTCTTGTGCCATCGAAGATCTGCATCTCTGGTGGACTCCGTCTCCAGGTTGATGCGTATTCTAATGGACAGATCGAGATGGAACATGGGGCGAGCGGCAGCGACGCAAACAAACCCCTCCAATCAAATCAAAAGAAAAAAAAAAGGTTAGGATAAAGACGTGGACCAAGCAGTACAAGATGCGTAGGCCTTGTGGGTCTTTCCTTATCTGAACATCGACAAGGGAGATCCAATATTGGCGGTTGAGATGCGCCCAAGGGACGACGACACAGGGATGAGAGATCAACCATCAGATCCCTACATGAACTTCTTGAGGAGATTGAGGCCACGAATAGTGGCATAGTGCGAGGAAGGCGTCACGGATGCAAATAGCCGAATAGCTTAAGTTAGAGTTGGCCTACTTATGAGCCGCTGTCTTGGCCTCCGACACCGCCCCGAGATCGCAGGCCGCTGGTGGCGTCTCCATTGCGCTCGTCAGTTCCTTGCAGCGGGAGCAGGCGAACGGGTGTCATCGATCACGCTGTCTGGGTAGTATTGACCGGCGACCGGCCCAGGAGAGAGGACGACGGGCTGCACTGCAGTCCGCGAGCGTCGCCCCGTCACGTGCACAGGGAAGGGTCTAGGGCACCCAAGGGTGGGCGGCTGCTGCGCGCCGCCGGCGCCGCGCCGTCACGTGAAGGTGCATGTTGGCGATGCCAAGGGTGACGACGGGCTGCCGTCGAAGCCGAAGGACTGCCGAGGGTTCGGATTCTCGTCGCGAGCGGTAGGGGCAACGGGCGACGGAGGATGGGTGTAACTACTTTGCGATCACGCGGGACTCCAAACCTCGGAAGCAATATGGCGCTGACGAAGCGTCGCGACTGGCGAGGCGAGACGAAGTGGTCGCGGCGGTGGGTGTGGCGTGTGGGTACGCGCGGGGTCGTCGGGTGCGAAAAACAAGGGGATCCTACAGAAAAACACGAGAGGAATACAGAAGTTTCATATGTTCCTGCTCTCGTTCTGTCATGGCCCACTTGTCAACGTAAGGTAAATAGGAAATGGGTCCACACCTGTCATTGTAAGTTGGGTAAAAAGCTGTTCGGTAACAATAGATTTCCAATTCCTTCACTCTTTTATAGTATAGATATAAGACAATACATTCAACAAAAGGAAAGCCACAACGTACAATAATTTTGTGCTGAACGAAAATAAATGCAGGACACTTTAATTTGGTATGGGAATCTATCAAGCCACCGCAACATTTATTAAAAGGCTACAGTAGTAGCTTTCTTGCCCCCAAGGCTACTACAAACGCAAGCATACTCTGGTCACATTAGGACCACGTATAACACAAGCGCTGTACGCATAGCAACAAGGACGGAAACCAAGGCGTGCGCAAAAACCTCCATCTGATCCCAAGCACGGAACCGACAGTTCAACCCGGCAGTTGTTCAACAAGGGTCGTGTATAACAAACGCTGCCACTGCAACATTCCTTGCCAACCGAAGGGTCGCATTCAGCTGCTACTGGGATGCACGAATCCGTCTGCAGTAGCTTTCTTGCCACCAGCAGGCTGCTACTGTTTCTGGAGAAGCCCGTGGCGGGTGCCGTCGACTCCCCGGCTGCTGCCACGAGCAGCAGGAGCACCGCCATTGTCACCGCCGCTGCCGTCCTACTGCTGCTCGCCATTCCCGGCCTTGCTATCCGAAGCCCAGCCGGCCAAGCTCTTCTCTCTCTCACACACTCTTTGTGTGTTTAATTTGCACTGGAGGACTACTAGCTAGCTAGCTTTGCTCGCTTCTTTTCTGCTTGGCTTTGCCTTGCATATATAGGCGAGGCAGGGGCAGGGGCAGGGCGGCTCCTCTATCACACCGAAGATAGCTGTTTGAAGGAGATGCATGGAAGTATGGAACCGATAAGATTAGAAAAAAACTAAGACGGGTGGAACTCATGGCGTGTTTAACTAGTGCATGTATTATTATATATGATCGTCAACGAGAGGAATCTTTCGGTACCAGTTGGCTAATCAGACTAACATTTAATGCTATGTCGGTTATATAGGCCAGTCTCAATGGGGTTTCATGAGTGTTTTATGCACATTAAATGTAGCGCCACATCAGCAAAATTTTACTTTTGGATGAAACTCCTAGGAGAAAGAAGGAAAAGAGTTTCACCATGGTGAAACCTTTGGGCACTGCTTTCACATGCGTTGAAACTGTGTGAAACCCCTATTGAGACACAATTAGAGTTTCATCATGCAACTATGCAATTAAAATCATGCAATGAGAGAGAAGTTGTGGGACCCTTAAGCCTATGAAACTGTGTAATGAAACTGTACATTGAGGGAGACGTCTATTTCATACCAAAGTTTCACATCTTGGAAACCGGGAGGTGAAACTCTCCATTGAGACTGGCCTGAGCAAAATTGAAAAGGTTTATTTTAATAACAACCATGCTCTAAAGACTTGGAGAATGGAGCTCCTATTAGAGCAGGTACAATAATACACCTCAGCTTGGCTTATAGCCAAGACACATCAGCAACTATCTAGGTGGAAGATAGAGAACAGGGGAGAGAGAAGGGCTTGGCGGCGCATGCAGCGCTGGAGCGCTGCGCGCCGCTACCCATGTTCACGGGCCCGCCACCATATGTGCTTGCTACGATGATTGGTCTGTGCTGCAGTGCGACTTCATCTTACTATTACTAATTGGAGGCTCCAACGGAGGCTCCACGTTAACTCTCACCGGATGCGCTAAGAAAAAGATAAATGCTATAAATTCTCACATTAATCAAAAACATCTAGCCATCCAATCTATAGACTCTACAATCGTAACCATTAGATCTACTTTACTTTTCTAGAAAATTACCCACTTTTTGCCATTATTGTAGATGTTAAAGGAAAATAAAATAAATTATCTTAACAAAATCTGATTGCTTAAATAGATATTATTTTTTTTTCCTCAACCGCAAACGTGGATGTAGAAGATTTTTTCTGTACTGACGTTGAAGTTGTTTTTCTAACGTCCTCCCTCCGGGATGGTATTAGAAGTCGTTTAGGACAGCGACACGGTCTCCAAAACACAACTTGGACCTCTTATTATTATAAAAATATTTATAGAGATGTGATATATGTATACTTTTATCAAAGTATTTTTTAAGACAAATCTACTCATATAATTTTTACATTTGCAAACTCAACAACTTAAAAGTTATTGATGATTTATATTCCCTGTTTGACCCAAACCTTGTCCAAAAACGACTTCTAATACCAACCCGGAGGGGAGTACATATATAGTGTGTTCTTTATATTACTGCCGAGGTGGATTTTTTTTTTAAAGAAAAATAAAATAGATCCAATGATGTGCACGTCGGTGCAGATTTTTTTCCCCTGGTATGTAGCCAATATTTATCTATCGCTGAGGTGGAAAATATTTTTGTAAAAAACAGATCCGACGGAGGCTACCCGAGCCGGAATGGACGATGGCTGAGGAGATGTTACATCGGATCGGAGGATGAAAAAGAGGGCGCCGCCTCAAGTCGGCACCGGCAGCTGGCCGAGCAAGAATGAAGCCAACACGCAGGCACATACATCTACACCGATCGACGTCTGGCCTTCCTCGGATCGACAGCAATACCGGTTGGTGCAGGAGGAGTCCGGCCTTCCTGCAGCCTTCAGTAATCTGAAGGTGGAGCTTCTGGCGCAGGCGAACCCTGGAGGAGCAGCATGCGTGTTGGTGGAGGAGCAGCAGTGCTTCACCACGTGTGTGCGTGCTTGCAAGCTGCATTGGAGTAGGGCACCGAGAAGCTGTGTCATCAATGCATCTGCACATCATCTGATGCTTATCTTTGATTGCCACGGATGCAAAAGAGCCGGCTGCAATGGGAACACCAAGCTTGATGATTGGCTGTGGAGGATTGGAGCCGATGCATTTGTCTGTAGCACCAAATGTGCAGCACAGGCAGGTCGTGCGCAAGCCGGAAAGACACCGACAACGCGTTCAACACGTTCTTCAACATCTGCAGCTCCTTCATCTATTAACGTCAAAAACTCCTGCATATCATCGCACGGTCTACGCCTTCCGCTGGAGATCGCAGACGGCGCATTCCGGTATTCCTGAAGCAGTGATGGTGATCGATGGCGTGCACGTCTTCCTCCATGGGTGTGAAACTAATTTGATTTTCCCCTATTCTTGCACAACTCCATGTATGTTGGGCGGGCGCTGAGCAGACATGAGACCCTATCGACTCTACTTCAACAGTACACGCATAGGCACCAGCACGATGATAATCAGGGCAGCTAGCCATGCTACCGTTCCAGTTGCACCAAGCCAACATCACCTACTTCAACAAGTACAAGGTGACAATTTCCATCTAGAACTTTATGCATGGAGGAAGCTGACGTCTGGCCGTTCATCAAGCACCAACATACAATTGTGCACCCACCACTATCGACGTTCGATCCAGCCGCATCGAGAGGATGGAAGGACTAGCATGTGCCAACATCGTAAGGATGATGAGCACATCTGCATCAAGAAAGGGAAGGTAGCAACACATAGGACATTGCTGCCACGATGTCTAGCATCCACAACATATACATCAACGCTGGACCTAGGCACAGATATAGACTAAAGGTATGTGCATGGCTAGATCCCACAATTACAATTCAATTTGTCTCTTCCAACGTACATGATATGATCCTTATTGATCATTAGATATCATTTTAATTTTAATGTCCTTGAATACATCGCAAAAAAATCGGTTTTGGTATAATTCTTATTGTTCATTAGGTATATATATATATATATTTTTGTTAACTTAATAATAATGATATCACTGAATTACTTTGACATGCTAATTTACTAAAAATTAGGGGCCATGATCCATGGAGTTATCAATAAAGCCTATATGAAAAAATTCAAACCTCCACACTTATAGAAGAATTAGACAAATCCACAAAAAAAAATTAAAATTATCCATCTCTCCATTGTGAAAGATAATCCTTTTCGCGCCTAATTTTATGCTTCAAATTAACCATATATAGCATCATGAAAGGTAATGTAAAATAATATGTGTATATACTTTGTACCTAAATTATCCACCTCAACCATTAAAAATTAACAAGAATTTTTCAACTAATATAAGATATTATGAACAATAATTCAACATCATACGGCTAAAACTTACATTAGATTAAATATTAGATTAAATATTTATTTTTATAAGATTACCAAGCGTAGAAAACATCCTTAGCAAACCATGTGTAATGACACTTACAACTCACTATAAGTTATTCTAACACTCATGACAATGAATTTAGTAAATTATTGTCTTCATAAATGTCTAACAATTTTGATTGAAACATTATATCATAAGAATATTAGTAACACATTTAAGAATTATTTGTTTAATAAAACAATACTAATATGATACAATAAATTCAACATCTTGAGGGATATATATTGTATGCTGCAATGACTATTTATGACATTGTCAATACTAAAGGTAGCCTAGGACCTAGAATATTGTTTTAAAAAATAAAGCACTAAATTTTGAATAAACAATATAATTAGCATTAGAATTTCAAATTAAATGTAAAAAATATTACAACAACTAGATCAAAATCTAAAGGTTAAAGTATAGATTTTCTATGTTATCACATAAATTAAAGGAATGAAATAAGAGTTTATACACTTCAAATTTATTTATGTTTCAAATAAATGCATGTGGCGCTAAAAAGATTAATGATAGCAATTAATACTCATGGAATTGGTACAAAAAAAGATTAATCCTAAAATTCTTTAAAAAGCTAAACCATTTTGCCATCAAATCAGTAGACATTAAGCACCGCTGTAAATAATTATTGTTGTATGTGAGGAATTATTAAGCTTGAAATTTGGGGAAGAGAATTAAAATTTAGGTTCATGTTGTCAAAATATAGACATCACCTAAAACTATCATAGTTTGAGCAAATGTTTCAACTAAATGTATGTTGGAGATACATAGTGGTGCTATGCAAGAAAAAAAAAAAAAGCTATGGATATGGATGAAAAAGCATATAAATCAATATTTGATAGATTATCACAATTGAATTTAGACGATAAATACCTATTACTGCTATTATTTTAGAACATTAGTGAAAAAATTAATATAACTATTTCTTATAGTTAGTGTGTTACAAAATTCTAACCCAAGTGAAAAACGAATGGGATGAGTAATGTGCGGGCCCTACATATAATAGAAAATAATATTTAGAATAGATGAAGAGACAAGTTCATTGTACATGTTAGCTCTTATACTAATCTCTTGATGACTTGGCTTGGCTATAAGCCAAGCTTATTGAAACTGCTCTTATAGGCAGTTGTGTCTGTCATGACTGAACATGGATTTAAACTGAAAAAAGCATGTAATAAGATAGTTGTTTCCTGTCATGATTGAACATGGATTCATGAAAAAAAAAAACTGTAGTTGTTCGTGTCATGAATGAATAACTGAACATGTTTCAGATAAAAGGAGACACACACACAGACAAGTTGGCATCTTCAGTAACATCTCAGACCACTAAAGCATTAGAATTGGTGACAGTACCTCCTCAGAAAACATCCAAGAGACACTCTAGCGACAACCATATTATCAATTGATAAAGAGCTTTGTTGTGGTACTCCTAAATGATTGTGAGCCCTTCATTTGATTAGATCGGACGGTTAGAATCATCCATTACCTCATAGGAGGTAATATGTGAAATATATATTTATTTAATTTTCAACTATGGAAATACATAATAAATAAGGAAAGTTACACATATAAATATCTTTCTTTAGATCCAATTGACGCATGTGTCTATCATATATGAAATATTCAACGTCCGTAACTATTTTACATGCTCAATATATATGTGTGGCAGCTACCTGTTAGTATAACATACACAATTATATAATGTGTTAGCATGTAACATATTTTATGTCATCAAAGTTCATGGCTTAATTAGTATGTTAGCTGTTGATACGGAGCATTATTCATGTATAAAATATATAAAATAATTTCATCGACATATAAATAGACTAAAATTTACTCAGGATATTTGGTTGAGTACCTATTATTTTTGGTAAAAATCATTGTACATATGTAACGTATAGGATATGTTCCCATGTATATATGAGCCAGAAAAACTAAAATTGAAACTAGTACATAGCAGGGTATTCACGTTAAGCCAAAAAGGAAGGAAGGGGCGGCAGTAAGCCCAGGGCATTCGGGTTACCCGATTTTTTTTCGGTCGGGTAATTGGGTAATGAAAACTGTTACCCGATATTAGCCCCGAAAAAGCACTACCCGAAATTTCGGGTACCCGATAATTCGGGTTCGGGTTCGGGTATACCCAATTTACCCGAAATTACAGAAAACAACAAACTACACAAAATTTCATTAGTAGTTTAAACATAATTTCACTAACGATTTATGTAGAATTTCAACAATAATTTGTAGAGAATAATATATTACAGTCACTGCTCAAACCAAGATAATTATATTCTAATAAAGTGATAAGTTCAAGTGTTCAACTAACAACAAGTGATAAATACAAAGATGAAGGCAAAACTTTGGGTAGTTCGGGCAGTTTGGGTACGGAGTGTATTACCCGAATTACCCAAACTAATTTCGGTAATTAAAATCACTATCCCAACTTGGGATCGGGTACCATGGGTTCGGGTAATTCGGGTCCGGGTTCGGGTATTTCGGGTTCGGGTATTGGGTATCGGATATTTTGCCCAGGCTTAGCGTGCAGCGTGCTAATGGGAAGGAAAGGGCCGTTCTCAGATTTGCTCCAACGATTAGAGGATTTGATGACGTTTTTTTTTTTTCAGATTGATTAATTCATTAATTTTTTTCAAAAAAAGAAGAAAAACAATGGTTCAGATTCATTGGAGATATTACCTCTAACAAGTAAAAAGTGTACCGTAACATTGCCCATTGATAAATATGTTGGATATCTCAAGCATCGAATTTGAGAGATGGGAGCACACAAGAACACACCCGTGGACCTTGTTGGATATCGCAAGCATCAATTGATAAACAAGATGGTTTGTCACAACCCGTTTTTCGGTCAACGCGAGAGGAAGAACGAGAAGGGTGGCGTGGGCTGAATCGGCGACGAACGCGGGCGAAGACGGCGGCAGCGTCTTGGCGGCGCGGCGCTAGGCGCGGCGGCGGCGGCATCGCCGGCGCCGGCGCTTGGCGGCGCGGCGGCGGCGCTGCCAGGGGCCGGCGGCGGCGGGCTGGTGGCGGCGCGGGCGGTGAGCCAGCGAGAGGCGAGCGGCGGCGGCTTGAGCTAGAGAGCGATAGGGTAAGCCCTAAATTATTTCTTTCTTGATTGTCCCACGATAGTTGCCCCCATATTTATATGAGGGGTTTACAATTGCTAACGGGCCGGGCCCATTAGTCTTTTTCTAACTCACTTTAATTTAATCTAATAATTATAATAATAAAGCTAAATAATAATTAAATATTCAGCCACTCCGCTTATTTCGGGCGACTCGCTGACTGAGTCTGACATCTCTCCCCGCCTGGAGATTCAGCTCGTCCTCGAGCTGGAAGTCTGGATAAATTTTGTTGAATAATTCAGCATCTTCCCACGAAGCATCTGCAGCTGGTTTGTTCTTCCACTTGATGAGCACTTGAAGCTGACCCTGGCGGACTCTCGATTTGAGCATTAATTCAGGTTCAGGAACCGGTGTGCCATCATGAATCCGAGGCAATGCTGGAATTTCCTTAGGTATTTCCCCACGGTGTGGTTTGAGCATGCTGACATGAAAGGCATTGTGGATGCGGGTTCCAGGAGGCAGATTCAATGCATATGTAACTGGAGTAATGATTTTGCCGATCTTTGAAGGGTCCAAAATATTTGGGAGAGAGCTTGCCTTTGTGTAAATCAGAAATTGTTGCCACAGATCGGGATAAAAGTTTGAGCCAGACATAATCACCCACTTTAAATGCTCTGTCTGGATGTTTAGCATCAAAATATTTTCGATAATAATCCTAAGACAATTGCAAACAAACCTTGGTCTGATTGAGAAAAGCATCCCGTTGAGTGAGTAAGTCATCCACCGCTGGTAATGTTGTCTCACCCGGATGATAACCACGGATTGTAGGGGGGTCGCGCCCATACACAAGTCTGAACGGTGTTGTTTTGGTCGATGCATGGTGTGAAGTATTATAGCAATATTCAGCCCAAGGTAACCATCTTACCCAATCCTTTGGTTTGTCACCAGTCAAGCGTTGATACATCGTAATAATTTTGTTGATGACCTCGGCGACCATCCAGCGAGGATGATAAGGCGATGTTGGTGATAAAATAATGTTGGATAGTCTGAAAATTTCTTGCCAAAATTGACTCATAAAGATCACATCTCGATCACTAACCACAGATCTTGGCAAGCCATGTAAGCGAACAATCTCTAAAAAAAATTTTTCGAGCTACCGGGGTTCTTTGTATACGGGTGAGAAAGGGGTATGAAGTGAGCATACTTGGAGAGACGATCAACCACTATTAGGATTACCGATTTGGATCCAACTCTCGGAAGAGCTTCAATGAAATCCATTGAGATGTCCTCCCAGTGTCCTGCCTGGAATTGGTAAAGGCTGAAAAAGTCCAGCCGGATGAAGATGTTCAGTTTTGTTGCGTTGACATACCACACAATCATTCACAAAATCGGTGACAATGCGTTTATCATGTTTGACAAAGAAGGTGCAGCCGGCGAAATCTATGCAATGTTTTTTCGTATGCCCTCGTGTCTTTGAATCATGAATTGCATGGAGAATGGTCTCAAGATATTTGGATAATTTAGAAAGCCATACCTTTTGTTGAACAAGATCAAGCCATTGCGAACTTCCCATGCGAGAGTCCTTACCGTTGATTATAGAATCAATAAGGCCTATAGCTTCATCGCTAAATGCAATTTCCTCACGTAGCTGGTCAAATAGGCCCAACTAAATTTCCAAAATAGCCATGATTGAGGATTCATCTATGTTCTGACGAGATAGTGCATCGCCCACCACATTGGATTTGCCGGTTTGTATTCCACAAAGGAAATCATAGCCAAGTAACTTGCTAACCCATTGATCTTTGTGGAACTGTAGACAAACGTTGATCTAAAATGTACTTAAGACCTGTAATGATCGGACCTTATAATAAATGGGCATCCCCAAAGATAAGGTCGCCAATGTTTGACTGGCTGTGACCAGTCCTATGAGCTCTCTTTCATAAGCAGCCAACTTTTTGTACTTATCAGGCAAATGTTTGCTAAAGTAAGCAATTGGACTATTGCCTTGATGTAAAACAAAGACCATACCTGCATGGGATGCATCACATTCCACCACAAATAATTTATTAAAGTCCGGAAGTTGGAGAACCGGTCTTGATGATAAAGTCCTCTTAAGGTGCTCAAAAAAAGTTGTTTGTAGCCAAGGGTGTCCAACATAATGAATCTTTTTAAGAAGATCACCAATGGACGTGCAATTGTACCATAATCCATTATAAACTTTACGTAGTAACCCTCGAGTCCCGAAAAAACCACGTAACTCACGGAGAGTTGTAGGGAGCGGCCAAGCGGTGGATCGCCTTTATTTTCTCGGGATCAACGACCACTCCGGCATCCGATATAATATGTCCCAAATAACCCAATTGTGATTGACCAAAGAGGCATTTAGATTTCTTTAAGAAGATATTATGAGATGCTAGTACCTTAAAAACTTCTTCCACATGGTTGAGATGCTCGGACCAAGACTTGCTAAATATTAGGATATCATCAAAGAAAACTAGCACAAACTTTCGCAAGAACGGTCCCAAAAATATCATTCATCAAAGCTTGAAAGGTTGAAGGTGCATTGCATAACCCAAATGGCATGACCAAAAACTCAAAGTGCCCATGATGTGTTCGAAAAATCTGTCTTTTCTATGTCCTGAGGATGCATGCGTGCATTCAGTGATAGCCCGATCGCGGATCTAATTTGGTGAAGAATTTAGCACCTTCGAGTTCATCTAGTAATTCAGCAATAACGGGTATTGGAAATTTGTCTTTCAAGGTATTACTATTGAGCTCCCGATAATCAACACAAAAACGCCAAGTCGATCATGTTTCTTGACAAGAAGGACGGGGGGATGAAAATGGCGAAGTGTTATACCGGATGATACCTTGATGAAGCATGTCTAAGCATTGTCGTTCTAGTTTTTTCGTATCGAGGGTAACGATAAGGGCGAATGATAGTCGGCTGAGTGGGATCCTTCAGATAAATTCTATGATCATAACGCCGTTGAGGTGGGAGCCCTGAAGGCTCTCTGAAAAGCTGTTGGAATTTGCATAACAGAGGATCCATTGGCACATCAGGAGAAAGTATATGAATACCTGGTGGAGAATTTGTCTCTTTAGAGAGGCTGTGCCATGTGATCGGCTGTCTTTTCCGCTTAACTTCATAATGAGTTTATTAAAATTCCAAACAATATTTCCCAAGGAACTCAGCCAGTCCACACCCAAAACAACATCATATCCTCCCAATTTAATCTTTGAAGAAATCTGCTTTGAAACTTTTCAGAACAATAGAAAATTCAATATCATTATACCTTCCCATATTTGTTATATGTTGTCCATTAGCGACAACAACTTTGAGCGGACGGTGTAAGGAAGAACTTTGTAGGCCCATTTTTATAGCCACATCAGAGTCCAGGAAATTGTGTGTTGAACCAGAATCCAATAAGGCCAATAAATTGGTGCCATTCATGTTGATAAGTAATTGCATGGTAGGACAAGTGGATATGCCAGTTAATCCATGAACTGATATTTGAATATCTGAATATCCTCTTGTGCGTACCTTTGAGTTCTGTCGACGTGAAGCTGTATAGAGACGTCTAGCCAGTGCTATGGCTGTCTCAATATCAGTTGATGTAGTTGTATGTCGATCTGAATCAGAGGTGCTAGCCCAGCGATATAAAGCATAGCCTGCTGTTTGGGGGAGAGGTGTTGTACCTTGTTTAGCGTTCTTTGTGAACGTATTAGTGTACCTGTCCAAATCTCCCGTCTGGGCGTGATCTTTGTCGGATCACCAAGATGATTGTGTAGTGGAGTTCCAAAATGCACAGTAATAGCTGCGAGAAAATTCTGGCCAAGTTGGTTGACCCACTTTATTTTCCCAACGAATAAACCAAGATAATGTGTTCCCTTGGAGATGGAACGAAGCGAGCTGCATCGATCGTATTAATAATCCCTTGAGCGAAAAAATTTATCGCACTTGTACAGCCAATGAGAAGGGTCACCCTTGCCATCATACTTAAAAAAATAATTTAATATTATTGCTTTGGTACGTGTCGATTTTCTCGGCAAGAATTTAGGTGGAGATTCAGGAGTAATTTCTTGGGGAATTTCGTATCAAATTCGAGATGAAAATTCGGACCGTCCGTGGCTGCGGGATTGAGGAATCGGAGGTGCGGCGGATGGGGGCTCATCATCTGTCTCTGAGGTGAAGAAAGTGCTTGGAGGGCGGGATGTACTTAGGCGATGATGGGGCTGAATTTGCCTCCATGGCTTTGGCCTCCATGGCTGTGATGTACTCATCGATGATCCCGACCTCCTCCCGAGATGGATCGTCTCTCGTCACGAGGCCATTGGATTGTCCGGTCTCCGGATACCAATCTGTCATAACCCATTTTCCGATCAATGCGAGAGGAAGAACGAGAAGGGTGGCGTGGCTGAATCGACGGCCTAACGCGCGACGAAGACGGCGGCGGCGCTCTGCGGCGCGCGGCGCGCCGCAGGAGCGGCCTTGGCCGGTGGCGGCGCGGCGGTGAGCGCTGAGGGGCGGCGGCGGCGGCGGCTTGAGCTAGAGGGCGATAGGGTAAGCCCTAAATTATTTCTTTCTTGATTGTCTCACGATAGTTGCCCCCATATTTATATGAGGGGTTTATAATTGCTAACGGGCGGGCCCATTAGTCTTTTCTAACTCACTTTAATTTAATCTAATAATTATAATAATAAAGCTAAATAATATTTAAATATTCAGCCACTCCCGCTTATTTCGGGCGACTCGACCGAGTCGACATGGTTCATCTAAATAATGACTAGACCTTGTTGAGGTCATCTAGCTGAAACAAGTTGGAGGGAGGTGGGATTATATATGGGAGCGAGAGGGCTCGTCCGCTCGTCCCCTGCGTCGTCCCCAGCACTAATACAAGATTGATTTTACATGGTGTTTGAATTTTATTTTCCGTGGCGGGCATTTGAGAAACCGCCATGGAAAATAAGTGGCCTGACACCCCACCGGCCAGGGGAAAAACCTCCACGGTTAATCGATTTACCGTGGCGGTTTTTTTTTAAAAAGCCCGCCACCCAAAATCACTGCTTTACCGTGGCGGTTTTCTTAAAAAGGTCGCCATGGTTAAAAAGGCCAGGCCCATCAAAAGTCCATATTGGCCCATACTTTGGTCATAACTATATATACGAGAACATAGGTTTTCATCTCCACTCTCTCCCTCTCCACTCTCATCTCCCGGCCGCCGTCTCTCCCTCTCCACTCTCTCTCCCTCTTCCTCTTCTACACGCAGGCCCGGATCGATGGCGGCCCGTCCCTCCCCGGCGGCGTTGGTGGTGGCTCGCGGTGCACGGAGGCGCGGCTCCGTCCCCGTGACCCGGCGGCCCGTGGAGGGCATGGAGGCGGCCTGGCGGCCGGGAGCGCGGCACGAGCGCGCGGCCCCGGCGGCGTTCCCTTCCCCGAGCTCCACCGGCGACCGACGGCGGATCGCGGCCCCGGCGGCGCATGGCTCCACCAGCGAGATCCAGCGGCGGCCCAGCGGATCCAGCGCCTCGAGAGGGATTAGCCAGGCGGCGGCGACCCTTCTCTCCGCCGGATCGACGGCCGACCCGGCGGCGCGCCCTTCGTCGGGCGCAGCTCTCCTCGACCTTGGCGTGGCGCGGATCCGGCGGGGGTCCTCCCTCGAGCTCGTCGTCGCGTGGATCCGGCGGGTCCTCCGTCGTCCCCGCCGTCGCCCTCCATTCGAGCATGGCGTCGCGCGGGCGCTCTCGGCGAGCTCCTAACCCTAATGGGCCGGATCACGGGCCGCCACCGGATCTAGGCCCATTAGGGTTAGGTTTGGATTTTTTTTTTTTTTTTTTATTTTGTTTCTAGATTTTCTTTCTTTTTTTATTTTTTTCTGGATTTTCCGTGGCGGTTTTTGTTAAATAACCACCACGATTAATCGATTTTGCGTGGCGGACATTTGCCCGCCACGGTTAATCGAACGCGATTAACCGTGACCCTAGGCTGCGTGGCGGTTTTAATGCCCGCCACGCAAAAATAAAAACCGCCACGAAAAGTTCAATTACGTACTAGTGCGGGCGACACGGGCAGATCGCTCGTCTACGCCGCGGAGTGCTCCCGCCAAGCCGTGGCGCCACGCGTCGGCCCCCGCCTCTAGTCGTCTCCGGCCTCCTCTCCGGTGGCAAGGAGGCGGGGTCCATCCTCGGAGATCTATTACTTGTATTGTTAGGGTTAAAGTTTCTCCGGAGATCCAGTCGAAGAAAATTGGCCTTGGCGTAAGGCGTCGTCAAGATCATCGATGGAGCAATGGAGCATGTCATTCCTTAGTGGTGATGGCAAGACGAAGACATCACCATTGATGGAGAATAAGGTACTCTAGCCCTTCCTTTGTCACATTGTGGTTCTATGCAGCCATGGCGGTGGCCAAGGGAGATTTAGTTTTCTGACGATATCTATCTGGATGTCGGGTGGACTTATGTTATCTCATGACGAATCTGGTGAAGGCGACGGCGATGAGTTCGATGTAATCGACGGCGCCAAAATCATCATGTTTGCATGTGAAGTTTTAGCAATTTACTCTTCTTTTGCAAAAGCGATGGGTATGAGGATGACAACGGTGGATGGTGAGATGGCCCGTTCGCTTCAGATTGGAGCTTGCGTCCGTGACATATCTGTTTTGGGATGATGATCCTAGATGGTTGAATTTATGACTTTTTAAGGTTTCTTGTCTCCCATCAATGGAGTTGGAGTAGTTTGGTTTACTTTTGTAATGAGAGGATGTAACTTGCTTTAGTATCAATGGAATTTTTTCTTGTCGCAAAACAAAGAGATGGGAGCGAGAGCAGGATGGGACAAGAACACACCAGTACAAGTTCTGAATGAATGACTATGTTCTGGTTAGGTGTGACTGTGAGATGGATCATGGAAGCCTTTTGACCGGACAGCCTGGCCCAATAACTATCCATGGGAAAGAAGACAAGAGCCCATGAGTAGCCCACCATCCCCCCACTAGCGGCTGCCGCACACTTGTGGACCGCCGGTACCGACGTTGAACGCTTAGTTAGAGCAAGGCCAATAAGTTTGGCTATAAGCCATGCCACGTAATTAGCGTATTGTGCAATAGCCAACCTATACAATAAGCTAGTCTCTTCTTCTATTATCAACTACTAGTATAGTGCCCGTGCTAACGCTACGATTTTAATTTGAGATACACTTAGAAACAACCAAACGATGATATTTTTTACATAGTTGAGCTTACGAACAATTGCATATAACCACATATATAATTCAAAAAACACTTATACATAACAAGGCATAATATATTTAAGTCTTGCCTTAACCATCTAATTTATGATCTGCCTAAGAACATAAGTAGGGCTTCGAGATTTGTAGGGAATCTGTCAAAACTTTCATTTGCACAACTCTACAAAAATATTAACCAAGAATTTTGTCCTCAGTACAGATAATAAGTTAACTCTTATTAATGTATTGTGCTCTAGGTATTTTACTGGAAATCCCCCTCTTGCTCTGCTTCTGCTTGGGCCTCTCCATTGTCCACATATGCACCACTCGGCTGAAAAAGTAGCTAGCTAACCATTATTGAAGAGTAGAACAACATTTATTCAATCACATGTTTTAAGGATCGGGGCTGAGGAAAATTCTCCGCTCTATCCATCAGGTGTGTAACAGGCTCAGCAATACTCTATCAGTGATGATTTGCCGGTATTTCCTCCTTATCCTTCTTACGTCTTCCTTCTTCCTATGATACAGGTGGTATATTCAGTTTATAATTAGCTACTCTTAGCACCACAGTAACTGAACTAAAGAAACAACAATGCATTTGACAACCTGGAAGAAACAATAGAGTAAGGGGGAATCCATTGCATTGTACTCGAGCTAACTCTTCATAGCAAAAGAACACAATAAGCAAAATAAGTGCTATATGGCATGCCACAGATGAACCGCTCCAAACAAAAGTATGTGAATTTCGGTTTCCTTCAATACTACAAATTCTTCCATATCATAAAGTTATGTGCTAAATCGTTCATGAAACACTTCATTGCAAAATTATTAATTAGCATTATTAAAGAGAAAAACATATATAGTTAAGAAAAGAAAAGCTTTGTGCACCTCAGACTCATCTATCGCCCCTGCTGCAATTCCACCAGCACCTGCAGCCTATATGCAATTCTGTAATGCATCAAACTCACATAGGTAGTAGAATTGCATTTTGGTTCATAAGCCACAAATTTTAAAAAAAAAAGCGGCCAGGGAAATAAATCCAAATTAATAAAAAAAGCTTAAATCACCATGCAGATACCCTATCTAATCCTAAAAATCAAAAACAACTTTAGACACCTAACCCGACGCCGGACAGATATGAGAGCAGAGAGGGAGTGAAGCGGGGATCCGAATCACTTGCCGTCGGGAGGGGAAGGCCACGATATCGGGCGCGGAGATTGCGTTCGAGCAGCGGCGGCGCTGCGCGGAGTAGGCAACAACAACATAGCCTCTTGTCCCAAGCAAAAAGCTACTGTTCTTACATTGAACTCAAAAGTTTTGAAAGGGCAATTACCTTAATAACAAGATCACTGATAGATATTTCCTTTCCACCAATGCATTTGGCATATAGATGAATGTTATTCCCACATTGCCCATCTGAACTCATCGACTTCAGGCTTTCAAACATTTTATAAATTGCAAGAAAAAAAACTCTGTATACAAGCGAATGTAGTTGAAACGTCCACCTGCCAGAGGAAAACAAGTAGTATATGTGCATTAGAGTCATGTAGTATTTGCTAATCCATTTATATGAGTAAAAAGCTCACTACTAATAGAAATTGTACATTGAATAGTGACAAGCTGGATACACAAATAGATCTTACCGTTAAAGAAAGGAAGAATAGCAATCTTTGGTTACCCCCGACGGGATCCCATCAGGCATCAGCGATATGTCAGAATGTGCACTGAAACAATCAAATCGAATAAGCAAATATCCAAGCAGAAGAAAAGATTTACCTATATGAGAGCGGAGAATATGACCAGCGAAGGGCGCAATGGTTTATTCCTCTCGCAGCGTGCCAGCACGGATCCATATCGCCGTCACCGCCAAAGCACGAACGGCGCCGGATCGCGACATCGGTACATCCGTCTGCACGTGCACGTCCATAACCACTGGGGATAGTTAGGAGATCAGGCTTGGCAGCCAGCAGCCGACAAAGCCGTTGAGTGCCGCTGGCGCCGCCGTTGGGTGGATCAGGCACGGTCGTCGCAGGACTGCGTGAACCCGAGGCTGCGCAACCAGGCCGCCTCGGCGGTAGGGACCCGAGGAGGAGTCGGGATCGCCAGCGTCGGCCGCCGCCGCTGTTCCCGAAAAGTGTCCCCGTCTCGTCCTTTGCCGTCGCGCTGTAGCAGCAACCATCGCTGTCGCGCCAAGCTGGGGTTTCGAGCCTTGGGAGGCACGTGGAGGAAGGGATAGGAGACAGGGAGAGGAAGAGGCGGAGTCACGCGTGGGGAAGAGAAATCGACCGCCTGTGATGAGAGGAAGGAGTGCGAGCGATAAGAGGAAACTGCCGCTGATTTCGCGCGGCGCGCGCGTAGGATGACGGGCGGGTGGGAGGCTGTGTCCAATACTTTTGATCCTGACCGTTAAATCGTGTCCGAGTAATGAGAGAGAGGATTGAGAAGTAATCCGGGTGGTTCATTCTGAATAGATTCAAAAGATTTGAACGTGGAGGAGTTGGTACATTAGTAGGGTAGATATTTTTGTTTACATGGGACCCACTTTATCTCCACTACGTTGGTCGAAACAAGTTATCACCTAGCTGACCATCCGGTGGCCATTCCTGAGGGAGCATGCGGTAGTGGTGGGACCCACAGCCTAGGCAAGTGTGCAAGCGCTCGGCGCTGCATGTGACGCCAAGCTGAGCCTTTCCCACCTTTTATCTCTCCTCCAACTAGGATTATGGCGACATGTCTTGGCTATAAGCCAAATGAGGTGGCCTTATTGTACCGCGCCCGTCCTGTATCCTATTTCAAAGACCAGTGCAAATTAAAGGGGCCTCCCGCTGCTGCCTACCGCCATTGCCTGGCGACCCAAGGTTGATGCGGAGTAGGAGAACGTCAGATCGTTCCGCCGGAGCAGGCCTGCACGCGCAAATTGGCCTGCATGGCGTCGGCTACAGCGTCGGTACGTAACGGAAGGCACGGCACGCCATGCAGCTTTCTCGATCGTTTCATGGCTCCACCGTACGTCCTGTCGAACGGAGACGCCGCACTCTCGCCAAATTGGATCGGGCTCGTGAAAGTAGTAGCCGGCGAGCATGCACATATTCATTCCGGTGCTAGTAAACTTTTTTTTTTTTTTTTTTTGAGAATTAGTAAACCTTTACTTTTTGGAGCCGTGGTCGTGGATTGCTGCCAAGGAAGCCCAGCCGTGTTTACTGAAATTGGATCTGGCTTTTGCGTCCTCGCCTAGTTCAGCAGCCCGTTAGGGCCCCTCACGAAATCTCATGTGGGCTGAAAATCCACTACGGTCCAGCCCACCATGGCTTTGGCTACGGTCCCTTACTATATTTTTCCTAAAAAAAGAGAGAGGCTGGAATGGCTTTTGCGTTGGAACAGTAATAGGTCAAGCTTGCGAGTCATTATCCCAGTGATTCCAGCTAAACGTTGGGTGAGCAGAGCAAGCTATGATGTACCCAATGACATCCCAAGAAATATGCTCATGCATCAAATGAACCAAGTTTTCACATCAAATTAACCAAACTACAAGATATTAGACTAATATCCACCCAGCTAGATAGATTGTTTGTATATATATGGACTATGGAGAGTGTAACTAAACCTGACAAAAATAGCTAACCCACAGGCATGCAAGCACCATATAGAGATTGTACGGAGTGATTCGTCTATCCACCTTTTTCACTTTTTTTTTTAATTCAAACGTGCTCTCGTACTGTATACCCTGCATGTATGTGAGCTAAACTTATAACATGGTGTGATTAACGCTGAGACCCACTCAGACTTATCGCAGACCACACATTTAATGCAAATCTGGAGGACAGGAGGAGGCATCCTTCTTTGTTACCAGCATGGACTCCACCATCGATCGATGTCGCCATGGCATTGCTGTTGCGGGGATTCTATTTCGTCTCCCTTCCCTTCTTTGTGTGTATATAATTGAGTTTGTATTGACGTAAAGATGAGTTTGTTGTTTGTTGCAAATTTACTCCATCCGTTCTAGGGATCCAAGTTTGTTCTAAGCCAAACTATATTTACTTTGACTAAAGTTATGGAAATAGAAGAACAACCGTTACGACATTATATTAGCAGCATTGGATATACATCATAAAGTATTTTTTTACAAACTACATCTTTCGATGTGATAGATATAGATTAATAATTTGTGTCTTCTGTCTATAAATTCGGCGAAGAAACTTCATAGTTTGACTTATGACAAATTTGGATCCTTAAGATAGATGGTTAAAAACTTACAGGAAAGAGGATCCTATTAGAAATGTGCCGAAACAAGCTACTCTCTTTTTATAAGTGTTTGACTTATATTATATTATAAGTGTTTTTAAGGATATAAGAGAGGGAAGCGAGGCATCATGGCCAGTCAAACTTTCTAAGTATGGCTAATAATTTTGTTGAAAAAGTAAAAAAACATCTACAATATAAAATGAGCACCTTATTATGAAAATATGCTCGATAAATGTAATGATACTAATTTGATACCATAAATCTTCATATATTTTCTAAAATTTCAATCAAAGTTGTAAAATTTGACTTAACATAACTCTCTAGAAATCTATTTACTCAGCCATAGCGGGAGTATATACGCTAAATCCACACATATATATGTGTGTGTTTGGGCGTGTCATTTTACGCACCGATCGCCCATGGATATGGAACAAGTGGCCATTCAATTCAATTCGGTCCACCATCTTTTATTCTGGACTATAGAGAGTGGCCCATATTTTGCATGACGGCATGATCCAAATCTTATCGGTAGCCCAGTTGGGTCCGTGACCAATATATGGCTAATTTTTTATTCGTTCCTTAGCCCACCTGGCCAGTGGCCACGCTGTATAGCAGTAATGGCCCTCTGCCACGCTTGGTCATCACGGTTCATGGATAGGTGCAAGCCCTAATGGCGATGTCGACCTTGCCTGTTTCACCTCTAGCCCGTAGGTAGCCGAGGACGACTCGCGAGAGGAGAGAGCTCTGAACTCGTTTAAGAACAGCAGGTGCACTTTCCTCACTGAGTGCTATAATCCTGGGCGACGAGCTCGATCTGTGCTAAACTGCGAACGGCACCACAGAGTCACAGACTGTAGCTCCAGTGCTTTGCCATGGACGCCGTGCCCGCATCATCATCACCGGCGCCGCCACCACCTCGGCCACTGCACATCGTGATCTGTCCATGGCTCGCGTTCGGGCACATGCTCCCGTACCTGGAGCTCGCCGAGCGCCTGGCGTCGCGAGGCCACCGCGTGTCCTACGTCTCCACGCCCAGGAACCTCGCTCGCCTCCCACCACGGCGCCTCGCCACCACCATCGACCTCGTGCCGCTCCAGCTCCCTCGCGTGGAGGGCCTCCCAGATGACGCCGAGTCCACCAACGACGTCCCCGGCGACAGGCTCGACCACCTCTGGGAGGCGTTCGATGGCCTCGCCGCGCCGTTCGCTAAGTTCCTCGCCGCCGCGTGCGCCGGGGAGGACGACGACGACGAGCTAGCGAACAACAACCGGCGGCGGCCGGACTGGATCCTCGTCGACACGTTCCACCACTGGGCGCCCGCAGTCGCCGCGGCGCACAAGGTGCCGTGCGCCATGCTCCAGCCCAGCGCGGCCTTCATCTCGGCATGGGCGTGCGGGGCGCGGGACCACGCGGATCTCGCCGCGGCCTCCGTTTTCGAGCAGCCCGGCACCATGGCGGAGCCGCCGCCGGCGGCGGGCATGCCGCGCTACGAGTGGGACGGGGACGCGGCGCTGTTCGCACCTGTCGGCACGTCAGGTATGTCGGTCCTCCGCCGCGGCACCCTGACGCTCGACGGGTGCGCGATCGCGGCCATCCGGAGCTGCCCGGAGTGGGAGCTCGACGCCTTCTCGCACGCAGCCGCGCTCCTCGGCAAGCCACTCGTCCCGCTCGGCCTCCTCCCGCCGTCACCGGACGGCGGCCGCGGCGCCGGCATGCACAGAGACGACGTCACCGTGCGGTGGCTCGACGCGCAGCCAGCCAAGTCCGTCGTGTACGTCGCGCTGGGAAGCGAGGTGCCGCTGCACGTGGAGCTGGTGCACGAGCTGGCTCTCGGGCTGGAGCTCGCCGGGACACGGTTCCTCTGGGCGCTGAGGAAGCCCAGGGGCGTTCCCGATGCTGGCGTCCTCCCGCCGGGCTTCGAGGAGCGCACGCACGGCCATGGGCGAAGCTAGAGCACAGAGAACCCGAGTGCACTAATAACACTTAAGCGACTTCAGCAACCAATATATGCATGTACAGTGAGAAAATAGTAGTAGTAATAGAATACATACTTACCAAAAGGAAGAATCCCGACACATGGATTGCCAAACCATAATAAATAAATGGTAACAAAACATTTAAGATCGGCATGATGAAGTACATCACTCACCAGGGAAAAATATATCTTTGCTCAGGCTCGTGGTCACCATCCCACGGCCGTGCGCAGGGGCGAAGCCAAGTAGTGCTTCCCGAGTGCACCGGCACCAGGGAAAAATATATTTTTACGTATCTAGCATGTATGTTTCACCGTACGTGCACTCCCTTGGGATCGATAGGTGCACCACCTGGCCGGATCGATGCCGGTTCCAGCTACGTAACTTGGCAATGGCAAAGGAAACCCATCAGCTGATTCAGCTCTACGTGTATATATATGGACATATGGCCCAACAGGGAATACATACATAAATAAATAATCCCCTAACTCATTTGATGGTGGCAGTGGAGCGCAGGGATTTGGGCGGGAGGTGAATCCTACCCCATGGTGGCGCAGTCGACCGCCCATATCTGGGAGCTGGAGAACCCAGTGCGGGCTGATTCGGCGACTCCAGGACGATGGGCGTCGCAGTACGTCGACCATGGTGGCGGTGTTCTCGGATGGCGGCGATGGTGAAGTAATTAGGTTGGCCGTATCGGTGATAAACCCTGTGGCCAGCCATGGTGGCTTTCACAGTTCGTCAAGGTGGAGGTGTCGTGGAAAGGGACGGCGAGGATGACAGTGGACGTCGGCATTTTCAAGATCCGTATTTCGGCGACGGTGCACATCGCCGGCGTTTGGCGTAATAGCGTGGCCCCAGAGGACATGGCATTGGCCGCTCACTACTTCGACGGCGGTGACGCCCGAGGGCGCCACTTTCCACGCTGGAGGCGCCGTCTTTTCAAGTGGATCGATATCTACGGTGAAAACCTACACCAGTTGGGTGGGCGGCGATGGCGTCTTTGGATGGCATCTTCTCGTTGGAGACGTCGCTGGTGGAAGATCCCTTGGATGTCGGCTGGCGCCGGCATCAAGGTGGCGGCACATCGCACACGCCTATGGGGCTTTATGTTGTTGGCAGGTTACAGGATCTGGAGTCTCCAATGGTGGTTGAATTTTAGTTGTTTTATTTTTTAAAAGTGCACCAGTGTTTTCGGGTGACTTTGGTCTTACCTGTAACGCTGTTTTTCAGTTGTAATTTTGTTGGCCTGATGCATCCTCGGATGACTGAAGCCGGAATATATTTTCCTTTATCTAAAAAAAAAAAAATTTGATGGTGGCCCAAACCCCAGTAATTATAAATGAAACGCTAAATCATGCCCTACACTCCGTGGCTCTTCCCATTCGCAATCGCAAATCGCGAGTAGAGGAAACGCCGCCGGCCGCCAGTTCCGCCCTCCGCTCGGCAGATCGTCCCTCACTCCCTGCATGAATCATTTGTTTTCTTGCTGGATTGCCGCAATCATTAATCAATCATGCCAAGTAAGTTTGTGGTCTATGGATTTCTAATTATTTGATTCTTCTTCCGCAGTTAATTAAGTTCTTTATAAATGTGTGTGTTTCAGCGTTTATGGATAGATGGTTGAGCTCCCAATAGAGTTCCTGCAGGGCCTTGTTTTCATCACTAAGAGAGGCGATGGATGGTTCCTCCTCATCATCGCTGCTCTCATATTGCCCTACGGGTCTCTTAATGGTGGGAAGCTTCCTAAACCGTTTGATCCTAAGCGGGGCACCTGAAGATCCCGACTCCTTAGCGGAAGGAGCCAGTTTAGGAGCGGGTGCCTTGCGCATAAGCGCCTTGCCACAGCCTCCACCTGGTTTCTTAACTCTGACTACCGTATAGGACGGGTTGGGCCTAGCAGTCTTAAGAGACGAACTAGTGCGTGTGGTTGTTGATGGTGGATAGCGTCAACTTTTACTATTAAATAAACATAACAAATAATTCAAAGAGAATAAGAACACTTGAAGATAGGGTTTATACTAATGATTTTCACGAGTTGTGTGAATTTTTAATCTTTGCAGAATACAGAGAAAATACCATGGAATGGCTACATACAAATTAACATTTCGAATCACGACCATTAGTACAAATTGGAAGGACCTAGAAGACACCGAAGACACCACGCTGAAGCCGGGGCCCACTTGGCAAATGAGCCGTATGGCTGCCCCTATCCATGCACGCCACGTGTCCAGCTTCTAGAGTATTCTTCTAACCGACCTTGAGATCCAATCTAAGCCATCCAATGAAGTCGGTTTGATCCAAGGGATGAGATTCATCCCAAGAGGCTATATACACTACTACTGAAAATGATTTTGCATGATAGTGCCAAATATTAACCATGGCGGGCACTTTTTTGCCCGCCATGGTTAATGCCCCGATTAACGGTGGTGGACAGTTTTTTTATTTTTCCGTGGCGGGCACTTTTGCCCGCCATGGAAAATCGACAACTGCGTGGCGGGCATCTTAAAAATGCCCGCCACGGTTAATTTCTATTTTCCGTGGCGAGCATCGTAACGTGCCCGCCACGGTAAATTGATTTTCTCGTAGGCGGGCACCTTAATAGGCCTGTCACCGAAAGGCCAAGGCCCAATGAGCCTAGGTAAGGGCCGATAGTCGTCTTCGATATAAATACGAGTACCTAGGGTTTCTCCGTCACATTTCACTCTCTCCCTCTCCCCACTCTCACCCCGACGGTGCACTCTCTCCCAGCCCCTTTCGCGCCCCCCACCCTCTCCCCGTGCCCCACTTCCCCCGCCCCCACTCTCACCCCGACGGCCACCAGCTCCCCTCCCTCCATCGCACCCTTCCGAGGTGGCGGGAGGCGCACCGCCATGCGCCGATCCAGCGCGGTGAGGCGGCGGAAGCGACGGCGCGCTGCGGACGGCAGCCGCGGGGGCCGATGCGGCGGAGCCGCGTCCTCCCCGCTGGATCTCCGGTGCCATCCATCCCGCGGGGGGGCGTGGCAGAGCGGCGTCCTCCTCTCCATGGCGGCGGATCCAAAGACGGCGGGGCGGCCCCAAAGAAGTCACGGCGGGCGCGGATCCACGGAGGGGTGGCCCCAACCCGAGGTGGCGGCGCGCGGATCTAGGGCGGGCGGCCCCGGCCAGCGTGGCGGCGGCACGAATCCAGATTTTACGGGCGGCGTATGCACGGCGTGGCGGCCCCAGGGCCACGTGGGATCCAGTCCACCGTGGGCCCGTCCGGGGCTTTTTTTTCTTTTTGTTTTTTCCACTAATTTACCATGGTGGGCTTTCTTACGTGCCCGCCACCGAAACAACAACGTCAATTTTCGGGTGACCTTTGACTAGTGACGGGCACCCGTGTCCGCCTCCAAAAATGAAAAATGCCCGTCACCTAAAATGAAATGGCTAATAGTGATAAGCAAGGGCGCACCACCCCCGAAACCCTAATTCAGTATTGATAATTTAGAGATCATTATCCGAGTTCTAGAGATCAAGTCATCCGAGCCACAAACCTTAGTTCTTCGTAGTAGTTCTAGTAGTTCTAGTTCTAGAGAGATTAGCTACATAGTAGTAGATTAGAAGGAGATCAAGTCTAAGAAGGCTTGGACTTTAGATTCTATCAAGAAGTTCCATAGGTACTTTTATATCTTTTGATATCTTTACTCAAGTTTACTTATGACATTGTGCTTTATCTTTATTATATTATCTATTGCAATGTTTATTGTTTGCTTTAATATGTCTAGTAGAGTTAGTTATTTGTCATGGATTTCATACTTAGGATTATATAGCTCTCATCTTATAACATGTAATATAGGTGTTATAACTTATGTAAGCATAGTGCTTAGATATGTTATAATGTGCAAATGCTCACTATATGCTGAGTCGCATGGTAGATCATAGGGGTGACAGCCCTATTGAGTCCTCGATAATCCTCCCTCCGTATATAGTGAACGGTAGAACGTGTGTTAGCGTCGAAGGTGAAGATATTATTATTAGATCCTTCTTAGTTGATGTTCCTTAAGTATGATATGAAGTAATGATGCTAACAATGATAGCTAGATGTTTGCACTAATTATAGTAAACCATAACTTGTGATGATAGTTACTCATTAGTAAGTTTTCCTTATATTATTCCATGTTAGTTCTTAGACTAGAATACTGCTGATTATTTAATTTATCATTATGATGCTTGATCACTGCATTTATTATTATTATTATTATTATTATTATTATTATTATTATTATTATTATTATTATTATTATCATATATATCTTTATTATATTTATCTTTATCTTATTTGTGACATAACCCTCATTATTGAGTAGAAGCTTATTCATTATTGTTTTATTACTATTTTATAGTATAAAGGAGTTATCAATACTATGCATTTCAGTTATAACTAGACCTTCCTAGTGGTAGAATATAAATAACAAACTGCTAATACTCTAGGTAAAATGCTACAATTGGTATAATTATCTGTCCGCTTATAGAACCTTTGTTATTTATTTATTTATTTTACCTTTATATTATTTTCTGCCTAGTCTTATAGAATAATATTTATACCATATATATATTTCTAGTTTCATAGTTGGGAATGACAACCTAATCTCATAACTAGAAGTATAGGTAATTGAGTCATGACTAGTTTATCAGTGGTGAAGTAATTTTAACACCAACGCTGTTTGGCGCCGTTGTTATTTAGTGATTATGCTAAGCAAAGGTCAACAAGCATTTTTGGCGCCGTTGTTTGGGAAGATTTTAAAACATAGGAAGTATTGATAACTCTATACTTATGAAAAAGTCCAAATAACCAATAAACTTCTACTCATAATAGTCTTACCCTTGTTTTGTTTATTTTTATACAAGGTAATGTATGATAAGTGCTAATCTTCTAGAAAACTTTCTTAGTGATCTGGAGAAGCTAATCAAGAAACAGAGAGAAATGCTTAGAAAGGCACAACAGATTATTTTAGAAGATCAACACTCTAAAAAGAAGCTTAACATCAGATTTTGAAGCTATGGCTAACAAGAGTTTTCGTGAATTCTCTGCTCCAACAACCAACAACATCCGCACAAGACCAACTGTAGATATGGGAGATAATGGATTCGAGCTCAAGCCTGCGCTCATTACTATGGTGCAAGCTAATCAATTCTATGGAAAGGCTCATGAAGATGCAAGTGCACATTAGCAATACTTTTCACAACTAGGATTTGATCCTTATAGCACCACTAGTTTTCGCAACACCACATATTTGGTTGCAATATTTGGTTCTATGGCAACAAACGTTGTAATTGGTAGCAATATATGGCCTTATGGCGACCAAAATGGTGTGTTGCATTAGTCATATGCTCCGTTGCAAGACGTAGGCGCTGATGCCATGGTGGAAAAGGTGGTTGCGAGTAGGAGTGCCTATTGCCACAGCTAGTGTTGAGTTGTGATAATATTGATGTTGCGTTGCGATAGCTAGGTGTTGTTGCCACCAGTGTAAAGTCGGTTGCAAGTAGTTGTGCATATGGCAATAAAGTAAGTGCGTTGTGTTAATTTTGATCTGCGTTGTGATAGATCAGATCTATATTGCATCCAAGAAATGATTGGTTGCAAGTAGTAGTGAATATAGCCATGAGAAAATTTTATTGCCTTAATCTAGCCCTACATTGCAAAAGGTCTTATTATATTACAACTAAAAAAGTCGTCCGTTGCATCCATTGAGGTTCTATTGCCACCAACTTTATACGTGGTTATATTGGAGTACGTATCATTGCAAGAAGAGTGATACTGCCATTAAAATTTGTCCATGTGTATTACTTATCATGCACGCGTGAGCCAACAGCAAAGGAGTTAGATCAGCCTACCATCCTAAAGTTAAAATGAGATCAACACAAATTAGTTTATTAAGGTAAATACATCATATGCTGATGTTAATTTTAATGGCAGTACATTGAATGAGATCCTGGAGTTTCGCAGAGCTAACATACACGTGAGCCAGCAAAGGGGTCAACAGAGCTCTACGATACAACATATTCACAAATTAGTTTATTAAGGTAAATACAACATAGGTTTCGTAGAGTATTAACATATTGACATGTTTATTAAAGATTAAAGAAATGCTACTCTTTACCACATAAAACAAAGCTCTACAAAACCTATGTCACAGTACTCAGCAAAATGAGCTCAACACAATTAGAGTAGCATTTCTCCATTTTTTAATTAGAATTTATAAGGTAAATACAACACATGGTGATGACTGATGACCGTGGCAGGATGAAAGCACTACAAATGAAAACGATGCCAACAGATGAGGCGTTGCTCTGTCCATAACAATATCGTGCAGCTCATGAACCAAAGCCGTAAATCAACAAAAAAATCACACCAACACACACACATATATATATGCCCATAACAATATTGGAGTTCAATATTTCACGGCTCAGGAACCAAGCCTTAAATCAAACAAAAAATTGTTCAGATCTTGAAACAAGCCTTCAGCTAAAAAAATCACACATATAGAATAGAATGATATTTATGTAAAAAACTCATCATCCTGTCCTTCACCTAAAGAGTTTACAGGTGCGACATGTCCATCGTTGATGTAGGTGTCATCATTATCATCGTTTTCATCAACTAAGTCTTCATCATTTGGTTCTGGCACAGGTATAGCTTTTTCAATGATGCTAGCATCTCCAGTCACTCCTTGGTGGTCGTTGCTTGTCCAATTTGTCAACTCTTCGTGTTGGCTAGATATGGTCATAGTCTCCACACCAACATCCAGTGAGTCAATATCAATCTGTCCTTGCTGTTCAGTCTCTTCAGATTCTGGCATGGAGAACAAAGTTCTAGGCTTCATTCTAACATCACTGCTCCAGTTGGATTTATTGGCGCATTTGACATAAAAAACCTGCTCAACTTGAGTTGCCAGAACATAAGGTTCATTTACATAACGACGATGAGTTGTATCGATATCTATAATCCCATATTGATCCTTGTTGTAACCTTTACTTTTGTCCTTAGTACCGGCAGGAACATCGTACCAATCACACTCAAACAATATGACTTCTTTTTCACCAGGAAAATCTAGTGTGATTATCTTTTTAAGGACACCGTACCAATCCATATTGCCTGTACTGTCATCACCCTTCACTAAAACTCCAGAATTTTGTGTACTGAAGCTGGCCTCTATAGAAGCTGTTCGAAAAAGGAAATCATGGATGAAGCATCTGCTAAAAAAAAACACGAGCCATGTAATGAAAGGGCATATAGCTCCTCACTAATCTTCTTTTCTGCATAAACTCCCTTCATCTGTACCCAATTCAAACAAATCAATAAGACAATTGCTATATTTTTTACATATATATGACAACATTACTCACCTTACGTTCAAACCACCCAACAAAATGCTCCCTGTGTCGCTTATCGACGCCACGTGCGCTAGTTCTCCTCGTTAGCTCCTTATGCTCACTATATGTAATAATCCACCAGATTAAATTAGAGTTACATTAATTATGAGTACTATTCTTATCTTACTCATCTACTATGAAAAATACAAGAACACAAAAAAGGTTGTAGCAACAGCTTACTTAATCCATGGAATTGCCTCGTCACAGTTTGATAATATATAGTGACGCATCTGGAGCATGTCAGATCTAGAAATAGGCTCAAGTTTGCAGCCTTTCTTACTGTAGTCAATGCTTCCAAATATGCTAAGCCCAGCCGGTGGTTCATTCGCTGCGCTCCTCTCATGACGCACTAGACGATCCAGCTTCGTGTCAGAAAAAGATGAATGCAGATTGCAGATTGAATATAAAATCTAATCTGAACAACTATCATTCAATACCGATTCCTGCGCTTTCCGTGGGGAACCGCTTCCGTCGGCCGTTCACGGGAAAGAACATCCTTTCCGTGAGTAACAGAAAAACCCCACGGGAAAGAAAATACGCACGGGATATCACATTTCCCGTGAGGCATAGCTCACGGAAATCCCCCCTTCTTTCTCGTGAGATTGGGGCTCACGGGAAAGGTAACCGCCGTTAGCCCCCAGCCCCGCCTCCGTCCCTCCGTGCCCCTTTCCCATGATAACTCCGTCCCAGCTCATGGGAAATTGTTTCCGTGTCTTTGTCTTTCCCGTGGGCTAAACAAGAGGCCTCTGTGAAAGGGCCCCATTTCCCGTGAGCGGGGGATCCCGCTCACGGAAAGGAGCTCACGGGAATTTTTTTGGATTTTCATCTCCCTTTTTCTACACATGTTACACATCATATGGTACTCAATATTAAATTTTGGTGAATTATTGACTTTATTTGATATATTTAGGTAATTATTCTCTTTTATGGGAATTTATGAAATGAGGCCAAATTTGAACTACAAAGTGCTTCAAATTTTTGAAAAAAATTAGTAGAAAATTTATATTCCTCATACTCAACACAATGTAAGGCCTTGCATTTAAAAAAAAAAAAATAAAGAAATCTGAACATCTTAATACGAAATCATCAACGCTAATCCCCGCTCGAGTGGTTTAAAAAATTCTAGAAAATAAACCGATGTGCAAAAAAATCATGAAATTTGATAATATGTCATGATATCTTATGCCGAGGCTATGATAAAAATTGAGAACGTTTCGCAAGACAAGTTGGCACGCACGATGTTCACAAGCTCCAACATCTACGTAGAAGTTTCATGTTTGTTGAGAATGATCCAAAGGTGATTTCATGTGGATGTGGCGGTCAAGTTGTGGTTTGGCTATGAAACTTTTTCTATATGCAAATGCACCTCGATATTGTGTCATGTCTATTTTCGAGAATTTTTTGGATTATTTTGGTAATTATTATAATTTTTTTGTTGCAGTTAAGTAAATACAATTTTAAAAAAGGAGATAGAACCACATGAAATAATGGCCATTTTTTCGCAAGGATCAATTATGTATGGGTGAGTGTATGTGATAAGATATTTTTTGAAGTAATCTTGATCAAAGTTTGAAAATATATATGTTAGAAAAAGAAAGGTGAGTAATAAATTTAATTTACGAAAATCCCTTTCCGTGAGCTGCTCACGGAACGGCATGATATTTCCGTGAGCTAATCACGGGAAAGGGGTCGATGGGACCCGCCTTGGGTTTGGTGGTGGCGGATATTTAAAAAAAAAAAAATTACCTCTTTCCCCGTGATGGATCCGGGCGGATCACGGGAAAGAAGGCAACTTTCCCGTGATCCGGCGGATCCCCTCACGGAAAGCGTTTTTAAAGTTTAGTCAACCTCGCCAGCTCCCCCCACTCTCACTCTCCTCTCACTTCGAACACACACGCACGCACACACACACGCACGCCCCCGCCGGCCGTCGCCCGCCGATTCCGCCGCCCGCCCCGCCCCGCCCCGCCCCCGCCCATCCCGTCGCCGCTGCGCGCCGCCCGCCCATCCGCCGCCGTCGCGCCGCCCCGTCCCGCCCATCCCGGCCGCCCCGCGCCCGCGCCCGCCGCCCGTCGCCGCCCGCCGCGCCGCCGGGCAGGGACGGAGGAAGGTGGGAGGTGGAGGGGGAGGAGGAGGAGGGAAGAGGAGGAGGCGGGAGGGGGGGGGGAGGAGGGAAGAGGAGGAGGGAAGAGGGAGAAGGAGGAAGGAGGAGGAGGAGGGAAGAGGAGGAGGAGGGAGGGAGAAGGGAGGAGAGGAGGAGGAGGGAAGAGGAGGAAGAAGAAGAAGGGAGGAGAGGAGGAAGAAGGAGGAGGAGGAGGAAGAAGAAGAAGGAGAAGGGAGGAGAGGAGGAGGAGGAAGGTGGGGGGGGGGAGGTGGAGGAGGAGGCCGGAGGAGGAGGAAGGGAAGGGGGAAGAGGAGGCCCCGACGCCGCCGCCCGACGTGCCTCGACACCGCTGCCCCGACCACGCCGCGCCGGCACGCTTTGTGACTCGCACCACGCCGCCGGCGGAGGAGAGGTAGGAGGACCGTCCCCACCGCCGTCCGTCCGCCCCGCCGCCGCCTTCGCCGCAGTTGTCGGCCATCGTGCCCTTGATGTGAATGTGGTTGTCGGCCATCGTGTCGTATGTTTTGTTTGCAGTATTGGAAACCTTCCCGTGTGGGAGGTTCATCGAAATTTTGAACTTATCCCCTCGGTTTCTTTTTTATGCAGAGGGAACCCTCCGGAGCCGAAGTTGCTTGCTGAGCCGGAGTCTCTTGGTGGCCCTGATCTTCTTCCACGCCGGCTAGCCCGACTCCACCGCGACCCTAGGTATGACCCCTCCTTCCATGTCATGGTCGTAGCTAGATCGCCAAGCAGCTCGCTTAGGCGTCTCCGTTCGAAAGAGATACGGTTGGAAGTATGCGTATCCCCGCATACCTATAACCGTATCTGTTTTTAATTGTCCACGTTTTGGACAGCCCGAGGATGCGTAGATGAGGTCGGTTCCATGCTCCACTCTCGCTCGATTCGAGTTTCAGCAAAGATCTCCCCGTTGTTCTTCGAATACACTGGTCCCCCTCGGGGAGGACGGTATTTGGAGAACAATGGGAGGTGTCTTTACCGAAATTCTGTCTTGATAGGAGTGGGGCATGATGACGATGGCATAAAATATAGTAACAAGGCAGTGCGTGTGATCAAAGAGTTTTGGGTAAGTCTATGTCGCACTGTAGTGTAAAAATACATCGCTTCAAATTCTAATGTTAGAAATAATGACTTATTACATTGTTTCTATGTGTAGAAATACTTCAAGATCGAGGAAGGATTCGAGGCTGAGGCGGATGAAGTGGCTCTAAATGCCTGTTTCAAGCTTGTGTCAAACATGTGGTACGAGGCACGCGGCCAAGCCGTCAGGATGTGGTACGCGACATACGATAAAAGGAGGCTCGATAAGGAGGAATGGAAAATGATGAATCTGACCAAAGAACAATACATGCAGGTAAATATTGAATGGTCATACTAAGTTTAATTATGCTTAATGTGATTTTTGTAATATGTGTTATACTTGGTGTCCTGTAGGTGATTCCGCAGTGGTGCTTGTTGCATAGGCGTTGCTGGGAGCTTCAGGTGGACAAGTGGGTCGATACAGATTATGAGGAGGTCCACAACGACTACCGGGAACGGCGTGCCATGATGCCAGGTGTACCACACCATCAAGGCAGCCTTAATCTCGCGGCCTGGCAAGCTAGATATGTAAGTGTTATCCAATTCTTATTTTCTGATGTGCAACTCAATACTTTCTAAGCATTCTAGCTACTTTTCTTTTTCTCACACAGGAGGAGACACATGGCGTGCCAATCAGCACGCTCGAGGCCTTTGCTTGCTCCCACACGGGCAAGTATAAAGATCCCGCGGTCGTCTTCAACCCTGAGGCTGGGCCCGAAGCCTACACCAACCCGACCGCCTACGAGAAGATCGTAGGTACAATCGAAGTGGCGAGGAGCAAGTATGGAGAAAGCTTTGATCCCCGCGCCACAACATTGAGGGGACATCGCCATGATCGCCGGAGGAGGCAAGAAGCACGGGCGGTACTATTTGGGTGATAGCGTTATCAACCCGCACCACACAAAAGAAGCTATCTCGAGCTCCGAGCACGCCGGGGGGCCGGTGATACGCGAGCGGCCAACCACTTACTGTGCTACGGTCTCGGACTTGAGGTTTATTTATTTTTATTTAAGGTTCATTTATCTGTATTTACTGTTTCTCCGTGTTCTAACTTTGTGTTAAAATAGGCCCGGATAGAGGAAGAGAGGAGGCGACGGGAGGAGGCCGAGGAGAGGGAGCGGGCAAGGGCTCAAAGCGAGCGAGAGAGGGTCGAAAGCGGCACCCGGAAGAGCATGGAAGCTCTCCTAGGGTACCTCCAGCTTGTTGGTGGCCAGGTTGGTCTGCAGCTGCCACCGGAGATCGCCTTCCCTCCACCACCACCGCCCGTCTTCGTCCCGCCGCCCGTCTACGGTCAGCCGTCAATCTTCCCTCCACCGTCTGGAGCCTCTCCTGTGAGTTTGTCTCCCTTAACTCGAAATATGCATATATGAATGTGAATGGATATGATCTGGAGTTTTGAATGCACCATGAGATGTGCACGTGGACATGTGGTTGTCGGCCATCGAGCCGTTCTTTTTCTTGCGGAGTTGGAAACCCCTCCGTGCGGGGAGGTGTGCTGCCGAAATTTCTAACAATTTATCTTGCTTTTTGTTTCAAATCAATAGAATCTACCTTGAATTTTGTCTAACAAATGCAATATCTTTGTCTACGTGCAGGATCAATCTCATGCCTCGAACCCAACTCCGGAGCGTAACGCTTTGGGACCGAGCTGCGGAGCAACAAGACGGCTGGGGTAAATGGTTCTGAGGTTGTGATGATTTAGGTGAAAAACTTGTGAACTTGATCTTAGAGCCTGTCATTGTGATGGTGAAAAACTTGTGAACACATGCTATTGTGAACTTGAACTTGTGACTTGTTGGATTTTATGTAATATATGTGGTATTGTGGAGATATGTGATATGTGAGAAATCTGTGATATGTAGTATATATATATATTTATATGTCTGTATTGTATGCTGGAACAAAAAAAAAAAAAAAAAAACAATTTCCGTGAGTCGCTCACGGGAAAGAGGCCAAAACCTTTCCCGTGAGTGGAGACGGCTCACGGGAAAGAGGCCAAATATATCCCGTGAGCACAATTCGACTCACGGGAAAGAGTCTAGATATCCCGTGAGCTACTCCGTTACGCTCACGGGAAATAAGGCGTAAACGCCGTTTCGTAGAACAGCCACGTAGGCCATAACGGGTTCCCCACCCTCCCCGTTGACGCCCCCCCGTTAACTCTATCCCGTGAGCTAAATAGGTTCACGGGAAAGGATATCCCGTGAACGCCTTACGTGTTCACGGAAATGATGATTTCCGGCCCTTTTTTTCCCGTGGACTGATATCCGTGATTTACCCCGGAAAGGCTTTCCGGGGTAAAGGGCCTATCCCGTGAGCATATGCCTCACGGGAAATCGCAGGATTCCGGTAGTGATTGATATCCAAAGAACACCAGTAGGGTTCTTGACCATGGAGCATATATATGGCACAAAATAGGACCTGGTAGCAATAGCTTCTAATACTTGACTTATAGTTGAGAGTATTTTGGTGCAAATTATAATACAGCTACCCATGGCTACATACAGATCATGCCCAGGGAAAAATCTTTATGGAAGACCTATTAGCATCTCCCCTGACTCCTGCTTATTAACACTTGGTATAGAGAGTTTAAAAATCTAGATAATGCGCTAGATTAAATTCACACCATATTAGGCAATATGTGGTATTATCATCGTTCATTAACCTGATGATAAATCAATTGGAATAGTCAACATGTACATCTGAAAGGGTCAAATACACAAATCTAATCCATTAGAGAATTTTCTTTAATAAACAAAATGTGACATCTCCGGATCTTCAAGACAAACAAAATTAGGCATGGGTAAAAGTGTAATAGACAATTTAATCTCACACAAAAAGAAACGAGAGGAGAGAAATTAAGAGAAAACAAAACATATATCCATCGAACAATGGTAACCTGGTGGTTGCTTGTTGCCGGCAATGGGAGCTACGAAGACCTCGGCACCTGCGTAATCCGCGGGTGCTCAGTATCGCCGGGCGGAAGGAGATGTGCTTGGCCCTCCTGCAGGAAGGTCTCGGCAACCAACCGCACACCCTTTGCAGCTGTAGGAGGTCGCCCTTCGATTCAATCGGAGTGGGCGGCGATAAAACCTAAGGGGCTGAAACGATTGGTTTGGAGTCGTGGAGGCGAGAATAACGGGATGCATGACATGTTTTGGTGCGGCCGCGGAAGATTAGGCTTCGGTTCGCGCTAAAACTATCTGACTTTGCCGCGGAAACTATCGCTAATCTTCCGCTTTTTCGTCGGCCTGATTCTTGGTTCTGGAAAATACTCGTATTAGATTTGACTAGGAAACTTGCCCGTGCGTTGCAACGGGAGAAAAAAATTAAACATTCATGCAAAGATGTGAATGGTAATATATATTTATATCTTATCCTTTCATAAATTAGAAATAATCATTTATTTCATGGTGATCCCCAATGTTGTATTTGTTATTTAGTGTTCATTATATACTAATATTAAACCACAAAGAGTTTTCTAGTTACAATCTTTTTTATTTTTTTTTTCTATTTTTATATCTCCAATAGTTCCTAAAACTGCACTTAAAATCCCCTCAAAAAATGCACTTAAAAAAAAATTGGTCCCACTTCTACAGGCACCACCGGTTGCCTTCGTCGCACTTCTGCAGAGGCACCGCCGGCCGGCCTCATCATCCCTGGCAGCTAGCGTGGCCTCCTTCACGTACGTGTCCATTACCTTGTCAGTACGTACACAAGCGGCGGCACAACAGATCAATACGTAGACAGCAGATCAGCAACCAAACATAGCAATTACCTAGCGCACGGCGGCGGCGGCACTCCATAGAAAAGGAAATCGGTGAGTGGAGCATATCAGTATGTACCTGCTAGACGTACATCGAACGATCGATGAGTGACCGCTGGAAATCGGTGAGTGACCGCTGGACGTCGATCGAACAATGGCGCAGGTGACCTCTGGACGTCGATCGATCGATGGCAAGCGGTGAGGGGAGCACCTGACCGCTGGGCGATTGGACCTACGTCTATCGATGACAATCAGTGAGTGGAGCGCCTGACTGCACCGCGATGGACTTGGAGCAGCGACGGCGAGGAAAGGAAATAGCAGATCAGTCCGTCGATCGATCGAGCGGGGAGGAAATTGCCGCGGGAAAAATTCGGCGCCGGAGGAGGAAACCGCGCGAGGATATAGATCTCGTAAGTTTATTGGCTGAGGTGGGCGGACAGAGTCCGGGCAGAAAACGGTGGGCAGAAAACGGTGGTGAAAAAAAGAGGTGGGACTGAAATTTTCTCTCTTTTATTAGTAGGTATAGATAATTGTCAAAAATCTTGTTCAGTCCGCCAAACGTGAAAATTCTATCTCTTCCGTCTACATGTCTTATTCTGTGTTAGTGTTTAATAGAAAAAAGACAGCAAGTTACACATCTATTTATTTTTTTCCCTCTCATAAAATGTAAAAGCTATAATTTATATTTTATGATAACCATGCATCCATCATAATTAATCAAATTAAGATTCATTTTTATACAAATTAAGTTTCATTTTTGTTAGTGTAGACTCCACAATGGCTTCACTATTTTTCTTGAATCTTTTGTTTGGCACCATTAAGAAGTTTATTGGGTCATCAATGCCACTGGTAAGAAACATTTATTCCTCTCATGCGCCACACATTTGCTAATGGTGTCAATGGTGTCAAACCATGATAAGAAAAGTCTAAAATAATGCCTAAGCAAATTAGTCTAGCAAAATAGAGCCCGTCAATTGTGATCTGTCAAGAAGCAGTATAATGGTTTCTACTTGGTGAGGCCCGCCGATGAATCCTCTGCGCTCGCCATGGGTCACGCAGGCTGTGCTCGCCGTCTGCCCAAACTGCGCCGCCCGTCCGCCGCTGCGCTCGCGAGGTCCCCGAGCTTCGAAGCCGTTGCGCCGCGTCGTCGCCCGGCTCTGCTCGGCGTTCGCCCAAAGTCACGGTGCCGCGTTGCGTGAGCTCGATGACCACCACCACCTCCATGGCGCGTCCCTGGCCCGCGTGTCGGCGGCGCTGCCGCCGCGCTGCTCCGGCGCTGGTCGGGCACGCCCACACCGCGCACCCGCCGGGCCCCACGCTGATCTGCCCCATCTTGACGTATGAGTAGACAAACTGCTCGAAGAAGGCGTTCTGATCAAGAGCAAACTTGGTGACGATGGGCCTGGTGGTGGAGTTCGTCGGCATGTCCTGGTCGGAGGTGAACAAGCCCTCCCGGTTGAGCAGGTCCACGCACACGTCTTGGGCGTTGCATCTAAACTGCCCGAAGGAACACGGAACGAGAACTCGGAGACGGAAGAGGCGCACGGGGAAAATAGGGTGGAGGCAGAAATTTTCTCTCTTTATCAGTAGGTATAGATTTGGTCTAACGTCTTGGAGATAGCTCGGTGGTGGCTTGCTTAGTTTGGACTGCTTGCGTCCTGGTATCGATTCACCGATACAACAATGTTATTGAACTTTTTGCACTCATTTTCAGGTAGGCGTTCCTCCGTGTTAGTTTTCTTTTGTCCAAGAAAAATACTGAAAACGAACTAATAATTGCAGGCTGCTTCCAATGATAAAACTTTGGACACCATCAATGCTAGAATGGATACCTTTGCCACTGCTATTAAGAACCAGCATAGCTTTAACAAAATGTTAGAACTCAACTAGCTCAGTTAGCTGCTGCTATACCTCCACTAGAGAAAGACAAAATACCAGGCCAACCTGAAGAGTTAGAGTCTGCAAATCTTGTCGATATATTCAACGTAGGATTCTATCACAAGGAATAGACATCCCTTGGGTGGAATGATGATTCACTACCAGTGAAGAAAGGAGACCCGGTAAACCGATCATCACTATTTAGTTTGGACCACACACCTTTGATGCTGCACTTTGTGACTATGGATCGAGCATCAACATCATGCCAAAGGTAATTTATGAAAAGATCCATGGTAGTTCTTTTATTATATACAATCATGTGTTTGTAGCATGCGAGATCGAGTCACTCTGCTACTCGAAGGGAATCCTTGAAGATATCTTTGTACGAGTAGGAAACTCGTATGTGCCAATAGACTTTGTCGTCATTGAGACGAGGAGGAGATGAGAGGTCACTAATCATTTTGGGCTGACCATTCTTGAGCACAGCCAATGCTATCATCTATGCAACACAAGTAGAGATCTGCTTCATGATCAAAGGGAGAAGAGAAACCTTTATCTTCAAGAACAAGAGGCTTGAATCTCTCACTCATCCTCAACATGCATATGGCTATGAACTTGATGTTGGAGTCAAAAAGAAGAACAATAGAAGAAGAAGAAACAAGAAGAAGCAGCCACAACAAGTGCACATGATCAATGCAGTCTACTCAGAATGGGACTATGCTGCTAAGTCACCATATCTGCCAAAGATGGAAGATCCGGGAAATCTAGAGATGGAATGTTCGATCAATCAATTGACCTTCATCAACACCATCTGCGATACTAGCTCAGGAGTCAACATAATGCCTAAGGTAATCTATGAATTTACATATGGTAGTCCCCAACATATACCTAGTTGCAGATGGTGGATCAGTCCTATAGAATTCCAGAAGGAATAGCGAAGGATGTGCTAGTCCAGATTCAAGATCACTTTATACAGATTTCATAGTACTAGATACAAGGGATGAAGATATCAATGCACCCTTAGTGCTGGGAAGACTATTCCTGAATACTACACGTGCCATCATCTACATCGGGGACTGGAGAGATTCACTTCCAATTCCCATATGAGAAAGTACGCTATTATTTTAAAAATTATACTAATTATGAACAGCTAAAGAAGTCAGCGCAACCAAAGGAGATGCCACTCTCACCCCAAAGGATACACCCTGATGACAAAAGAAGATTGGGCAAACTACGAGGTGGAAGTAATGAAGAATGAAGTAAAAGATGGATGGGAAGGCTACACGGGAGAAGTCTCGAGATATGAAGATCGTTGGAACGAGGATACTAAAGAAGTCAAGAAAGAATAAGTTAAGGAGGAGGTAACTGAACCTTCGTCCAACTCACCAACCAGGAAAGTATGGAAGAAGAAAGAGAGCCCACATCCGAGGAACCGAAAAAGCCTCGCCTACAACATCATCCAAGGAATACCCTGGAATCATCGGTATCACCATTCGTACCATCCGATGAACCATGGGAGGAATGAACCGCCACAGCGCCAAAAAAGGTAAGTAAGTTATCCATATTTAATTTAAGTATTGCATATTTACTTTATTGCATAAGTAATTTTCCTTAGCATATTTACTTTATCACATATATACGCATTAGAAAGGAAAATAAATATGTTTCATACATAGCATTAATTAAAAACTTTAAGCCCCATGTGGATAACTCTGGGCATAACACCCTCGAGGGATATTTGCTATGGTGGCATAAAAATTTGCATTCATTTATTTTGTTATTTTATAGTTTTATGCATGCATACAAAATATGAAAATTCAAAAATATTAGCTTTGCTTAATTCTGCTGAACCTAAGGATTAATTGCTAGTTAAAGAGAAAGAACAAACTAGACAACACAACTTGTGGAATGAAGATATGTGTTTTGTTTTGTCTATTTGAGTTTCAACAGGAATTATGAGACATGACATAAAGGAGATGTTCGACCACTTGACAGAGAACTAACTCAACAATCATCTTCATCAATGCTCTACTAAGGGAGGATGACATCACCTCCATCTGTCTACCTCATTTCAACACCGACACTACCTCAAAATTCTAGCTTGGGGAGACCACCCCAGGTTAGCATGGTAAGTATTTCTTTACTATGTCTTTTCTATATTATTATTAGCTTATATTATCGCTTGATTAAAAAGAAATAAAAAGATGCATAATGGATTAAACTAAATAAAATTTTGTCTTAGCTATATATATATATATATATATATATATATATATATATATATATATATATATATATTATTAAGGTGTGAATAATAAATTTAGAGTTAGAATAAATTTGCTTTGGAAATGATGAATAGTTGCTCTACTATAATTCCTTTTAAGTACCTTGTTTTTAAATTAAAATTCCTTGATGTTTTGGATATACTTCTTTTGATCTAAGATTTGCTCTAAACCTGAAAACTTGTGGGTAGCATATACTTGATCTAAGTCTAGGTAATTGAGAGATATGATATGAGAAAGTCTGAGTTGCTATTTATCTTGTCCTTAGTGAAACTATATTTCTGGAGATTTTTTTTTTTAAAAATTTAAAATTTCACATGATGAGCTCTTGTTTGGCAAAGTCTTAAATTCCTACCAAAGCCATATATATGATATTTAGATTAGGAAGACTTCCAATTACATGCGCTGTTTGCTTTGAGTTGAGTAGATCAAGCTTTGTTGATACCTGTGAGAGTTCAGTCATGAAAAATCAAGATTTATCCACACACCATCCACATATATACATATGCATTGTTCCTATACTGGGAATAGGCACAATATCATTCTTTTTCCATCTAGATCCACTCAAAAATGTTTTATTCATACACTGGGAATAAACAACCCAAATAACCTATAGGAAGCCCCCGATTATTTACTCTAAAGTTCTTGTCATTATCTCTCATAAATTTATCATAAGAAAGAGGTTTGGATTGCTGCTGTTAAAAAAAGAGAGAAAAAAAAAAGGGACAAGTGTTTGCAATGGAAACAATGGGTACTTAGATGCCCGCCTCTCGATTAAAAAAATACAAAAGAGAGAAAAGAAAAAGAAAGTGTGCAGCTCAACTCAAAATTTCCAAGTTTCAAGAGAGATATATCTATTCTTTGAAGGAGTAAATGTAGAATTAGTCTTAGCCACTATATATACACCTATTAACCATATTCCATATTCATGCATTCTTGTTTTGATTGGCTAATCTCTTTATGGATCCATTGCTTGACTTACAGTATACTTATTGCAAGTATGCTATATTTTTAAGAGTGCCACTCCTATGAGCTCCATATAAACCTTATTTAGAGAGTGAGTGAGTGAAAGAGAGATAAGAGAAGGCTTAATATATTCTTCCTTATTCCAAAAACACTACATATTAAAGAGAGAAGGCATAACAATATTATTTCCTAGTGAGAATCCATAAATACCACATATTGAGAGATTAAGAGTGCCAAACAATAAAAAGCTCTGAGTTTTGTTTGAAAACTTATAAAAACTCTAGAATATTGGTTGATCAAAGACTTGAGACATAGTGCTTGACTTGATTGTTTTGTCTTTCAATTACTCAAGACCCAAGTGAAAAGTTGAGAAGCCCCATGGTTAAAGGTAATATGGGTGAGTTTAAAGTCAGAATGATTACTATCTGATCCGGAGTAGAATTTTTGTTTAAAAGCATGTGTACTTTTTGGGCATGAAAGCATTGAAGCAACTCCTGATCTAAAAGGTAAGCTTGGGAGAGCTTGTTGACGGTGGATAGTGTCAACTTTTTATTATTAAATAAACTAATAAATGATTCAAAGAGAAATAAGAATATTAGAAGATAGGGTTTATACTAATGATTTCCACGAGTTATGTGAATTTTTTATCTTTGCGAGAATACGAGAGAAAATACCAAGGAATGACTACATACAAACTAAGATTTCAAATTATGACCGTTTGTATAAAAATGGAAGGATCTAGAAGACACCATAAGACATCGTCTTTGAAGCCGGAGCCCACCCGCGGTGGAGCCAGGGCAGCCACCCTATCCAAGCACGCCACATTTCCGGCTTCTAGAGTATTCTTCTAACCGACCTTGAGATCCAATCTAGGTCGTCCAATGAAGTCAATTTGATCCAAGGGCTGAGATTCATCCCTAGAGGCTATATAAGCAAGGGCAGGCCACCTCCTGAAACCCTAATTCAAGATCGATAATTTAGAGATCATTATCTTAGTTCTAGAGATCAAGTCATCTAGAGCCACAAACCTTAGTTCTTTAGAGTTGTTCTAGTTCTAGAGAGACTAGCTACATAGTAGTAGATTAGAAGGAGATCAAGTCTAAGAAGGCTTGGACTTCAGATTCTGTCAAGGTGTTCTATAGGTACTTTTATATCTTTTGATATCTTTACTCAAGTTTACTTATGACATTGTGCTTTATCTTTATTATATTATCTATTGCAATGCTTATTGTTTGTTTTAATATGTCTAGTAGAGTTAGTTATTTGTTATGGATTTCATACTTAGGATTGTATAGCCCTCATCTTATAACGTGTAAGATAGGTGTTATAACTTATGTAAGCATGGTGCTCGATATGTTATATGTGCAAATGCCCGCTATATCTTTGAGTCGCGTGGTAGATCGTAGGGGTGACAACCCTATTGAGTTCTCTATAATCCTCCCTTCGCATATAGTGAACAGTGGAACGTGTGTCGCGTCGAAGGTGAAGATGTTATTATTAGATCCTTTTTAGTTGATGTTTCTTAAGTATGATATGAAGTAATGATGCTAACAATGATAGCTAGATGTTTGCACTAATTATAGTAAACCATAACTTGTGATGATAGTTACTCATTAGTAAGTTTTTCTTATATTATTCCATGTTAGTTCTTAGACTAGAATACTCTGTTAATTATTTAATTTATCATTGTGATGCTTGATCACTGGAGTTATCATTATATTTATCATTATTATTATTATCATTATTATCATACATATCTTTATTATATTTATCTTTATCTTATTTGTGACATAACCCTGTTATTGAGTAGAAGCTTATTCATTATTGGTTTATAACTATTTCATAGTATAGAAGAGTTATCAATACTATGCATTTCGCTTATAACTAGACCCTCCCTAAGGTAGAATATAAATGACAACCTGCTAATACTCTAGGTAAAATGCTACAATTGGTATAATTATCTGTCCGCTTACAGAACCTATGTTATTTATTTATTTATTTATTTATTTATTTATTTTACGTTTATATTATTTTCTGCCTAGTCTTATAGAATAATGTTTATGCCATATATATATATTTTCTAGTGTCATAGTTGGGGATGACAACCTAATCTCATAACTAGAAGTATTGGTAATTGAATCATGACTAGTTTATCGGTGGCAAAGTAATTTTAATACCAACGCTATTTGGCACCGTTGCTATTTAGTGATTATACTAAACAGTGTCAACTAACATTTTTGGCGTTGTTGCCGGGAAAGGTTTTAAAACTTAGGAAGTATTGGTAAATCTATACTTATGAAATAAGTCCAAATAACCAATAAACTTCTACTCATAACTGTCTTACACTTATTTTGTTTATTTTTGTTTATTTTTATATAGGGTAATGTATGATAAGTGTTAATCTTCCAAAAAACTTTCTCAGTGATCTAGAGAAGCTAATCAAGAAACAGAGAGAAAAGCTTAGAAAGACACTACAGATTATTTTAGAAGATCAACACTCTAAAACAAGCTTAACATCGATTTTGAAGCTATGGCTAACAAGAGTTTTCGTGAATTCTCTGCTCCAACAACCAACAACATCCGCACTGGACCAACTATCGATATGGGAGACAATGGAATCGAGCTCAAGCTTACGCTCATTACTAAGGTGCAAGATAATCAATTCCGTGGAAAGGCTCATGAAGATGCAAGTGCACATTAGCAACAGCTTTTTTTTAGAGATCTGCAGCACCTTCACTATCAAGGGAGTAACACGTGATGCTACTCGCTTCTCCTTTTTCCATTTTCATTGCTTGGAAAGGCTAAACAAAGGTTCTACACCAACAAGGAGAAACACACTAAATGAGACCGTTGTTCAACCGAATTCCTAGCTAAGTTCTTTTCCTACGGTCAAGACCAATGCTCGCATGGGAAAATTTTAACTTTTCAGCAACAACATGATGAGTCATTCCCCGAGGCATGAGAACGCTTTCAAGATCTTATTGCAGAATTCCCTCGTCATGGGATGGAGGACTAGCTACTTATGTAGACCTTTCTATCATAGGCTAAGTACTAGCACTCGCGAGACGATGGATGCTTTTGCTTATTGGAGGAGCTTTCTTGTCACTTACACTTCAGAATGCAACTTCACTTGTTGAGAAGATGGCATCAAATCAGAGCTATTTATGCCATATAGTCTTATAGAATAATGTTTATGCCATATATATATATATATATATATATATATATATATATATATATATATATATATATATATTTTTCTAGTTTTGTAGTTAGGGATGACAACCTAATCTTATAACTAGAAGTATAGGTAATTGAATCATGACTAGTTTATCGCTGGCAAAGTAATTTTAATACCAATGCTATTTAACGCCATTGCTGTTTAGTGATTACGCTAAGCGGTGTCAATAGTGGTGTCACCCGAGGGCATTACAAAAGAACATGTCCTAGGTTTGTCACTAGTTGGAGCCTTCCACTTGGAGACGGTGGACGTTAGAGCAGACGCCTTCATCTTCTTGGCGCCATCTAGGGGTGCACGGAGCATGCCGTGGACTTGAGGCTTTACCCACCGCTCATGTCGAGGCTTGGCGGTGGCATAATGGCAAGTAGTTTCTCCACCACAAACTGTGCTTCTTCCCTCACAAAGGAGCTCTCAGGCATAGCATTAATGGGTGCTATGTCAAGGTCAAGGATCGAGCTAAAAGCCTTGTATAGCGAAAGGGCATAGCTCAACATGGTGCGCTGGTCTTGGGTTGAGAGCTAGCAAGATTTGTTCAAGGGAGAAGAGAATGGTTGAGGCGTGAGAGAGGAGAGGCTTGGGGTGGATTTTATAGGTGTTCGAGCCCCTCCTCACGATGGAAATGAACCAAGTACCACCATAGGAGTGATACACCGTAGATCGGAGAGATGCTGGGAAAGATTGGGCGCGATCAGGGCCAGGCCGGGTGCGCCCGCACCCCGGTGACCCCTCTCGTGCCCAAATTTTGCCCAGTGCACGCGCAAGCGAGGTGATCATTGATATGCTGGCACTTGATACGATTCACGTCGATTACTTGAATGATTGTGTGAAGATGCTTGTGATCAAGATATATCATGGAATGCACACTTCTTTTAAAGATTAAGCAATAAATAAACAAGCTTCTAATTGATCAACAGGAATCAATCAAGATTGGAGCAAGATTATGCTATTCTAGTGAGGGGTAAAAAGGTCATTTCATAAATTAAAACTATCTTGCTCAAATTTGCAAAGCATAAATAAAAGAATTTTAAACAAAAAATGTCAACATGGTTAAGCATTTTTATTTTTTTTTGTTGTATGTAGTCATCAAATTTTATTAAACTTATTTTGTCTATAGCAATGTTAACATCATGAAAAGGTTCTAGAAAAACTTTTAAACATTGACCATTAACTTTTTGAATGTTACCATCATCATCTTGGATGGTTATAGTGCGAAGGTCGATGATGACGTATGGTCCTTGTTGACATTTCTTAACGTCGTCACTAGAAATAGATATAGAACCTATCCCCAAAGAACGTCGAAATGATTGTTGGTATTTCTAATGCTCATGTAGGATATTCCACAAGTGCATAGAATTACTGTTGTAGCATTTCACCCGAGTATTCCAAGGTATCATTATTTGTATTTAGCCCATGGGAAGCGATGGCATAGGATGTGATAACTAACCATCATGTGTCCACCAATTAATATACCATCTAGACTAAGGTGGGGTAAATGATGTATATGATATGAGCATTGACACACACAGGAATAGTCTAGACATACAAATAAGAGAGTAGTCTAGCTAGCAGGGAGGACAACGAGTGAGCAAAGGATTCCTATGATTCTTACTTTACTTTTATGATACTAATCTAGACACAAAGGATGAGACAACTAGCTATGGTTCACATGAACTGTATGCTAGGTAGTAGGTGAGAAGTGGTGAATAAAACCACCACTAAACAAGCTACTATTTTACTAGGGCCTTACCTTTTAAGAACTTGCCTATAAACACGTGGTGGTCTATACAGAGACCGACGGGCGCCACACCACCGCATCTTGGCTACCACAATCCATCCGGGCAAAGAAGCGGCAACCATAGGTAAGATAGAGTCTAAGCACCACGCTTACACTTTCTCTCACTACTCTAGATGTCATGACACAGGCCAACTAGAGCACCTCTTGTGAGACGATGATCACATACAGGCGAGGGTTTGATAAGAACCAAGACTAAACCACAAACTAAGTATGAAACACCTATATTCTAGATAATATCATAACAACTATATACTAGAGAACTTGAATAAAGTTGTACTAAGTAAATACTCAATAAAGCAAATACCAAAGTAAAGTAAAGAAAGAAATGGATTATAAATGTAAAGATCTTACTACAAAAGGAATGATAAAAGAACAATACCAGACCTCCTAGAAGACTAGCTCTGGAAACCCGAGCGAAGCTCACTACTCACTCTAACTCCCAACTAGAATAACACTACTACATCTTGATAGAGTGGAGAGCTTCTTCCTTGTGGTGTGTGCAAATGAGAGGGGGGCAGGGGGTATTTATAGCCCCAAGGTGGAGTAGGGGCTACTCCAGCGCCATGTCATCGATCCGTGTGAACCTTCCTCTTGGCCCTTGGATAAACTGCCTTAGAATCGACGGATGGGATAAACAGTCACGTGGGCAATGTGCTAGGCGTGGGGAGACGTCAGTGGCCAAGTGGGCCCTTGTCGGCCAATATGGGCCCACGTTGGCCGACATGGGTCCCTTCCATGTGGGCCTTCGTCTGGTGCTGGATATGTTGGTCCCACTGTCGATTTCTGCGTCTTGTGTTTGTAACTTGCTGTGATGTTTATTTTGTACCAACATGATCCATATGACGTCTTGACAGACCAATCAAGGTGCCTCCACTTGTTCTCCCATAGATTGGTGACATGGCAGGTGACATGGCACGTCCGTGGGCCGAAGTGCACAGGTTGGCCGAAGTGGGTTTTGTGGCCAAATGACTTCAGATTTTGTGTGGAAGCGTCATAGGAAATGGTGATCATGATGGTGATAGTACATTGTCCAACCGCCATACTTGGAGCATCGACTGGATGGCAACCAAGTGTGTCATTTCAGTCAGATTTCCTCTGAATTCACATCTGTATACAAATAATGACATCTACATGTGGAATTAGGTTATTTGCATAAGAAATCATTATTTATATGAATGTTAGCTTCCAAAAAGGAGTACTTAGTTGACGGTTTGTCTATGTGAAAACAGGGGTATTTCTACCATCAACAAGATCCCCAAGCAACCTTTGCTCGTCCCGAGCAAAGAATTAAAACTTAGTCTTGATGGATAAGGAGTTGCTACTATGCTTCACATTTCCATAGTACTATGTGCACAACAAAAAACTTCTCCTTGAATGGAAAACTTAGCAATGTCAAAAAACTCACCCTTGTTACCTTAGTCCTTCATGGGGCATATGACTTTCTTCCTTGTCCTTAGTAGTGAGGGATAGACCACCTTTGATTTGAGCACTAGTTTTCTCATTCCTCACAAGTTTCATGTTGGAGTGTTTTACAATGTTTTCAAAAGAAAAACTTAATGTTCCTCAAATGGCACTCTCTAGGTCACTCAAGTTGTGGTTGGTTTCCTTACCAAGGCATATGTAAAGTTGCCTTCTTTTCCTACATCTAAATGGCTTATGTGTTGCTTGGGTAGGGATAAAGTATGGCATACTTACCTTGCATATGTCGCAGCATCAAAGCTTGGATCCAAGGAGAGAAGTGTCATGCTCTGACATCAAGACGTGCATGTGTGTGGAAAACAATAAATAATACTCCTTTATTTGACTATTGAACTCTCTTTCGTCCTAACTTAGTATTGTGAGACATGGCTATCTTTCTCTCTCTCTCTTTTCTTTATGAGCCTTTGCTCTCTCTATTTTTTTACATAGCCAATGTCTCTTCTACTAGAGGCATAACTAGAGAGAGGTCATAAATATTAGGGCATGGAGTATATTTATTTGGTGGGAGGATGGGTAGCATGTTATTGCATACTTCCAGTGTAGAAGCAGCATGTGTATGGTGGCGTGTACGTGCACTTGATCTAGTGAGCATGATAATTCTCTCTACAAGGGTCAACAAGACTTGACAAAGCTCAACACAAAAGCAAGTAGCATATGTAGAAGGCTTATATCATGAAAGAATGAGTATGGCTTTGGTAGGAATTTTCACCATAGAGGAAACATCAAGTGTTTTATTGTTTTTTTTAAATAAAGACTCCAACAATCATACTCATTTGGAACAATAGTATAGCAGCTCTCATCTTAGGATGAAACATATCTCAAAACCACTTTAGACTTAGTTGAAAGTACTTGCGACCCACAGAAGTTTTAGGTTCATGATGGTTTTCATGTGAGCCAAGTAATCCATATTTTGAGAAATGTTAAGTTGTATACTAAGTACTAAAAAATGTTTAGCAGAGCAACTATTCATCATTTCCAAAGGAAGATAAACATTCATGAGACATATGGAAGGAGGTCTATTTATTCTTTTATTTATATTTTATTTAGATGTAAAAAGGATTTGAAATAAAAAGGGTTAAGAATACTTACCTTAGTGGGGAGGAAACCTCCCCAAGCTTAGCTCTTGCTCACTTTGCTCTGGTGGTGGATATGGTGGTGGGTAGACTTCTCTCTGCGCCCACCATTCTACCCATTGACGGTTGTTCTCTACTTGGATGGCTTAAGCAATCAACGGGGAATGTTCTAAGTGATAAAAGATGGGTCTAGGTGTCCAAGGTGTGGTCGGCCGACCCCACTTTTGGAGTTTCTGACCATTCAGTCTCCGTGGTGCTCTTCTTCTCATCTAATAGACCAATCCTACACTGACCATTTTTGAATTTCTAAAAATTGCTTTGTCGGCCGACCTGCCTTTTGTGGCCGTTCGGGCTCAAATTTTTACAGTGTGTTCTTGATGGGAAAACGTGGCAGGGTCCAAACATTGTGATCCTTCACTTGGGCGGTCGGCCGATTGTTGATATTTCTTACACGATCCAAATTAGGAAGGCGAAAAGAAATATATATATGGTATCTATCTACTTGTCGGCTTGGATGTGGAATTAATCTCACGATCCATCAAAGGCGGAGTTAGGCGGTGTTAGTTGTGGGGTGTAGTCTCAGTTATCATTACCCATAGTGGAGTTAATCTCACTAAGGATATGTACTCAAGGTATACCACTCATTTCGAGGCATTACCTACATACTAGTCTGTTACCCTAGCAATAACGCTCTAAGAAATGTGGGTATGGTATTCTTGATAGGCCTTGATAAAAGATGAACATGATATCCGCAAGCGCGCGATAGAAATACCATTGTAGCACTTCACCGAGAGTCTATCCGGGTATCGTATTTATATTTTACCATAGGTAAGGGAAGTCTATGGAAAGTAAGAGAGATAGGGGTATCTAATGATTTAGGAAGTGATTTACTTATGAGATCCACTTGCGGTTGTATAATGCAGAGTAGCCATATGCATCAAACAATACTCATAACAGGGATAAGTCACAAGATAAAGATAATTGAATAATTGATAACTACCCAAGTCTAAGATCATAGTATGCCACTAGTATCATATGAGCTATTAACATGGTTTAGAAATAATAGAAAGAATATTCCTAAGATACTCCTAATCATATGTCAATGAATACTACAATTAGTGCAAATACATCTAGCTATCATGGCAAGGTTGCAATACATCTACACATGGTAAGCATTACCAATGACAAACAAGGACGAAACTTGATCATCACCGTAATTATGGCTCAACTTGGCCTATCATTCGGAGGGTGGACTCAAAGGACTCAATAGGACTGTCACTCCCGCGATCTACCACACGTCCCGAATGTAGGGTGCAATCGCGGATAAACGTTGTATAAACACCACGTTTACTGATTGCTTATCACCCACATAGTGATCATCTAATTTAATGCTATACGATTCCATGCATAAGATATAAGACAAACTCACTAAACTAAATATATAATCATAGCATGCATGGATACATATCACTAAGAATATAATCATTATATAGAACAAAGTCATATCAATTGTATTCCAACAATAATACTTACAGATTGGATACAAGAGAGAAGCCACGAGAATCTGCTCCGCTACTTCTTGACTATCGAGGAATCCAAGATGAACTTGACTTCCTCTAGAGCTAACTAGGTAGCTAACTACTTCTAATATGATGAACTAGGGCTATTGATCTAGACCGGTTGGACTTGGTCCGAGTTGATATGAATGAGAATGAACTTAGAATGAATTAGAACTGAATTAGGGTTTAGCCCCGGGGGGGTGTGGTCTTCTTATATAGCCCTCGGCGATGAACAAGGACCCTTGGATCAAACCGACCTTCAATAACGGTGTAGATACAACCTCAAGGTCGGTGGTAAACCGAGATAGAAATCGAGGCCGACGAGTGGGACCCACCTGGCGGTCGCCATGGATGATCCCCCGGCGATCGCCAGGGGTCAAGATCACAACGTGATCTCCCTTCTCCCTGAGGTGTCTTAAATTATCTTCTAGAGTGTTTTAGTCCACATTTTGGGTTGAGTTACTTCACGCTTAAGTCTTGTCATTGTATGGGATGTAAACTCTTAGGTTTCTCACCGTTCTTCTCTCGCTTTTATCTGTTTAGTCCCTGCAAAGTCATGGAACACCAAAACTCATGGAAATATGTTAGTTAGACCCTAGACTTATGTTGATATTCATCTTAAGCCCTTATTTCATGTTAATTGACTAATAATATTATGCTATAACAGGTGTCAACAAGCTCCCCTAAGCTTACCTCTTGCTAGTCCCTAGCAAGACACATGATATTATTATATTAACTACTTGGATCGGGAGTTCTTTGCAACACTTTCACACCTTAAGAGTACACATGCTTTCAAACAAAATTTCTCTCGGATAAGAATAAACTTTTAACCTTCAACTTACCCATATTACCTTTTACCTTTTAGGGCTTATAACCTTTTCTTCAATCTCGGGCAATTGAAAGATAGAACAGTCAAGTCGAGCACTATATCTCAAACTCTTTTGTTCAACTGTCCTTACGAGTTTTTGCTTTGGTTTTTAAATAAAACTCAAAGTTCCTAGTATGACTCTCTCTAATCCTCATTTGTGGTATTTGTGGATCCTCTCTAAGGCAATAAGGTTGTGTTGCCTTTCTCTCATGATATGTGGTATTTTTGGCTAAAGGCGAAGACACTATGCCTTCTTCTCTCTTACCCTATATCTAAGGCTTTATATCTGAGCTTATAGGTTGGAGAAACTATATTTACTTACTAAGCATTTATTGTAAATTCAAGCAATGGATCCAAAGTTACGAGTCACACTGATCAAGTGGTGCATGTGTATGGTGGATAGAATATGGTGGTAGGAAAAATAGTAAGGTGTATAGAATGAATGAGGGGAAAGCTTACTTTTGCTCCTTGAGGAATCATCGCTCTTTTGGAATCTGGAAACTTTGTGAGAACTTGGGTCGTATTTCTTTCTCTTTCTTTATTTTTTTTTCTTTTTTATGGAGAGGCGAGCATCCAAGTACCCATTGTTTTCAAGCGACACTTGTCCATTTTTTAACTCTCCTTTATTTTTTTATTTTTTTCTTAGGGAGGTAGGCTCTACTCGCCCGTAGGACACTTGTCCATCTTTCATCTCCCCTTTTATTCTCTCTCTCTCTCTCTTTTTTTTTTAATCTACAACCCAAATCTCTTTTGCAATAACTTCGAGAGATAGACGAGTAATGGAGCTTACAGTAAGACATTGGCTAGAAATGAATGAGTGAATGGGTATAGGGAATATTTTTGGTTGCTCTCTCCCGGGATAGGAGTAGAACATTTTTGGTGGCTAGAGTGAATAGATGGTGGTGTATATGTAATGGGTGTATATGGTGGATGCATACTTCCAAGGTGGAAATAGCATATAAGTGAATGAAGTTGAGTGGAGTGGAAATGTAGTGAGATGGAATGAGGTGGAGTGTACGTGATCAGCATAACAAGTTTCTAAGGGTCACAAAGATTGAACAAACTCAATGCAAAGCAAGCAGCCTATATATATCTCAAAGGGTTTTCCTAATCTAGGGAGCATGTATATATGACTGTGGTAGGAGGTTCAACACTCTGTCACACAGGAACTTATCATGTGTATTTTAATTTTTCAAAATAAATCTCCAGAAATCTAGTGTCACTAGGAGTAAGATCAATAGCAGCTCAGACTATCTTATATCACATCCATCAATTACCTAGACTTTAGAGCAAGCATTTACAACCCACAGGTTTTTAGGTTTAGAGTAAATCTCAAGTCAAAGCAGTTTTGCATTTAGAACTCAAGAGAAATTAAGCTTGAAAGCTAGGTACTAGAAAGGAATTACGGAGGAGCAACTATTCATCATCTTCGTGTTGGCAGATTTTAGGGTTCATTTTAGTTGAGCAAAGCAAACAGGTGTACACTCTCTCTTGATCATTTTATTCTCACTCTAACAAAAGACTCTTTTAAACGACTAAGACTCTATAAAACTAGACTCTTAGCAAACTTTATAGCAAACCAAATATTTAACTAATAAAATTAATACTATAATAGTAGAGATACTTATCGGGATAACTGGGGGCGCACTCCCCAAGCTGTATTGAAGTGTAGTTGTCAATGATGTAGAAGTTGAGGTAGATGGCGACAATGATGGCACCTATCATATCTCTCTTCCTTTCAAATTCTGCTGAACTCAAGTAGACAACAAAGCTAATGAAACTTGATTAAGCATTAGGGGTTAGCCACATTGCTTTAACTTGCTTGGGATATATATTTTTAGATTTTTATTTTTCTATGCAAGAAAAAGATAAAGTACTTATGCATCTTTATTTTATTTTTATGCCACCACAACAAATAACTTAGAGGGTGTTTAAGCCTCGGAGTTATTAGCATGGGGCTTTAAGGTTTTTCACGTAACAAAGCACAAAATATTTTTGTTATTTTCAAATGCGGATATAAGATGCTAAAAGATAAACATGATATGGAAAGATAAATATGCAATGCTTGGGAATTTAAATATGGATAACTACCGAGTTACCTTTCAGCGAGGGATCGGTGATTAGAGTCCTCCGAACCGGACTTCTAGTTCTGATCTCTACTCCCGAGGTATATCGGTTGTCACAATCGGTGGCACTGATGATTCTATTGTCTCTTCTGATGATGATCTGGGAGATGTCTTCTTCTTCCTCCACTTTTGCTTAGCTGGTGAAATCTTCTCTGGAGTGGTTGATTCTTCTTTCTCTGGATGGTTCTTGTGTAAGGGTTTTAACCTCTTCACTTACCTTCTCATCTCCTGAGTCTTTAATCCACTGCCTCCTTTGGCGGCGACGAGCTGACCTGCTTTTTCTGGGTTTCTCATAATTATTATAGCTATTAAAATATACACGTACCTTTTCTGTAGGGAACTGGAAATGTATCTCTCCTGTATGGATGTAGATGATGGCGCATGTAGTGTTGAGGAATGGTCTCCCTAGCACTATTGGAGGATCTTCATCTTTCCCCATGTCCATGACTATAAAGTCGGTAAGAACATAGTGGTCCATGATCTTGACTGGTACGTCTTTAGCAATTCCTTCTGGAACCCTGTATGATTGGTCTCGCCATCTGCAGCAGCACAAATGTTGGTTGCAACGGCAATTTTCCGAACAATAGTTCATATGTTACTTTTGCCATTAAATTGATACCGGACCCCGTATCGCAAAATGTATTATTAAAAGTTAAATAATTAGTGGAGCATGCGATGGTAGGAGTACTGAATCATCTTGCTTGGCGAAGCATAGGAGATGGAAGTAGATGGTCATTTTCAGAACTTACCTTATTTACTACCATTACCTTTGTAGGTCTGCGCCTTCTTGTATCTATTCTGGTTCTTCCTTCTATTCTTGTTGAAGGTCTCGATCTTTGGTTCTCGCGGATATGAGTAAAACCATTGTGGGTGAGCAGGAGAGGTATGTGTCTTGTTCTTGAAGTTGAACTTCTCCTTTCTCCCTCTATTGTTGAAACAAATCTTCGCCTTGCCGGCGTAGATGATAGCTTTAGCCGAGCTCGAGAATGGTCGACCAAGTATGATCGTTGATCGTTCGCTTCCTCCTATTTCCACGATTGCGAAGTCTCGCCGGGTACGCAAGAGCCTCTAATTCCCACACACACGTCTTCAAGTATCCCCTTGGGATAGCATAGTGACTGATCTGCTAGCTGCAAGCACATGGTTGTATACAAAAGTGGTTCACCATGAATCTTTTCAAATATTACCTTAGGCATAATGTTCACGCTTGAGCCAAAGTCACATAGAGCATTGTCGAAGGTGTGCGGTCCTATCTCGATCATAATGACTGGCCTTCCTGGATCTTCCTTCTTAGGTGGCATCGAGTCATCCAACCAGTTGCTCCCTGAGGTCTCTCTATAGTAATGACTGCATTAAAGATATCGACAAGATTTGTAGATTCTAATTCTTCCTACCGGCCCGAATCTTACCTGGTGTGGTTAGTGGAACGAAGTTGCAAGCCGAGAAATCACGAGATTCTATCATCTTATTAAAGTCGTGCTGATTTTTAATAGTTGAAGAAAAGCTTTCCATTCTAGTATTAATAAGTTCTAGAGCTTTATCATTAGAAACTATCTTTCTAGACAGATTCTCCATAGCTTTACCTTGGTTAAGAACTAGGTCTCTCAAAGAAGGTTGATAAGTATTAAAGTTATTACCTTGATTATTACCTCGGTAGTTTTCTTGGTAGTTGGGCCTCTGTTGGTTCCAACCTTGATTCTGTTGACGACGGTAATTATTGTTGTTATTGTTGACCAAGTTGATGTCCTCCAAAATCTCTCGGGCAATTCACGCCCGGTGTGGCTGTGTTTCCACATTCTTCACATGTCATGCGTGAATCTTGAATTTGCATGATCGCCTTGGGGTTGAGGATCTCTATCCTCGAGCTTCTTCATAATTAAGTCCATCTTGGCGGACAAACATATATACCTCTTTCAGCTGGTGCATTCCTCTCTTGCGGGGTTGATGCTCTTCATTGCAACCTTGGTTGGAAGCCATCTTCTCCACAAGCTCTGTAGCATTGGTCAATGTAAGTGATAAGAAAGTACCTCCTGCTGCAGCATCCATCATCTCACGAGCACTAGGAATAAGCCCGTGGTAGAAAGTTTGCATCGCGACCACTTCTCCATCCTATGATGTGGACATTCTCGAAATGTATTCTTGGAAACGTTCCCACGCCCGGGACAGATTCATCGTGTTGCTGTTGGAAATTTGATATCTTCCCTCTTAAGGCATTCATCTTGCCTATAGGGAAGAACTTGGAGAGAAAGGCTGTGGAACATAAATCCCATGTTGTATTCTTCTCCTTCGTAGCGTAGAACCATTGCTTTGCCTTTCCCAATAGTGAAAATGGGAAGAGGCGCAACAATATGGCGTCTCTGGATACGTCCTTCATCGTGAAAGTACGCAAATCTCCAGAAAGTGTTGGAGATGAGCACTTGCGTCTTCATGTGCCTTTCCGCAGAATTGGCTTGATTGCACCATGTTGATGAGCCCAGGCTTTAGTTCGAAACCATTGTCTCCAACCTCTACCTTCGGACCCGGTGAGGATGTTGTCCATGGTAGGAGCCGAGAACTCATGAAGTGTCTTGGTAGCCATAGCCTCAAATTCGGGTGATAAGCTTCGCGACTTGATCAACGTCCGAATCGGAAGGTCTTGATGTCTCGAGAAGATGATGTATGTCTTGGTGTTTGTCTGAGTTTTGCTCTGGCCTGTCTGATTAATTTCTCAGGATCTTTGATAAAATTATCTGGACGGTTCCAATTCATACATTTACCCTGCATAAAATCAGAAACAAATAGAAAACAGGGTTGAACCTGTTTGAGTATGTGATAATGGGTTCTCAATGCATTATGTGATGCAAGTGATCTCTCTTAATTCCATGTATGTGTGTTTAGGATTTTTGGCTAGCACCCTTTCATACTAGGAAAGTTAGAAACAGCACCAACTTATTGGGAATAACACTATCTAGGTATTGACTAACGCCCTTCCGGCAACGGCGCCGAAATGCTTGTTGATATTTCTTACACGATCCAAATTAGGAAGGCGAAAAGAAATATATATATGGTATCTATCTACTTGTCGGCTTGGATGTGGAATTAATCTCACGATCCAACAAAGGCGGAGTTAGGCGGTGTTAGTTGTGGGGTGTAATCTCAGTATCATTACCCATAGTGGAGTTAATCTCACTAAGGATATGTACTCAAGGTATACCACTCATTTCTAGGCATTACCTACATACTAGTCTGTTACCCTAGCAATAACGCTCTAAGAAATGCGGGTATGGTATTCTTGATAGGCCTTGATAAAAGATGAACATGATATCTGCAAGCGCACAGATAGAAATACCATTGTAGTACTTCACCGGGAGTCTATCCAGGTATCGTATTTATATTTTACCACAGGGAAGGGGAAGTCTATGGAAAGTAAGAGAGATAGGGGTATCTAATGATTTAGGAAGTGATTTACTTATGAGATCCACTTGCAGTTGTATAATGCGAGTAGCCATATGCATCAAACAATACTCATAACAGGGATAAGTCACAAGATAAAGATAATTGAATAATTGATAACTACCCAAGTCTAAGATCATAGTATGCCACTAGTATCATATGAGCTATTAACATGGTTTAGAAAGAATAGAAAGAATATTCCTAAGATACTCCTAATCATATGTCAATGAATACTACAATTAGTGCAAATACATCTAGCTATCATGGCAAGGTTGCAATACATCTACACATGGTAAGCATTACCAATGACAAACAAGGGACTAAACTTGATCATCACCGTAATTATGGCTCAACTTGGCCTATCATTCGGAGGGTGGACTCCAAAGGACTCAACAGACTGTCACTCCCGCGATCTACCACACGTCCCTAATGTAGGGTGCAATCGCAGATAAACGTTGTATAAACACCACGTTTACACATTGCTTATCACCCACATAGTGATCATCTAAGTGGATGCTATACGATTCCATGCATAAGATATAAGACAAACTCACTAAACTAAATATATAATCATAACATGCATGGATACATATCACTAAGAATATAATCATTATATAGAACAAAGTCATATCAATTGTATTCCAACAATAATACTTACAGATTGGATACAAGAGAGAAGCCACGAGAATCGCTCCCCGCTACTTCTTGACTATCGGGAATCCAAGATGAACTTGACTTCCTCTAGAGCTAACTAGGTAGCTAACTACTTCTAATATGATGAACTAGGGCTATTGATCTAGACTTGGTTGGACTTGGTCTGAGTTGATATGAATGAGAATGAACTTAGAATGAATTAGAACTGAATTAGGGTTTAGCCCTGGGGTCAGGTGGTTTTCTTATATAGCCATCGGCGATGAACAGGGACCCTTGGATCAAACCGACCTTCAATAACGGTGTAGATACAACCTCAAGGTCGGTGGTAAACCGAGATAGAAATCTGAGGCCGACAGGTGGGACCCACCTGGCGGTCGCCATGGATGATCCTGGCGATCGCCAGGGGTCAAGATCACAACGTGATCTCCCTTCTCCTGGTGTCTTCTGGTATCTTCTAGAGTGTTTTAGTCTACATTTTGGGTTGAGTTACTTCACAGTTAAGTCTTGTCATTGTATGGGATGTAAACTCTTAGGTTTCTCACCGTTCTTCTCTGCTTTTATCTGTTCGGGCAAGAAGCAAAGCTTGCCTAAACACTAAAATATTTTTTTTTGAATTTTCTTTTTGTGGACTAACTAGAACTATCCTGCACTTGAGAAGCACTACTCATGAACTTTCATAACACAAGAGAGCAAGAAGCAAAGCTTGCCTAAACACTAAAATATTTTTTTTTTGAATTTTCTTTTTGTGGACTAACTAGAACTATCCTGCACTTGAGAAGCACTACTCATGAACTTTGAGAAGAGAAGAAACTCTAAGCTCAGTATTTTCTGAATGAGTTGTGTGTGAACTTGAGCTAGAGATGGAGGGGTATTGACAACAATGGTGTGCAAGCCTCGGGTGCCACAAGGGTAGGTTGGCCGACCTACCTTGTGCCCCATATCTTTGGAGGTGCTCCATTGTTGTTGATGATGATGCCTTGCACAAGTGTTCTGGAAAATATGAATGTGAGGTGACACCAAAGGTAGGTCGGCCGACCTACCAATTTGATCACCACACAAAAATGACTAGTGGAGAATGCATCTTGTGCTTGGTAGAAGTGTAGGGTGATGGATTTTGTGGTAGAGGCGTCTAAAGCCCGGTCGGCTGACCTGGGTTTGGATGCCTCTGAGAAAGGAACTCTGGATTCATGCTATGGATGCCCGACTAATGTGAGTGGAGGAGGATGGGATGTGAAATTGTCAATGAGGGTGGTCGACCGACCTCCCCAAGACAGTGTTTTGGCCAGGATTTTGCATGAGTATGTTTCCGTGGTATAAAGATGATGAAAAAGATGGTGGATGTGTGAAATGGAGTGATAGGGGGTCGGGCAACCTCCCTATAGACCTCACAAAGGTACAAAGTTTCAAGAAATAATGTTCTCAAGTTTTTATTTTGCAAGGGAAATTTATTTGTTGAAAATTAAAACATGCAAAGATGTGAAACAAAAACTTACCTAAATGCAATGGAAAAGAGAAATTTGAGATAACTACCAATTTACCTTTTGGCGAGGGCTCCATGTTTTAAGTCCGTAGAGCTGGACTTCTCCTCCTTGTTCATTTTTTTTAGGTGCATCAGTTGGTCCCGGAGAAGTGGATGGATGGTTGCACCTCCTTCTTCTGCCAATCTTGTTCAGACCTTGATGGTGATGGTGGGTCTCCACTAGTTGACTCGGCAGATTATCACTTGGGTGGGTCGACCGATCCCCTAATGGGCCTTAGCCCACCTCCACTCCTTCTGGAAGGTGGTCTCACATTTCATAGAGTGTACTAGATGGTGGCAAGGTGGAAAGGTGGGGTCGGCCGACCAAGGTTGGGGTCGGCCACCCCTTACCTTGGCCTGTGGGCCATCCCCTCTGCCCTGGATGTTGGCCCCACCGGTCAGTGACTTCATCTTGAGGGTGGAACTGTTGACACAAAAAGCGCACTGTGCCTCACACACGGGCTAGCCGGGAAAAGCGTGGCTTCAAACAGTGCCCGGGTGTCGAATCCGGAAGCGTGCCGGTCGGTTTGACCTAAAACTAACAAGGGACAAAAACCATGAGAGCAGGTACATGACCGGGTGAGACCAAGACAGTTCCAAATATATGGCCCTGAAGCCACTTACCACGACATACATACTATAGAAGCCGTGCGCCAACAGTTTAATGATGCATTCGGCTAATATGAAAGTAAAAGCGTATAAAAGCATAGTTATCGAACGAACATAAAGAGACATGTTTGAATAAGTGAAAACCGATCATTAAGTCGTGTATGATTAAAAGCAATGCAAGGCATGCATACACTTTCAAAACAGATCTATAAATACTCGCTACTCGTGAAAGCATAACCATATTCGGCGAGTTTGCCGAATTGGGGTCCATGAAGAAGGAACATGAAAATAAACATGAACGAAACCTACTAAGACCAGCTCTACATCTAACGAGCAAGTAAACATGAACGAAACCTATGAAGACCAGCTCTACATCTAGCAATCGGTAAACATGAACAGAAACCAATCAAGGCCGGCTCTACATCTAACAAGCAAGCAAACATGAACGAAATCTATGAGGCCGGCTCTACATCTAACAAGCAAGCAAACGTGAACAAAATCTACGAGGCCAGCTCTACATCTATGCATGAACCCGCAACAGGTGACAACCTAGATTGATCTAAACTTCGGCTAATATAAACACTCTATTCATCCTTTAATGTTTTTATGTCTGCCTTGCCGTGGTGAGTAGATATTGTAATTACACGAATCTATTCATCACGGCAAGATGAACATAAAAAGCATTAAAGGGCAACAAACGGATTTATAAAAATTATGGAAGCGAGAGCCATATCAATCTAGATTGGGCAAAGAGGTGATTGTAAACATAATAAAATAAATATAAGGCATGCAACACACGGTAACTTAATGAATCTACTAGATCTTGCCAAATCTAATAGAGCTGATAACTATATTTATCCCGCTTAGCTATCAAGCAAATGCCTGCCGCACGGCCATCCAGTCGAGATAACAAAGCATAAATAAAGACTTCTCGCTACCAAGCGAGCGCTGCGCTGCACGGCCATCCAAATGAGATAAAATGAGACTACTTGCTACTAAGCAAATGCACGCCACACGGCCATTCACCGAAGTAAGCAAGGTTGCCAGAACTTACGGAGGTCGACGGATCGATGGCTCTGTCATAGAACTTCGGCGACACGACAAGGGACTCTCGAGTTGGCACGGGGCGGTTTGGTTGTGTTGATTGTGAACGTTTGATTACAATAGTCGAGGGTCTATGTTTATACCCTAGACATGGTACGAGTCCTAAAGGACTACGATTACAAGGAAAAAAAAATCTAACGAAACAAGGTAACTTAAGCTCCAAGCCTCCTCGGAATCGACGTGGCTCTAGTATCATGATCCTTATTATTCAGCTATCATTCCTGTCATCCTTCGATTGCCGAATTGCCATAGATAGCCGACCGCACAGAGAGCCGCTCGTCCTTCAATTTAGCCAAATGGTCGTCAATAGTTGACCGCACTGGCGACTTGCCGAATGCTGTATGCACCCACCTTTGCTGAACGCCTCTTATTAGCATCTTGCACTGGCCCACTTGTCATCCTCTGAGGCTTACCAAAATTCAGTGTTAACACATGCCCCCTCAATTTTGGGATAAAAGTAGTTTTATTCCAAAATTGACCGCAGCTTTCTTCATTTACTTAGGTCAACACTATTCAAAGTTCATCTTCTCGCTCAATGTCGCAGCCGCCACCGAGATCCCGAAACCCTTGGGTGCTGTTAGATTCAAGCTCGACTTTCCAATGGCAACCCAAGATCGAATTCGAAGGTAAAACTCCGTTTGTCTTTGTGCGTTCGGGGTAATTTCAAGCCCAAATTTCCCTTCCTTCAATTTGCATTTTTTTTCTTTTCCCTTTCTGAAGGAGTATGAGAATGCAATCTTGATTCCCACCGAGGTGAATCCGGATGTCTACTTCCTTGGGCCGGTAGGGAATTTGGATCCCACTGATTTTATTGCCAAAGAAACTCAAAGAATCCCTTTCAAGCGTGGAGTGACTCCGCAAAATTATTGGCCAAATACTTTCAAGACCTGGCCATTTCCTCCAGTTTTTGGGATGGTAGAATTGGTACCGGAGGATGTCTAAAAAGGAGTGAGCATTGGGAAACTTCGGGATATTCACCATTGTCTAGAGTTGTCTCTGCTAGAGACGCTCAAAAATGACTCCCTTTTGTTAGCAGCCACACACTTCTAGTCCAACGCCACCAATTCTTTCATCTTTGGCCATGGTCCCATGACTATTACCTTGGCTGATGTTTTCATGATGACTGGTTTAAATATAACAGAGCTAGTGTACCCTTTCAAGTACAAGTCAACCAGTAACCAAAAAGCTGTCAAATCTGGAGGTGGATGGATCAATTATATCAAGACTTACACGTCAACAGGCAAAGTAGAGGATAATGAATACAAAGCCTTCATGAACATGTGGCTGGCTAGATTTATCTTCTATGGTAAGTCCAATGAGCCAACCCTAAACCACATTGTCATGGCTGAAGATCTTGCTGGCAATAAGAAAATTCCACTAGGCAAATACCTCTTAGGGGCAGTCTACTATATGTTGCATCAAACTACCATTCAGATGCGAGAAGAAAAAGAAATTTCTTGTGTGAATGGTCCTTAGTGGCTGGTTCAGATGTGGTTGCAGCTGTACATGCATCAGATCATCTCTGTTGACCTGCGTAACCTAAGCTTCCCTTCAGTTAATTATGCCGAAGGCAATCAAGCGAGACCAAAGCTTGTCAGACTTATGGAGAAGCAAAGCATTCGCCATTGTCATCAGATAGACATTGGTCATCTTTTCAAACTTTTCTATAAGGGCTTTGATGATGCGCTTTGGCTTCCCTACGAGAAAAATGAGGATTTTACCCTCCCCTGCAAATTCAGTTATGAAACTGGCTGTGAAGACAAGCTTTCTACAGATGTCTTCAACCCTTTCATCAAGCCATGCACTTTGCCGGTAGAGTTTCATCATGGGAGACAATTGCATCCAACTTATGAATTCTATAACCCAAACATCGCTGCCAGACAACTGGGATTTGGCCAATTGCCCCCAAGGCTATTCTTCTCTAAGATCATAAGGCCCAGAGAAGAGATAAAAGATAGCATAGCAGCCAACAAAGTGTTTGAACTCGGGATGCATTTGCCAGCACATGAGCCCTCTCCACTTGTTCTGATAAATGATGCTCACCCCTTCTTTGTTTCCTGGTGGCAAGAATGGCATAAACACATCTTTAATGTACCAGTGCATCCCTTGTGCCAAGATTTGTACCCTAAATTTGACTCTGATGGTGAGGTAACCTCTATCCCCATGGTTCTTTTCTTTTAAATCTGATTCTGGCTCTTCTCTTGATCTGATGTAGCTATCTGTAGGATTTTGAGCCTATTCCTCCTTCCAAGACTATTCAATATCATCTAGCTGGTCCTTTGCCGGCTTTAGGACATGAGAGTTTAACTCTAAAGGCCTTCATGAACACACCCGTAGCTTTCATCAAGCATCTTTCCAAAAAAAAAGAAAGTCAACTCTTGACCCAAGCAGTAGTACCAGGGTGCCCAAGAAGTTGAGGTCTAGAAGGGCCAAACCATCTCCACAGGTATAGATTTTCTCTGAACGTTGTTTGATAACAATTTTGGCCTTTCTCACTGTATTTACCTCTCCGTTTGCAGTTACAAGCTGATACCCAACTGGTAAACATCCAAGTAATTGATGGAAGCTCTTCCCAAATCTTTGCTGAGGACAGAGAAGTTGAAGAAACAAATGAAAGGATTGGTAATGACCCAAAACATGAATTTACTTTGGCCAAATTACCCATAGTATTCTCACTTTGGCCTTTTCTGTCTCCTAGAAATAGATAACATCCTTAAGTAGATGGAATTAGGATCTTCCTCTGACAATGGCTAAGACTCAGACTCTGATGCTCAAGGAACCCCACCTAGACAGGGAGAAAGAGCTAAAGACACTGTGAATTCACCTGATGCTAGTCATCAGGACTCAGTCCGGCCATTTTGATGCTTCTTCCTCGAGTGAAGACACACAAATTGATGAGCGAGCCGCATTGGCTAAAAGATCCCCAAACACTATTCAGTTATCTGATTCTAGCCATCATGAGCAAAAAGAATCTTCACTTGGTTCAGATGCTGCTAATCCTCCTCCAAGAGAGAAAGCACAATCTTCAAACAAACTCTCTGCTGGAAAGGTAATACCTTACCTTGGTCTGCTGTCATCACAGAACTCCTTTTAGTCGGCTAATTTTATATATATTATTTTTTTAGGATCAGGTTAAACCAACTGCAAGTTATTCCTTCAACCTTGAAGAATATATTGATGAAGGTGAAGAGATCATTTCCCAGCAAAATCTATCTGAAGAAAATCAAGCTCGGCTTAGGGAAATCTATCTTCTGCTGGATAAAGACATAAGCATGTCAACCCAAGATGCTAGTCAAATAAGGACCTTAGCCGAACTTATTGATCAAGAAATCCCTCCTCCCTTGTAATCTGCAATATATTTTGCAATCCATTTTGATGACCATGACGCTGCAGTCACAAGGGCCAGCAAAAATATAGCTTCCAAATCAGCATTGCTGAATGACAGGGATCAGAAGAAGCAGGAGACCAAAGAGCTACATTCTCAAATTGAAGCTGAAAAAGGGCTCCTCGATAAATTGCAACTTGAACTGAAAGAGATGGAAGAACAGAAGGCCTAGCTTGAGGCTCAACTAAAACAGCTAAACAGTAGAATCGAGGGACACAAGAAAAAAACTTGCTGGCCTTCCTGAATCCATAAAATTAGCAAGGAAAAAGATAGCAGTGACCATCAGGGAGAATGAGAAGCTCAAGGCTAGGCTTGCCAATATATCTGTCTTTGAAGAAAATCACAAGAAAGTTTTGGCAGAGATGAATATGATCAGAGCTGATGCTGTAAATGCCATCAAGTCTCATCTGAACATGTAGACCTGTTGTAAAAACATCCAGATGTTGTTTGTTGACTTTGTTTCATCGGTTATGCCTTCCTGTGTCTTGTTGCATATTATATATTGCTTCCCCTTTTAAACTTGTCGACTGATTATATGCACAGCCGAACGCTCTATACTTTGCCAATTAGAATCACAGCCGAACGCTCTTAGATTTGCCGATTAGAACCATAGCCGAATCCTTCACACGATGCAGGCCCCCAACTTAGACAGAATTCGGCCCATTAAAAATGACAGCCCAAAACACCTTCCCGGCGTCGTTCAGCATTCCAATCTTACCACGAGATACGCACCGCAGTGTCCTCAACTGGCTTATAAATGAAACTATCTCCGGTTCCCATCGTCATCCCAAATCAAAACCGCTTCTGCCTTCGTCTTCTTGCCTTCCTCCCTCAAACCAACCAAGAAAAACCCTCATTTCTTGGGAGCACCAATGGCCGACGGAGATAACCGTGGCAAGCGCCGTGCCGAGGATGAGCCGGAGGGGAGCCGTGCAACACAGTGTCGGCGCCACAGGTAAGAATCTGTTCTCTGGCCCCTTGCAGTTTAGATCACTGTTCATTTTCTTGAATCTATTTTCCAATCGGGTTTCTAAGATTGCAATCTGCTAGATGATTCCCATCACTAGCCAGAGGGATCTCCTTCCCTCGGTGAGGAGAGCAAGCCCGCCAGTTAATCTGGTGCCGGCTCCCAATTCAAGCTCCTCTTCCTCCGGCTCCTCATCATCATCGGCAGCGTCGGGCGACTCCTATCATTCTGATCCCTGGGAGCCAGAGCCGTGTGACGCCAATCCAGCGTACACCCACGTAGAAGTCCAACAGCTCTGCGATGACAAGAATGCCATTCGGGAGGAGTACAGCGAGTATTCCAAAAGATGAGCATCAAGGAAGCCGAGTGGGAGGACCAGATGAAGTAGCTCTACGAGGCCCATGACGGTTTGATGGATTTCTTACTCAAATCTACCAACATCCGCCATTTCTTTCTTCTGACAGATCTATTTCTGATGTAGCTCTAGCTGCCGAGAACACGCAGCTGAAGGCGACGGCCACCAGGATTGCTGACAAGGTGAGGGCTCGAGGAGCCACAGTGGAGGAGCGTCTTGATGATGCGGACGGCCGCATCAACCAGGTCGCCATCGAGGGCATCCACCTCGGTGCTGCCAAGAGTCTGGCGGCCATGTTGACTCAGACCGGGGAGGATTATACCATCCACCCCATCGGCTTCCATGGCGGGCCTCTGGAGGACCTCGACGACGGCCCCGACTAGCTCCTGGACCAGTATGAGGAGCACGCCGTCGCCATGGCCCAGTCCACCCAAGCGCAATCTGTCTTCAACATGTTACCCTGAATGTAGCTTGTATCTAGGGTGGACTAATGGATAATCGATGGTGTGCCTTTGGACACCTGTTTTATCTATGATGATTTTTGACGCATTTGTGCATTTCTTTCTTGTTTTGTGAATGTCGATCAATCCCTTAGAATGATCTTCTGAATAGAGCAACCGAATGGCATTTACCGAACGCATGATGTCGCCTTAGCCGATCAGATCCCAAATCCATGAAGAATAATAAATAATTCAAATTCCAGAAGGTTCACACACACTGTGCCGTACTGTCCTTTTAATGCACTGTGACTTTCTCTTCATCCAATAAACCAACCAAATGCAAATGCTAAAGCCACAGCCGAGAAATCACTTGTGTTTGTGGTTTTTTGCACTAAAGGCGATACATACCGTATCGGCTATTTTTCCAATCTCTGGAATATCCATTCGGCTAAAGGCGATGTCCATCCAACGACTATTCCTCAATCAAAATTAATCTGGTTTCCTAACCTTGTCGAACGAAAAACAAATCCTGTTTGTTTTCTTCAGCCGATTGGGTCATGGCCTTTGCGGAAGAGTAGGCTCACTTCTCAAAGTTTGCTTAACGCTTGGTATTCCCACTTAGTGCGTTTCAACTTCTGCTCTTCACAAGTCCTTATAAATAAAAGCTGCTCCTGTATCTAGGACCTTCTACCTCACCCTTTTGTGCCAACTCCTTAGTCCTCTGCCTTTCTCCTCCATCACTATCAACTTCTCAAAAAACTTCCAATGGAGGATGAAGGGAAAAAGATTGCTGAGGACTCAATAGCCAGCCCCAACTCACAGGCCTCCAAGAAACCATGCATGCCCAGGTAAGACTGAATCCCATCATCTTTTCCTCAAATATCTTTGATTCGATCTCATCTGACTTTATTTCTTGGTAGCCTCGAGGTCCTTCCTAAGGATATGTTTGGGATGAGCTTCATTCCAATCCCAATCACCTTAGACTCATCTGATGAATCCACTGACGAATATTCAATAGATACTGCCAAGCACCTCCACCAGAAGCTCCATCAGAAGAAACATGAGTGCAAGGATCTCTGCGCGGATCTGGATACGGTGGATTCCTACGCCAATGCAGAGCACGAACGTCGCATGGCTCTCAAGGCCTGCCTTGGTGGTCAGTTTGTTTCTGCATCCAGTTCTTTTATGCTTTCTCATGATTTGTCGGTTTAATGAACCTCTGCTCAACTCCAATTGTAACTGAGCGCTTCCACTGCCTTCACGAAGCTACCAGCAGTCTGGTGAGAGCAGTCGATCATCCGGAGAATCCATCAATGCAGCATCTGCAGGTCGTCCTTTTCTGGTCAAGAAGGCTTTGAAGAAGGAGGAGCAAAAACTCGCCGAGTAGTGATAGGGTTAGGATTAGACGCAAGCACAACTGCCCCCTCTGTATGAATATCACTTTCTCTGACAATATCTCGAGTATTCTGTAATGATCTCCTATGTATCTAAACAATATGAATTGTAATAGCTATGAATCGAGTCCTCTTTTGCTACATACCATGCTGGTTTATGTTACCGATTTGTACTAAAGGTGACACGCGTCATGTCGGCTATTTCCAATTCATGAAGTATTTTTCCACTAAAGGCGATGCATCGACATCGGCTATTTTTCCCGTTGAAATTGATCTTAATCTCATACTCCAACTTCAACACTGGGATAAAACTTCTTAAGATATCTTCCATTGACGGCCTTTTGCAAATTCTTCTCCCCAATAGAGTTTTCAAAATGTATGCGTTACCAGGCACGCATCTTAACACCCAAAAGGTCCTTCCCAATTTGGAGACCACTTACCGAATGCTCTATCCTTTGTGCCAATCGGCAATATTGCTTTCCAAACCAAATCTCCTTCTACGAATTGCTTTACTCGACCTTCTTATTATAGTACTTGGCAATGTGCATTTTATTCTTTTCAATATTTTCTAATGCCCCGAGACGAATCTGGTGCAAGTCTTCTAGTTCATCCATCATCAAACTTTTATAATCCTCATTCTTCAATCTCTCTTGTAATGTGACTCGTCTTGAACCCGACTGTAGTTCCCATGGCAATACAGCATGATGCCCATATACCAACTCATAAGGAGATGCCTGAGTGGATCCATGGCAAGCCATTCGGTAAGCCCACAAAGCTTCATTGAACACTAAATGCCACTTCCTGGGCTTCTCATTAATCTTCTTTTGAATAATCTTGATCATAATCTTGTTTGATGCTTCGCTTGGCCATTGGCTTGTGCATAATAAGGAGAAGAATTATACAGTTTGATTCCCATCTCCTCAAAAAAGTCACAAAACTCAAGATGTGAACCGAGTCCCCAGTCAGTTGTAATAGTTTGAGGAATCCCAAACCTGTGAATTATATGCTCTTTGACAAAACTGACCATGTTTTCTCGATGTAACCTTCTTCGAGGGATGGCTTCAACCCACTTGGTAAAATAATGCGGTCCGGAGCACAAACTTGTGTCCCTTGCTAGATGAAGGATGAATCGACCAATTAAATCTATACCCCATCCTCTGAATGGCCAAGGCTTGATTATAGGATTCAAAGCGTATCTTTGGAGCTCTCTAAATATTGTTGAATCTCCGACAGTCTTGGCATCCTATGTAATACTCAAAGCAATCCTCCAGCATTGTCAACCAACAATACCCCCTTTCTTCTAATTATCCACTTCATCCTATAGGCTGATTGACATGCGCCACATAAACCCTTATGTACTTCACACATCATCTTCTTGGCCTCTTCTTGATCTAAGCATTTGAGAAGCATTCCATCTATGGATTTGTAATACAACCCGATCATCAAGGAGCACAAACTTGAGAGCTTTGTACCTGAGCTTTCGGGAAATTTTTTGTGATGGATTCCTAAGGTAATCGGCAATCTCTTTTCTCCAATCATTGGTTGCCCGATCACTACCAAAAGCATGTTCATCTACGGCAAAGACCTCTTGATTCTCGTGATATCCTGAAGCGCTTTGAGCCAATTTATTTGCCTCCTCATTGTGTTCTCTGGGAATATGATGCAAGGTCACCACCCAAAAACTTTTTAAGAGCTCTCAAGATTCTTCATAATAATTCCTCAATATATCATTCTTGCACTCATATTGGCGGTCGGTTGATTGATCACCAATTCAGAATCACCAAAGATTTCAATCGCAATGGCCTTTGCTTCTACAAGAAGCTAAAGTCCTTTAAACAATGCCTCATACTCTGCTTGATTGTTAGTAACAAGAGAGCCAATAGGAATAGCAAACTCGAAAATTGCTCCTTGTGGGGAAATCGACAGAATACCAGCACCACCACCTTTGCTACAAGATGATCCATCAAAGAACAAGGCCCAAGGCGCAATGCTTATCATGTCAATGTAAAGATCATGATGTTGAGTAATAAAATCACCAATAATTTGACCTTTAACAGCTTTTGCCGATTCATACCACAAATCAAATTCGCACAAGGCTAAAACCCACTTTGCCAATTCTACCATTCAAAATTAGCATTGATAACATGTGTTTAATTACATCAAACTTAGATACTACCACACATTCGGCATTCAACAAGTAGTGCCAAAATTTGGTACATGAGAAGTAAACACATAAACACAGTTTCTCTAGCCGAATCTTGTGTTTCTAGATCTAACAGCTTTCGGCTAAGATAAGCTATTACTCTTTCTTTTCCTTCAAATTCTTGCATAAGGGCCGATCCTATCGTCGGGCTATCGTCCACCACATACAGCTTGAAAGGCTTGTTGAGCTGTGGAGGTACCAACACGGGTGGTGCCTTCATGTATTCTTTGATTTCATCTAAAGCCTTTTGTCAGACGTCACCCCAAACACACTTTTGTTCCTTAAGTTTCAACAATGGAGAGAATGGCAAGACCCTTTCGATAAATTGGATATGAATCTCCTTATGAAATTAATCTTGCCAAGTAATGATCAGTAACTCGTGAGATCGCTTAGAGGAACCACCTTGTCTATAGCCTCCACGCTTTTCTTTCCAACCTCGATCCCACCTTTATGGACCAAGAATCCCAAGGACTCACCAGCCGAGACCCCCGAAAGCACACTTGTTTGGATTCATCTTCAAGCCATGCTTCCTAGTACACTCCAAGGTCTTTCTTAAATTGGCTAAATGTCTTTCATGATCTCCAGATTTGACCACCATGTCATCGATATAGATTTCCATGATTTTGCCGATCAACTCATGAAAAATATAATTCATGGCTCTCTGGTAAGTTGCACCAGCATTCTTTAATCCAAAGGTCATGACAATCCATTCAAATAAACCTATATGGCTAGGGCATCCGAGAGCTATCTTCGAAATATCCTCCATGGCCATAAATATTTGATTGTATCCAAATGCGTTCCCATCCATGAGGCTAACAACTTCGTGCCTGCGCAGCTAAATCCACTAGCAAATCCAAGAATCGGCATCGGGTATCCATCCATTGGTGTGGCTTTGTTAAGATCTCTGAAATCTATACAAACCCTCATCTTTCCATTTTTCTTGTACACGGGAACTATACTTGATATCCACTCTGCATATCTACATGGCCAATGAAGTTTGCTTTTAATAATCTTTCAATTTCTTTCTTCACATCGGCCAATACCTCCTCTTTATATATTTTTTTCGGGGAGGTTGTTTATAAGGGCAATATCCGGGCTTAATGGGCAATCGGTGTTCAATGATGGAACGATCTAGTCCAGGCATCTCTCGAATAATCCCAAGCAAAATAATCCTTGAACTCCCTGAGAAGATTTAACAATTTTAACCTAAACTCTTGATCTAACTGGGCACTGATGTATGTCGGCCTTGGCTTGTCGCCGTCACCAATGTCTATTTCTTCTAATTTGTTGGCCGACATACAACCATGCCCCAGCTTTCCTTTGTTGCCATTGATCGGGTTCCCCATTAAAAATTGTTGCGAGAGCCGACTGCTTGGATCGGTTGTTGATCCTGGTTGAAGACATTAACAGGACCTTCTCCCCACTCTCTGCCAGAGAAGCAATCAAAGCCATCATATTCCCCATAAGCAGGCTCGATAGTAGCAACACTCACAGAGTCATCAGCCTGGACAATTTCAACTTCATCTCCAACCCACTGAATGAGAACTTGATGCATGGTTGAAGGAATACAGCAATTAGAATGGATCCAATCCCTTCCAAGAAGCAAGCTGTATGCCCCCTTGCCATCAATGACAAAGAATATAGTGATCAAAGTTTTTGAGCCGATCATTAACTCAACATGCACGGCTCCACGAGTATCAGAAGGATTCCCAGCAAAATCTCTGAGCACCATGTCTGTCTTCAATAGATCCTCATCAGTCATCCCAAGCTTTCTGAAAGTGGTGTAGGGCATGACATTGATAGCAGCACCACCATCAACAAACATCTTGGTCAGAGGCTTGCCATTGATGTATCCCTTCAGATAGAGCGGTTTCAAGTGACGATTCTTCCTTGGTTTATCAAAGACTGCTTGCCTTGTCAGAACCAACTGAGCCATGAGATCTTGATACTCCTTGTCATCAAAGTCAGAATACACATCCTCCTGGATATCCTGGTCTGCAGGGGACATAAAATCTGATGGTATAAAAAAGGCCATACATGCATCAGCCGAAGGATCAGACTCATCATGTTTCTTCTTAGGGCGCCATACTTTCTTCCCTTCAGCTGCTGCTTGTTTAAGTGCTGGACTCTCCTCTTCTGACTCTTCCTTAATCCTAGAGGGCACCATTGTCCCTTCTACCATACATATTCATGGGAGCTTCCCTCCTCGTCATACTCTTTATAGTCGGCCCACGCTTGATCTACATACCTCTTACCACGATAGTCTTCAAAGTCATTTATTTTTAAGCGCCGAACATCCTTAGGAAAGCGGATTCCCAGCCTTTCCTAGACGGGACGGCGGTTGGCTCGAGTCTGCCTATACTTAAAGTATTGATCACTGCATTTAGGACAATTGTTCCTAGTCGGCAGCTTCAAACCTTCATTCCAATAGTGCCTAAAGAAAGCGCACCCCCAATGAGATTGTTCCTGTTCTCTCATGTATTCCTCCTGTTCCTGAAAAAAACATCTCCTCCTCATACCTCTGTTGCTCCTTAGCAAGTTGTTGATCTCTACGGTATTGTTTCTCCCCGCTGCCTCTCGCCATTTGTTCAAAAAAAATGCATGAAGTGACTCTGGGGCTGAAGTCTCACCTCTCTTAGTTCGGCTGTTCGGGAACCGAACTCTCTACTGTAGCTCTTCACGGGTGACTTGCCGATTGGTATCAACCGAGCCACTTTCCCTTGCTCTATCGTAAGTCAAGACTTTCATTTTCCCCTTGTTCTTGGGATCATTAATAGAGACCATATTCATAGAGAAAGAGACACAATTCTGAGGGAAAGGATGACCATCTACTTTCATTTTGTTATCGAACTTCAGGTGCCCCTCTTGGATAGCTTTATGGATGCGTACCCTAAACATTCGGCAATCATGATGGAGTGGGAGTTGGTATTGTGGAAACCATAGAATTTCTTATCTTTCACTCCCTCGGGACATAGCACGGCATGCCCCTCTGGTAACTTGATGCCTCCCTCCTTTAGCAGCAACTCGAATAGCTTATCGATTTAGAGACATCAAAATCATAGGTCCTCTTGTGCTACCTCAACCAGCATTGATTGACCCGAGTAGGCTCCTTCGCCCACCCACCGGCCGCAGCCACCTCATCTTCTCCATCATATTCTTTGGCATCTTCCGTAAAAATTCTGATACATCTCAAAGGCTACGTTGCTTTTCTGGAAGCGGTTATCCTTCTTGAAACTTTGAGCCTGGTTGCTCTTCGTTGCTAAACATCGAGACAACCGACCGAGGTCCTCAAATTCCATGCCAAAGAGCTTCTCTTTGATATTCAGTGCATGCCTTCTATTGCCAAGGCCGGCAACCGGTCATCCGGCAAGTTCAAGGAGTAGCGAGAAATTCTTAGTTTCTCTCGAACCTACGTATGAACTCCGGAGGTGTCTCATTTGCTTTCTGATGCATCCCCATGAGGTCAACCAGTTTCTTCTCGTTGGTGCCGCTGAAGAAATACGCATGAAATTTCTGCTCAAGCTCTGCCCAGGTGCCAATAGAATTGGCTGGCAACGATGTGAACCATGTGAAAGCTGGCCCTGTGAGAGACAACGGGAAGTAACGGATCCTCCATGCTTCATCTGAAGAAGCCTCACCAAGCTGCATCAAATACCAACTAACGTGCTCTATGGTGCTGGTGTCGTCCTGACCAGAGAATTTGGTGAAATCTGTTGGGACCTTCACCCTTGGAGGGAGTGCCACCTTGTTGTACCACTCTGGATAAGGAGACTGGTATGTGTAGGACTGATTCTTGGGCTTCAATCCAAACTGATTCTGTATCATATCAGCCATCCTGTGCATGAGCAAATCGATGCCCGAATCTGGAGGTCCAGTTGGTTGACCTGATGCACTCCTATATCCAGGATTCCGCAAAGCTTTGAGAGCAGAGTAGTCAGTGAATTCATCATAACCAGGTCCAAACATGCTCTTCTGCAGCCTGTTGCTTGCTGGGGAAATCTTGAAAGTAGAAGGCAGAATGTTCCTAGTTGTGCCGAATGCAAGCTAACCATATGTAGGACGGTGCTGCTGGACTGATTCTTGAGCTTTTGGTCCACCTTTCGGTGCATCAGGAGATCCACCTGATTCATCATCTCCAGTCATCCCAGCAGTTTTCTCTAAATCCTTGGGTGAGTTGAAGTACATAGGTCCACCGAGTGGTCCATGTGTATCTTCAAAATACTTGTCAGCCCCAGGGCCGAAAGTACTCTTCATGATGGAGCGGAAAGTGTTCAGAAAATCTGTGTTGTGGTTTGTTATTGTGGAGCCCGAAGCCTTGTGAACTAGCTCGACATCCTTCGAGCATCATCTTCATCGGTGGAATCACTCGCCCACCATAAGAACCCTTGGCGACTCGACTTCTAGAGGATTTTTGTCGCTCTTGTTCTTGGAGAAAGATAGCAAGCATTTTTGGAGGAATTGCTCACATGTCTTCCGAATCGTATCATGTAGTTCCGGTGGCAAATCTTCTAGAACCACGCCCGAGTGACGTTGTTGTCAATAGCATCCGACATCTTGATCTTGGTCTTGGGTGTCCCACGGGGTGTGCCAAAAAGTGTGTTGACACAAAAAGCACACTGTGCCTCACACACGACAAGCCGGGAAAGCGTGGCTTCAAAACAAAAGTGCCCCGTCGGGAATCTGAAGCGTGCCCGGTTGACCCTAAAACTAACAAGGGACAAAAACCATGAGAGTAGGAATATGCCCGGTGAGACCAAGACAGTTCCAAATGTATGACCCTGAAGCCACTTACTGACGACATACATACTATAGAAGTCATGCGCCCACAAAGTTTAATGATGCATTCGGCTAATATGAAAGTAAAAGCGTATAAAAGCATAATTGCCGAACGAACATAAAGAGACATGTTTGAACAAGTGAAAATCGATCATTAAGTTGTGTATGATTAAAAGCATATATCATAGACCAATACCACTTGTCAACATGGTAAATATAAACAGGTAACTTATAAATATAAATCTATCCAGGTAAAGCAATGCAAGGCATGCATACACTCAAAAATAGATCTATAAATACTGCTACTCGTGAAAGCATAACCATATTTAGCGAGTTTGCTAAATTGGGGCCCATGAAGAAGGAACATGCAAATAAAAGTGAACGAAACCTACTAAGACTAGCTCTACATCTAACGAGCAAGTAAACATGAACAAAACCTACCAAGACCAGCTCTACATCTAGCAAGCAGGTAAACGTGAACGAAACCAATCAAGGCCAGCTCTACATCTAACAAGCAAGCAAACATGAACGAAATCTATGAGGCCAGCTCTACATCTAACAAGCAAGCAAATGTGAACGAAATCTACGAGGCCGCTCTACATCTATGCATGAACCCAAGAAATAGACAACCTAGATTGATCTAAACCCGGCTAATATAAACACTCTATTCATCCTTTAATGTTTTTATGTCTACCTTGTCATGGTGAGTAGATATTGTAATTACACGAATCTATTCATCACGGCAAGATGAACATAAAAGCATTAAAGGGCAAACGGATTTATAAAAATTATGGAAGCGGAGCCATATCAATCTAGATTGGGCAAAGAGGTGATTGTAAACATAATAAAATAAATATAAGGCATGCAACACACGATAACTTAATGAATCTACTAGATCTTGTCAAATCTAATAGAGTCGATAACTATATTTATCCCGCTTTAGCTATCAAGCAAACGCTTTTGCCCGCCGCGCCATCCAAATGAGATAACAAAGCATAAATAAAGACTTCTCGCTACCAAGCGCATCGCTTTGCACGGCCATCCAGTCGAGATAAAATGAGACTACTTGCTACTAAGCAAATGCCCGCCACACGGCCATTCAATCGAAGTAAGCAAGGTTGCGGAACTTACGAGGTCAACGGATCGATGGCTCCCCGTCCATAGAACTTCGACGACACGACAAGGGACTCGAAGTTGGCACGGGCCGGTTTGGTTGTATTGATTGTGAACGTTTGATTACAATAGTCAAGGGTCTATATTTATACCCCGGATGTGATACAAGTCCTAAAGGACTACGATTACAAGGAAAAAATTCTAACAAAACAAGGTAACTTAAGCTCCAAGCCTCCTCGGAATCGACGTGGCTCTAGTATCGTGATCCTTATTATTCGGCTATCATTCCCGTCATCCTCCGATTGCTGAATTGCCGTAGATAGCCGACCGCACGTGAGAGCCACCCATCCTTCAATTTAACCAAATGGTCGCCAATAGTCGACCGCGACCGGCGACTTGCCGAATGTTGTACGCACCCACCTTTGCCGAACACGCCTCTTATTAGCATCTTGCACCGCCCACTTGTCATCCTCCTCGAGGCTTACCAAAATTCGGTGTTAACAAGAACTCATCGAGTGCCACGTTATCGATCCGTGTGACTCCATCTCACGACCCGCGGGATCGAACCGCCTCGAACCAACTTTCCATCAAGGGACGAGATTTTTTAGCATGTGCACAATGTGTAATCAGTGGGAGAAGTTGGTGGACCAAAGTGGGAAATCCTTTCCTCTATGACATGCTCGAGGATTATCCATTCTATTAGGGAAGGAACTTCTAAGTCATGCATCACTGTTTCATCTCTCATGACCAAAGGATGTGAATGTTGGTTTGATCATTATCCCTGCCAAAGGTTAGTGGACAACGCAAATCCAAGGGATAGCAAGGAGAGGCTTAGAAGAACATGGGGGTTGTGTTTTAATATGAGATTTTTATCTACACAAAAGAAGGGTTGATTTTAGTGTTCTATTAGTGTAGTTCGTAGCCCCCATGTTTTTAGAACTTTGGTCACTTTTAGTTTCACCAAATCCTTACAACACTTCACACAAAAGCCAAGGCTAGAGTGGAAGGTTATTAGGAAGGACCTACTAACCTTGACTTACCTCCCAACCTAAAGTTTGTCTCGGGACTCAGCCTCTTAGATTTGGAAGGTTTCCTACAGGGGTTAGTCCAAAGTGCAACCAAATTCTATGCAAGAAATTCTTAGCTCAGTAATCAAACTAAACACCTGCTTAATTTGATTAATGAAGACTTTCAACCTAAGCATCATGCATAAGTCAAAAGGCTATGGGAATGTGAGCAATACTTTCCCATACCAAGGCATACAAACATAGAGAAAGGGAAGTATTAAAGACCATTCATGATTTATTCAAGTAGAGGTGGAGTAGGAGTGGTGAAACATCAAGTCATCTCTTCTCTTTTTTTTTTTTTTTTTTATGTATGCAAAGAATGCAATGAGGTGGATGAATGCAAATGCAATTTAAACAAACATGTTGTGGTCTAAAAAGGAAATCTAACTAATGGGTGATATGCATATGGATATCTAGGCTTTAGCTTTTTCTTGTAGCGCATGCCATCAATCAATTCCATACCAAAAGACATAGCTAACAAATGGGTTTCGTTGGCCTCGTTTAACTTGCATCTACTACAAAGGTAGATTAAGAGCACCAAATAGATAGATAACAAAAGTATTTGCCATCTACCTAGACTGGGTACGTCTCCCGTATACAACTTTCAGTCCGGGAGCTACCCAAAGAAAGCACTAGACAATTGATGGTTCAAGCAAATATGCAGTGATAGGAATGAAAAGGAAAAGATAAGTCTAGGGTGCCTCCCTGTAGGATCTCATACCTTGATTGATGATTTGACTAGATAACTCATTGCCCACAATCTGAGATGGAATTGTGAGTGCTTTTGTTCCATCACATATAATGATTTCTCTCCATTTTAACGGTGACCTTTTCTTCATTTCTACACAGGGGTTAGAATGTATACATATACTCACCTATGGAGCAGCAAGGTTGAATTGTTGATGGTTCATGAATAATCAGACACCCTAGGCTCTTTCTTAAAACTTCTTGTTCTTGTGGAAAACACCGAAAGGTCGAAATGGTTGATGCCCTGTTTATTCCACACTCAACAAGACAACGATATTCCCACAATAGCTAATGGTAACATAGATTAGTAGACATCAAGTTTAGTATCAACATCTTTTTGCTAATTGCTTCCCCAAAGAACGGTGCTAGGAATGCTTGTTGACATTTCTTAACGTCGTCACTAGAAATAGATATAGAACCTATCCCCGAACGGCGTCAGAAATGATTGTTGGTATTTCTAATGCTCATGTAGGATATTTCGTAAGCACACAGAATTACTGTTGTAGCATTTCACCCGGGAGTATTCCAAGGTATCGTTATTTGTATTTAGCCCATGGGAAGTGATGGCATAGGATGTGATAACTAACCATCATGTGTCCACCAATTAATATACCATCTAGACTAAGGTGGGGGTAAATGATGTATATGATATGGGCATTGACACACACAGAATAGTCTAGACATATAAATAAGAGAGTAGTCTAGCTAGCAGGGAGGACAACGAGTGAGCAAAGGATTCCTATGATTCTTACTTTACTTTTATGGTACTAATCTAGACACAAAGGATGAGACAACTAGCTATGGTTCACACCTAACCGTATGCTAGGCAAGAGGGTGAGAAGTGGTGAATAAAACCACCACTAAATAAGCTACTATTTTATTGGGGCCTTACCTTTTAAGAACTTGCCTATAAACACGTGGTGGTCTATACAGAGATCAGACGGGCTGTCACCACTGTACTGGCTACCACAATCCATCCGTGCAGCAAGCGGCAACCAAAGGTAAGATAGAGTCTAAGCACCACTGTCATACCCAATTTAAAAGAACAAATTGGATATATATAACCCTTATGTGTGCCCAGAAATCGGAAACACACATGAGGTGACAAACTGTTGGAATGTATCATAACAATGCTTATTACATACAAAAGCTTACGAAATAAAGAAACTAATCAACTCTCTAGTAGAAGCTCCAAGAACGGGTACGCCAACTGGTGGTCCACAAGTCTAGTACTCCTGGCGGTAATCCTCATTCCATCCTTGATCTGAGACTGGTGTGGTGGAAATAGCAAGGGTGAGTTCATGTCGAACTCAACAAATATAGCAAGGTAAAGACTACCCATAGATCATGATCAGTGTAACATAAATAATGTAAATGATAAAACGATAAACCAATAACATGTTAGCAACATTAGTCCTCATCTTTAGTGCAAAGGATTCCAAGGCCGCTTGTGTCCTTGAGCAAGGCTGATATATCAGTTTAATAAACTCTGCGCAGAGGTGTACACTTTCACTTTGTGAGCCGTGAATTGCCCTTTTCGCCCGAGGCCCGTCGACCTCTTAACCCTCTTCCAAGGACGGTCGGCGCAGATTCACTATGAAGCCTTTCAACAGGTTCGTCTAACAAGTTGGGGCGCTAAGTCGCCGATATAGGACCCACCCTTCCTATATGGCACATAACCGCAACCTACACATATATATATGGACAGGGGGCTATACTATACCCAATTCGGCAATTCCTCTAAACTTGCTAGAAAAGGTCCCGGGTACCGAGCTAAAACCAGTGCCATGTAGCCCCCACGGTTGTACTCAGTAAATCCCGGAGACTCTAATACGTATAATTTCCCATGTTGTTAAAAAGTCATGTTTTATGGCATAAACATTAAATAAGTCACATGATCATGAAATTAAGCTAGTAAATCCCAAACTATACTTGCCTTGATTATCGAAGTCCTCTTTGGAACTGCTGCTCCTCAAAATACTGCTCCCGATCACCGAAATATCGCTCACCGTCTATACTCGATAATACATCAACATACAAGCATCCAAGGAGACAATCATGCGTGAAGCAAACAAATTTATATTAAAACAGTACACCAACAGTGATAAAACAGTATAAAAGGTTTATAAAACTAATCTACGCATCGCTACGATCACATAGACGTAAAGATCACGAAAAAATCGGACTTAAAACGGGTAAGTTATGAATTTTATAAGATTTCCTATAGTCGGATAATTAATTAATTCTAACTACAAAAATTAACTATCTCAAAATTACTGAACAATTATACTAACGCGTAGAGGGTCAAATTATGAATCTAACGCAAGTTGAACGGATCAAAACGGAGTTAAAATGGAGAAGTTATTAGGATTTGAACGACGGTGGCAATTCTGTAAATAGAGGAAACGTATTCGCTATCTCGATTTTAATGGAACTACGCTTTCCGAAGGGGGAAAACGTATAACTTAAAGACGCAAAGGTGCTGCCGTTGAATCCATTAAATAATGGTGAGGGGCCTTCTTGCAACAATGCCAGGCGAAAGGGTATCGGGCCATCTCGGCCGCCGGATCAAATCTGACTGGCCGAGATTAGGTAGTGGCGGGGAGAGGCGGCGCTCCCCGGCCGGAAACGGTGAAGTGCGGTGGCGCCGGTACTCGACAGCGATGTTCGGCGGCACCGCGGTTCGGGAATAGGAAAAGGAGTGCGTCGGGCTTCGCCGGCTTGGGTGGGCAGAGGGACTCGGAGAGGAGGCGGACTAAGAGCTCGGCATGCGGTTCCCACGCGGACGGACACGACGGCGTCGGTCTTGGCCGCGATGGCGAGGGAGAGGATGGATTGGGGAAAGGGGCCGCACGCGATGCGAGGGACGGACAAGGCCGGGTCCCGTGGCTCGGCTTGGCTCGGTCGCACACGCATGGCCTGGTCTTCGAGGATCACGAGGTGTTGCCGATCGGGATGGGAGGCGGTCCGGAGGTGGGAGAAGGGAGGGCAGCTCGCGTGAGAGCTGCACATGAGCATCTTAGCTTGGGCTGCTGCTGCCCCAAAGGACTTCCCCTTGCAAGTCGGGCCGGGAGTCGGGGTCGAGTGGAGGGCCTGCCGGCTACGGAAGTAAAGGCGAGCACGGGCCAAGACAGGGAGATGGGCCACTCGGGCGAAAAGAAGAAAGAAGGGAGGGAAAAGGAAAAAGCTTTTCAATTTACTAAACCAAAATTTCCAATTAGAATTCAAAGTGCTATGAAATTCTTTGAACTTTGAATCAAGCAAACAATACAAAAATAAAGTGAAGCAGCATGATGCATCAAGCATGTGTCTAGACCTTATATTGCATTTTAATTTCATAAAATTATTATTTTTCTATGTTCAATGCACCAAAAAAAAATACGTAATTAAATCAAAATTAACTATTTAAAAAGATCTAAAAATTTTGGGTGTTACAACCACGCTTACACTTCTCACTACTCTAGATGTCATGACACAAAGGCCAACTAGAGCACCTCTTGCGAGATGATGATCGCATACAGGCGAGGGTTCGATAAGAACCATGACTAAACCACAAACTAAGTATGAAACACCTATATTCTAGATAATATCATAACAACTATACACTAGAGAACTAGAATAAAGTTGTACTAAGTAAATACTCAATAAAGTAAATACTAGAGTAAAGTAAAGAAAGAAATGAATTATAAATGTAAAGATATTACTACAAAAGGAATGATAAAAGAACAATACCGGACCTCCTAGAAGACCAGCTCGAAAACCCGAGCAAAGCTCACTACTCACTCTAACTCCGAACTAGACTAACACTACTACATCTAGATAGAGTGGAGAGCTTCTTCCTTGTGGTGTGTGCAAATGAGAGGGGGGTAGGGGGTATTTATAGCCCCAAGGTGGAGTAGGGACTAATCCAATGCCATGTCATCGATTCACGTGAACCTCCCTCTTGGCCCTTGGATAAACCGCCATAGAATCGACGGATGGGATAAATAGTCACGTGGACAATGTGCTAGGCATGGGGAGACATAAGTGGCCAAGTGGGCCCCGGTCGGCTGACTGTTGGCGGTCAAAAATTAGTCATCTTATACCGCCAACTTAGTCTAAAATATAAAGAGATAGCCTATTTTGATCATATAAACCTTTGCTATTTACCTAGTTCCATTTGTATTTGCAGAAAGTATGTTTTGTAGGTGTAAAGATAGAAATGCGCCAAATACAGGTGAAAGCACACTGCAAAACTGTGTTTTGGAACAAGGGGAACGCAAGCAGGCCAATTCCGACATGAAGTGGACCAAAGCACTGTCGGGGACTCAAAGTATAGTGGGCCACAAGATAACACGCGAAGAACGGGCGTGAGACAGGCCAAACCTGGGCTGACCGCCGTAGCATGGCGGCCACCTAAGGCCCAGCTCCGTTCCCGCCGTGCCTTGTCTCTAGACACGTCCCCGGAGGAGTAGCGGCGGTTGCATGGGGTGCTTTTCGGAGTTGGCGTGAAAACTCCCGCCAAAAGCCCCGGGAAACCTCCTTCTTCAACCTATTTAAAGGGCCTCACACCCCCTTCTCAAAGCATCTCATTCCTTAGGGAAAACACTTCATAGCACACACTTAGAGTAGAGTAGGAGCACTAGTTCCAATCAGAAGGGAGTGAGAGAGGAAAGAGTAGGAGAAAAGAGGAGTAGCGACCCCATCTACCTCGTGTACGTCCGACTTGGCGTTCGTACACTCGGTGGATGGAGTGCCAAATCTGTCGGCTCCCGTCTCCATACTTGTACCTCTGCAGATCATCATTATTACTTGGAGTAAGAGATCCGTGTTTTATCTTCAGCTATCATTCTTAAGTTCACGTTATCGTTCTCTCTGTTGAGTTTACGGGTTCGTTGTTTACCTTTCGGTGAATGCTCTAGTAGAGGGACCCTGATGAAGACGGGATACCCTGGCCAACACTAGAGTAGTGATAAATAGTGTAGACGTGGTGTCTAAGTTATAAATTACCCTCGTTTGCTGTGCAATCCACGGTAGTGAGGTAGGGGATAGGTGGTGACAGCCCTGTTCGCCCACTGTATTCCTCCACGTCCGGTTGTATAGAGCTGTAGGCCGGCATCACTTGGCATACCAGGTGCGATCCGGTGCCCGAAGTAACACTCGCAGAGCTGAAGTTAACCTGACTTAGTCTAAGTACTGAAGTAAAACATCACTACCCACGTTCACCTCCTTCATCTTTCTCCGGATAACTAGATAGAAACAGACATAACGCCCGTTCCCTATGGAAATTACGATACCACTGAACACTTTCGGGTGAAGTGCTGCAATGGTACTTTCCGTGTGCTTGTGGATTATCCTGCTTACGCTAAGAAATACCAACAAGCATTTCTGGCACCGTTGTCGGGGAACAGTTGTCGTTATAGTCTTCGAACCTAGTCTATCCGTGTGCCCTACCTTTCGCCATTCTTTTTCTTTTATTTCTTTTACAATGGAGCAACCCACCATTTCCAAACTGTCTGCTCCAAAGGGCGAGCTCTTAGAATGCCCATCTCCTTCGAAGCCAATCACAGCTTCGAAATTTGAGCTCCGCCCAGGCTTATTAGCCATGGTTCGGGAACAACCCTTCTCTGGGTTTGAATGAGAAAATCCATACCACCATTTGCGGGAATTTGAATAGCTCTATGGTTGCCTCATTTTTGAAGGCATACCATGAGACTATCTGAGATGGAAATTGTTTCCTTTCTCGCTTACCGGGAGAGCGATGCAATGGAACGATCAAACCATAGGGAAAGTAGATGGTGATTGGGAGGAATTGCAAGCCAAATTTTGTCTAGCATTCTTCCCCCTTACCCAAATTGTTGCCCTTCATACCGAAATCCTCTCATTCCAGCAAAAGGAGAAGGAAGAGATAGGGGCAGCATGGGACAGATTTACAACTTTAACAAATTCTAGTCCCAACTTGTCTATATCCTGCCATGTGTTGTTACAACACTTTTGATCAGGATTAAACAAGAAATCTATCCGGTTCTTAGACTCGGCCATAGGCGGTTCATTTTCACATAAAACTGTAGAGGAAGGAGAGGCCCTTTTAGACAAAATTCAAGAAAACACTCCTCCTCTTGAGCCCGTCTATATAGAACGTGAGTCTATCTCAGAAGAAGTCTCTTCGGCTCAAGACGGACCCCATGAACCATTGAGAAACCTTCCCCCGAACCTGTGGAGGAAACCCTTTTGGGAGACCTTCCACACATCAAGGACGTATTCCTTGAAGATTATGGAAATACCTCGAGATATGAATCAGTGAAGAGACCACCAGTTCCTATCACCCCTAGTGAGCCCTTGAGCACAGATTCTCTACGAGAATGAATTAGGGAGTTGACCACCATAATGAGTAGCGAATGGGCGAATGAAAGTGAGATGTGCTTTGAAGAAATTCGGATTCGCACCCCTTCATTTCCCATTCGTTGTGAAATACGAGGAATCTGGGTGGAAGTACAAGATAACCCCACTGTAGGAATTAACATTATGTCCTATTCTTTTGCTCTAGCCTATTTGTGCAATGAGCAACGATGGCCTACAGTCAAAACCCTTAGACATGACACACGATCTATTCATCCGGGGTTAGGGTTACTACACAACATCACTCTTCACCACGAAGATGTCGAACTCACCCTTGATTTCTATATCTTTGATATTGATGAGTTCGACATATTAATCGAGCATCCCTTAGAGAAATTGTTCTCCAATCCACCAAATACAGGGAACCTAGACATTAAGCTAGGTAGGGATACGTTCACACTACCCATCTCCCAAACTAAAAATTCGATATTGGAACCCTTATCCCAATGTATGCCTGTGGAGGTAGTGTCGGTTGTGCCATTTGAAACTCCAGAAGAGTCCCTAGAAAAGGACTCTAAATTCTTCATTGAGGAGATTGATGAAATAGGAGATTTCATCGACCTCCCCAAAGAAGAGGAATCGGCACCTCCTCCCATTGAGCTGAAAACCCTTCCTAAAGGCCTGCGCTATATTTTCCTAAATGACGATAGAAACGCTCCTATAATCATTAGCGACAAGCTAACTGATGAGGAGGTGTCCGCACTCATTAAGGTCCTAGAAAAACATAGAACAGTCTTTGGTTATTCCTTACATGATTTGAAAGGGATTAGCCCAATGATTTGCTCTTACCGTATTCCTGATGACCCGAAAAAGACACCCTCACGTGAACCCCAACGCCGGCTCAATAATGAGATGAGAGAAGTCATGAAGAAGGAAGTCCTCAAACTTCTTCACGCCGGGATAATTTATCCCATACCACATAGTGACTGGGTTAGTCCCGGCCAAGTGGTACCTAAGAAAGGAGGCATGACGGTAATTAAAAATGATAAAAATGAACTTATTCCTCAGCATACCGTCACAGGGTGGAGAATGTGCATAGATTATCGCAAACTTAATTCTGCAACAAAGAAAGATCACTTTTCGCTCCCTTTTATTGATGAAATGTTAGAGTGGTTAGCAAAGCACTCTTTCTTTTGTTTCCTAGATGGGTATTCTGGATATCACCAGATCCCTATCCACCCTGATGATCAAAGCAAGACTACATTCACATGCCTGTATGGAACATATGCCTATCGTAGGTTGTCTTTTGGGTTGTGTAATGCGCCCGCATCATTCCAACGGTGCATGATGTCTATCTTCTCTGACATGATTGAAGAAATCATGGAGGTTTTCATGGACAACTTTTCCGTCTATGGGAAATCCTTTGATAGCTATCTAGAGAATTTAGATAAAGTCTTGCAATGATGCCAAGAGAAGGACCTGGTACTTAATTGGGAAAAATGCCACTTTATGGTCCGAGAAGGCATTGTCCTCAGTCATCTAGTGTCCTAGAGGGGATTGAAGTAGATAAAGCAAAAATAGAAGTGATTGAAAAACTACCTCCCTAGTGAATGTAAAAGGAATCCGTAGCTTCTTAGGCCATGCGGGGGTTTTATAGGTCGTTTATAAAAGATTTTTCACACATCTCAAGACCCCCGACAAGCCTTTTAGCTAAGGATGCTCCTTTTGAGTTCACTGATGAGTGCATGAAAGCTTTTCTAACCCTTTAAGAAGCACTCATCTCAGCACCAATCATCCAACCACCCGATTGGTCGCTGCCATTTAAAATCATGTGTGATGCTAGTGACTACATAGTTGGTGCGGTCCTTGGCCAAACTAAAGATAAAAAGCATCACACCATTGCATATGCTAGCAAAACTTTGATAGGGGCTCAATTAAATTATGCCACCACCGAAAAAGAACTCCTGGCTGTTGTCTTTACTATTGACAAGTTTAGATCTTACTTAGTGGGATCAAAAGTGATTGTTTACACTGATCATCTTTGCTTTAAAAATACCCGCTCACTAAGAAAGATGCTAAACCTAGACTTATTAGATGGATTCTCTTACTCCAAGAATTTGACCTTGAAATAAAAGATAAAAAGGGAGTAGAGAATATCGTGAGCGGATCACTTGTCGCGTCTGCAATTTACTAACATGCAGGAAATGCCCATTAATGATTTCTTACGCGACAACATGCTCCTCAAGGTGGAGGACATAACCCCATGGTATGCAGATATTGTGAATTTTATGGTTTCGGGTTATGTACCACCCGGCGAGTCTTGACAAAAGTTGAAAGCAGAAAGCCGGCGCCACCTATGGGATGATCTGTACTTGTACGCAGTATGTTCCCGATGGCATGTTGAGAAGGTGTGTGCCCACCAAGGAGGGACAAGAGATTATAGAGAAATGCCATGCAGCACCATATGGAGGACACTATGGAGTATTCCGTACATAAGCCAAAATCTGGCAGTGTGTTTTCTACTAGCCAACAATGTACCATGACACCAAAGAATTTATCAAAAGGTGTCATAAGTGCCAGCTGCAAGGAGGCATCACCTCACGCAATGCTATGCCTCTCCACTACAACCTACAAGTGGAAGTCTTCGATGTTTAGGGTATTGACTTCATGGGACCATTTCCAAAGTCCCATGATAGTGAATACATCCTCATTGCAGTCGACTACGTTGCCAAGTGGGTGGAAGCACTGCCATGCCAAGCTGCTGACTCCAAACACGCAAGGAAGATGTTTCATGAGATAATCTTCCCGTGTTTTGGAACTCCAAGGATGGTTATAAGTGACAGAGGATCTCACTTCACCGACAAATCTTTCAGAACCTTTCTGAAGAAGCTGGGATCCAAGCACAACATCGCTACACCTTACCATCCACAGACAAGTGGCCAAGCAGAAACCTCGAACAAGCAAATCAAGAACATACTACAGAAGACTGTCAACTCAATGGGAAAGGGTTGGAAGGACAAGCTCCCTGATGCACTATGGGTATACGGGGACAGCTTACAAAACCCCCATTGGTATGACACCATTCCGAATGGTCTATAGCAAGAGTTGTCACTTGCCGGTAGAAGTCGAGCATCGAGCCTACTGGGCAATCAAAACCTGGAACATGGACCTCAAGCTAGTTGGGTAGAACAGGGGTAAAACAACCCACCGAGCTAGAGGAATGGCGTGAGAAGGCATATCACAGTGCCAGACTGTACAAAGAAAGAACTAAGAGATGGCACGATCGCCGAATTCAACACAAAACATTCCACGAAGGAGATAAGGTATTACTCTTTAACTCTAAAGTAAAGCTATTCGGCGAAGGGAAACTTCGGAGTAAATGGAAGGGGCCATATGTCGTTGTTGACGTTTCACCACATGGAGCTGTCACTATCTAGGGCGATGAAGGTAACACATCTAAGGTAAATGGCCAACGTTTAAAAGTTTTCCTTGAACCTTCTCATGAATCGAATAAATCCATAGAACTAATAAATCTAGTTAGCTTTGAAAAATTTGAAAAATATTAATTCCTACCACATTTATATGCTTTTATTGCTTTATGCATGTTTGCTAGAGAATAAATAATCTAAAATTAGAAAAGAGTTTTTCCTTCTTTTTCTTTCTTTATTTCTTTCTTTTCGGTAGTTCGCGCATAACACTTGAAAATACCGAAAACACCCCGTGGGAAGAGGTAAGGATAACGTAGAAAAGGGGACGAGATCGGGACGGGGGCCAGTGGCCCGACCCGGCGGCGACCACCCCCATGCGGCGCCCGCCGTGGGAGGGTGGCCTCCCGTGTGCCGACTTGCTCCAACTGTTTAGTCTTGTTGATCCCATCCTCGTTTCGCCGGTGCTTGGCTGAAAATCATTTGCTTTACCTATAAATGCCGCACCCTACTTCCAATACAACTCGCACCTCACCTTCCCTCTCCCACCTTTGCACAAAAAGCCTATCACACACGCACAACATGTCTCAAGAGGGGAACTCCTTTGAAACCAAGAACCTACTCTGCTCGGAAACCCCCTCAATCCTAGAACCTCGCTCTAGAAAGGCTGCAACAAAATAGAGTGCACATAGAAAACATCCGTATGGAAGTCCTTCAAACACACACTCCAGCTCATCACTCTCATCCAATAGCCTAGAATCCTACTGTTGACGATAAAAACCGGTAACACACCAAAATAAGAACTAAATCGTTCTCACGTAGGGCAAGCGAAATCGAATCGGCAGCGCGCCTAGGGATATCCACACACGGACCGTGTGCCTCCAACGATGAGCGCGATACGCGAGACACGTCGTCGGAGGAGCCTCGTCGGGGCCGCGATACGCAAGGCACGCCCGGCGAAGTCTCTTGAAACCCGAAACCCCACACGCCGGGGCCGGACCCCCGTGAGGGCGCGCGGCAGCATGGGCTGCCCTAGCCGGCCTGACCGCTCTAGGGCGTTGTTGTCATCGATCTTCCGTTCATGGCATCGGCGGCGAAGAAGAAGAAGGGAGGATGACCTACAAGCAAGACGGTAGTAGATGTGTTTTTGTCGATTGGATGTAGATGGGATCAAATCGGCCATGAACCTCTTATTATATAGAGGAGGGTGGTCTTATCCTTTTTAGGAAATCATCAAGGACGTTTCCAATCTCCAACTCCTTCTAAAAACGCGATCAAAATTAATCGGTTCGGAGTCTCACAGGCGGGCGCGCCGGACGCCCGACGCTTCGCGGCAGACGCGTCTGTCGCGTCCTCGGACGCGGTCCAGTGCAGCCCGCGCGGCTTGCCAGACGCGGGCGACGTACGCGGCACAGAGCCTCCTACGGACAGGGGTCTGTCGCGTCTCCGCTCGCGGCATGCGACGCCTTGCATGCAGCTTACGTCTCGTATATGTGTTCCTTTCCATATTGAGCTCTGCTTGTCCACGCTTGAAGGCCATTAGCAAATAATAAATCGTGTTGCACCTGGACTCTGGCTCCTTTCCTCTTTCGTATTTGCTTTTAGAAACAACGAAGGATAGCAACGTGCAGCTCCTGGACTTGTATACCATCTTATGAAGACATATGCTTGCTCATCATGGGCTAATCATTAATATGCCGAGCGGTCAGCCGTCCTAGTACGTCTTGCAGTCTATGACCCTTTCTGTATTGAATAAAACCATCTCATCATCGCTTCTTCATCTTCACAAGATGACCCATCACTACACCACAACATTTAATCAAAGAATCGACTTCGATTCTTAAAACTTTTAATTAGCGTTGGATGGTCGGTTTCTAAAGGATTGTCTCGGACCATCTGTTTGCTAATTTCAAATACAACCATGGATGGTCTGTTTCTTTGTAAATATTTTGCTTTTCGCGTTGCACCGTCCGTTGCTTCTGAGATACTTAACAGAGTCCGATGGTCCGTTTCTTAAATAAGTTTCCCATTGGCGCGGTATTTTTTAGCTGTTCCCGCTGTGTTTCTGGCCTTCCCGCTGTGTTTTTGGGCCTTGGCGCGAAAATTTGGCCCAAAATTGACCTAAACCTAAGTCCCACACCTCCCTTCACTCTGCTCCCTTCCCCTCCCTTACTCTCCCCGCCGCCAGATCCCGCTCACGCACAGAGTCACGGACACAACTCCGCTCGCACGCACCGACGCACGAGCACGCCGCGGCGCCGCCCCCCCCCGCCCGCCCGCGTCCAGCCCCGCTTGGCCGGCGCCCCCTCCTCCCGCCCCAGCCTCCAGCCCCGCTCGCCCGCCGCCCGGACTCCGCTCGTCTCCAGCCCCCGCGCCCGACTCCAAGCTCGCCGCGCTCTCTGCCCCGTCTCCGCCGGCGTCCAGAGGTCCGCCGCTGCCGGACAGCCCTGCCCCGACTGCGACGAAGGCCGGACGCCTGCCCCCGACCGTGGTCGACCCCGGGCTGCCGCCCGCCCTACGACAGCCGTGTGTCGATTTTCTGCTGTGCACATCGGCCGCCCAGCAAAACCATCAGTGCTCTCCTCCGGTTCACCAAACAACAGGTTTCAGCTCTTACTTAGCCGGTTCACCAGTTGCTAGTTCCTCTGTTTTCTCGTCAATCTCCAGGTTTCAGCTCTTTTTTGCTGCCCTGTCATGCACTGGAGCCATAGATTAACAGAGCGGGGGCAATAAACAGAAAAATCGATGGAAGTAGATTTGTTTAGAACCTTTTAGGTGTCCGTGTGATTGTATTTTCTCTCCTATAGTCCAATCGTAGAGTCCTTCCCAGAGCTCTTTTTGCTGCATGGACAAATATAAATGGAAGTAGATTTTTATGGAGCTTTTTTTAGTTTTTATTTGGATCCATTCCAGATCCTTTTTTTCTGCTAGGACTCCAGGAGCCTTCCCAAGTCAGAGTCCGATCCATTTTTGGGAATCTGAATCCGATCCTTCTTTTTACCGATTTTGTGCGCCTAGATTGGACTTAAGCATGGTTCTGATTTTCTGGAGGTGAAGTTGTACCAGATGTAGGCATTGACACCAGGAGCTGTGTAGCAGTGTTGAGCATTGTCCACACTCCATAACCACCTCCCAGTTTTGCAACAACATGTCTCTACTGGATCCTTAATCAGTTTATTCTATTTGACATGGGCAGCACAAAAATAAATGTGGATCTCATGTAAAAATATATCCAACTGCAGATTACCAACTTGCAGACCTTGTTCAAATCATCCTGTACGAGCAAACGCCATTGAGTGAAACATCCAAGAGGTAAGCATCAAGCTGATCGTCTACTTCTGCCCTCCACTTTGATTCATGGTATAAATTGTTTCATTTTCACTATCCACCTGTTTGTAGGGTATAAAGGAGGTGCCTGGAAGCATTTGTAGTTTTCTAGACATCCAAAACAATCATAGCAGCTGCTGTTCATAACTAAGAAGTTATTGGTCCAAGGAACTTGTGAAAGGTAACATTTATTTATTTATCCAGTTTGCGTTCATGAATTCCTGATTGCCTTGTTACAAGCTTCTATGTGCCTTGTGGTCATTCTGTTGTGTGATGTATTAGTGTGGAAATATATATATAAAGAAAGCATCTTGATCTCCCCACCAAGGTCTATGGATAAGGCATGGATTGAGAATGAGCCTAGGTACACATAAGAACTATTTCTTAACTGCTTACACTGAATCTAGTTAACATGGAATTTAACATCATGAATCCCATGTAGGCACACCAAGGCATATAGACAGAGTGTGAATGGTTTCATAGCTTATGCATTTAAGAATTCAGCGATAGGAAACAAGATACTATGCCCTTGTAGAAAATGTGCTAACTCATTTTGGAGAGAGGCGTGTGATGTACGTGAACACTTGATATGTGATGGGTTTTTAAGGGGGTACCGCGACATGGAGCTTCCATGGAGAAGGTAGTTCATCCGATGCAAATCCAGGGAATGGTGATGGTGATGTCTCTATTGAAGAGGTTGAAGAAGATGAAATCTCTGAATTACTTAGGGACCTAGCTGGTGGTCTAGATGATGGGGGTGACTTTGAAGATGACAGTCCTGATGTGCAGCCTAGTGATGACCTACAAGCCCTCCAAAAGTTGGTAGAAGCCAATAATCAAGAGCTGTACCCCGGTTGCAAGAAATATAAGAAACTACGTTTCTTAATTAGATTGCTTCACATCAAGCTTCTTGGAGGATGTACTGATAAAAGCTTTGACCTGATACTAGATCTTCTTAATGATGCATTACCAGAGGGTTCAGCACTACCGAAAAAAAACTTCCATGAATCTAAAAAAATTGATTAAATCCATAGGTCTAGGGTACATCAGTATCCATGCATGCGAAAATGATTGCATTCTCTACAGGGCGGACCATAAGGATTCTGATTCATGTCCAAAGTGTAAGGTATCACGGTGGAAATCAGTTAGGAACAGTCTAGATGGGAAGCATATTTATAGGGTTCCTAAGAAGGTTTTTCGCTACTTTCCAATAAAGAAGAGTCTCCGAAGATTGTTCCTATCTTCTAAAACAGCGGCTCTTACAAGATGGCATGATGAGGAGCGGACAAGAGATGATTTTCTTCGGCATCCAGCAGATTCTCCTCTTTGGAAAGACTTTGATGATAAACATCCAGAGTTTGCTAAGGACAGCCACAATATCCGTATGGCATTTGCCACTGATGGATTTAATCCATATAGGGGCCAGAATGTTAGTTATAGCATTTGGCCCGGTATTTGTATACCATTAAATTTTCCACCTTCAATGTGCATGAAGCAATCAAACTTCATCCTTTCTTATTTGATTCCTGGGAAGCATGCTCCTGGTCATGATATGGATGTCTATGCTGAACCATTTATTGAGGATATGTTAGATATGTTTGTCAAAGGAATTAGAACTTATGATCCTTCAAAGGGAGAGTATTTCCAGTTGCGTGCTGCAGTACTATGGACTATTACAGATTTCCCAGGTCTAGGATATGTTTCTGGTTGTGTTACATCTGGTGAAGCAGCATGTCCTGAATGCCACTCTGATATAAGCTCATTTAGACTTGGTAATGGCTGCAAGAATTGCTATATGGATCATCGTAGGTTTTTGCCTGAAGAGCACCCATTCAGGTTTGATGAGCAAAAATTTGGTTCAATCGAGCTTAGGCAGGCACCAACTCCACTTTCTGGAGAGGAAATTTTAGAGTGTACTAAAGATCTTGTCACAGTTCATGGCAAGGATCCATCTGGAAAGAAACCAGCAAACAGGAGACGCAAGGAAGGGGAGCCGCTAGTCATTTTCAAGAGGAGATCTCTTTGGTTCAGACTTCCATATTGGAAAGATTTGATGTTGCGCCATAACTTTGATGTCATGCACATAGGGAAAAATGTAAATGAGAACTTTGTTAATACATTCCTGGGAACCGAGGGGAAATCTAAGGACAATCTTAATTCTCGCTTAGACCTCCAAGCTCTTGGTATTAGAAGTGACCTTCACCCAGTTGAAATTGAAGATCAATTTTACATACCACCAGCCCTATATTCAATGAGTGCTGAAGAAAAGAAATCATTTTGTCAAGTACTAAAAGGGGTAAAGTTCCCAGCTGGTTATGCGTCTGATATTCGACACAATGTTCATGTTAATGAGAAAAAGGTGTTTGGGCTAAAGAGTCATGAGTGCCACATTGTTCTACAGGACTTACTACCGCTAGCAATAAGAAATATATTACCAGAGATAGTTACTGCTGCAGTTGCTCGTGTTAGTCATTTTTTTAAGAAGATTTCTGCACCTGTTTTTCGAAAAAGTGACATGGATAATCTAGAGGCTGATATAGCTGAAACCTTGAGCCTTCTTGAGGCCATATTCCTTCCATCTTTCTTTGACGTGATGGTACATTTGATGGTCCATCTTCCTGCCCAAGCAAGAATGGCTGGTCCAGTACATTTTCGTAGCATGTGGCCCGTTGAGAGGTAATTTCTCTAGCAGATCTGAGCTTAGGAAACAAACTAAATACATATTAGTTTTACAACATGATGAGGCTGTTATATATGTTTTTAGGTTTTTGATGCGACTTAAGGGTAGTGTTCGTACAAAAAGCCATCCGGAGGGATCAATCATGGAGGGCTCTTTATTTTACAGCAGCCTTACACTTTGTGCTCGCTATTTACATGGCTCGGCTCAATTTTATCGACAAGTTACAGTTAATGAGGGGCTGCACACAGAAAATTCAAGTACAACCATATTTCATAGCACTGGGAGAGGTCTAGCTGGGAAGAGCATAGTGACTTTAGACCACAAGACTTGGTTTCAAGCACATAGATATGTCCTATTCAACTATCCTAATATACAGCCTTACTTGGAGTAAGTTTCCTAATTCACTTGACATCAATTATCCTATTCAACTATCATAATATAGAGACCATGGATAGTAAATTTACAAATTGACATTTGCAGCAAGTATACTCGTCATTTAACCTCAATTGGAGTTCGAAATCAGCGAGATATCAGCCGCATGCAGCATGAATCCTTCCATGAGTGGTTTAGGTCACATGTAAGTAGGAAAAGAACTTGACACATGTTATTCCCTAGTTCATGTCTAGCTTAGTAATTAATCAAAGTATTTTGTTTAACCTCAGGTGGAAGAAATGGGTGAGGAAGCACCAAATGAGATTAAATTTTTAGCTAAGATGCCAATGATAGCTGCACGAAAGTACAGTAGCTATAGAATACATGGATTTGATTTCCACACAGATCTCTATGATGTAGGTAGGCCCGTTCAAAATAGTGGGGTTGCTCTAGTTGCAGAGACAACATGCTTTGAAAGTGGAAATAACAATAAATTTGTAGTGGGAAAGAAAACTTATTATGGAGTTATAAAGGATATTGTTGAACTGAACTATGCACATGAAGGTAATGTGGTTCTTTTCAAGTGTGATTGGGTTGACAACCGTGTGGCAGATAAGTGGGTTAAGACCGATCAGTTTGGGGTCACCAGTGTCAACTTTAAGCATTTATTCAATACCGGTGAAAAAATTTCAAATGAGCCTTTCATTCTAGCATCACAAGCAGTTCAAGTCTTCTATGTTCCTCATCATATTGGTAGTGAGTGGGCTTCAGTTTCTCAATCAAAACCAAGAGATTACTATGACATTGATAATTTGGAGATTGAGCACATTGAAAATGGCAATGGACTAGTTGTGCCATTGCCTGATTTAAATGTCGGTGTGACCGTGGATATTGTTAATGGGATTATCCCTGCTGCTAGAACAGATATAGATGGTATACTTGTTGATCCAAAAAAGTCTAAAAAGAAATCTAAGAAGTAAGTCTTGTTTACACAATGTGGCTGGTGGTTGATATGTTTTTGTTATTCTTTACTTGCAAAATAGATGCATTTATGATAAAAGTTGGATAACTTGTTTTTGTCCTTTTCAGGAGTACAGATGTCAAGCGCAAGAGAAAACAATAAGGAAAAGGCAAGGGGCCTACAGCAGCCAACTAAACCAGCAGCAGCCTATATCAATCAGTATGAGCTCCAGAAAATGGCGACTATTGCAAGGAACAAGAAGAAGTTTGCTGAATTGGGAATAGGAGAAAAGGCAAGGGACCTACAGCAACCAACTAAACCAATTCTACCTAGGAAAAGACTAAAGGTCAGCCTAATCTTCATGCAATTGCGGCCAAGGGGCCTACAGCAGCTAACTAAACCCTTTGTAGATGATTAATTCACAATAACATGATGTTTTTGCTAGGAGGCAATGGAAGAAGGAGCTAACAATCATAATTTGCGGCCAAGGCCTAAAAGACCAAGTTCTGACACTGCAATTGCAAATGAGCAAGTAGTCGCTGACTGTGAAACAGTTGGAGACTTCTTAAGTGACAACGAAGGTGAGTTTTGTAGCATGGATTGTAACTTACCTTGCATGTGATCTTGTAGCTACATTCTAATGAACCTTATTGTTGTAGATATGCATAGTTGTACCAAAAAGAAGAGGAAAGGAGGAAGGAGTGTCACTAAAATGGAAGATATCATAAAGGATCCTGGCAGCGTGCCTAAAATTAAAATAGAACTAAATGACAAATGCCAGCCTATTGGAGAAAATTACAGGAAGCTTTCTAGTGTTATTGGAGTTCAAACACGGAAAATGTTGCCAGTTGGATGCTCTGATTGGAGGCTTGTGGATCCTAATCTGAAAATGGCACTTTGGCTTGACATAAAGGTACTGTCTATGCCTATCTGTAGATATCTTTGTTCTATCTGTAATTATTAGAGATGGTTGATCTTGAAATCTTATTATGTGTGGTCCAAACAAAACTACAGCCCACAACTCCTTGAACTGATAGGCTTATTTTTCTTGACTTTGTAGGCACAATTTGATATAGATGATGAAGCCAGGGACTAGGTTATTAATAGTGCTAGAGCAAAATGGAAGCAGTTTAAGGCAAAACTGAAGAGAGAAATTTTTGATGAAACACTGACTGATGAGGAAATAAAGAACTTACATGGTCATAGAATAGATGATCATGAATTGGATTCTCTTCTCAAATATTGGAGGTCTCCTGAGTCTGAAGTAAGGACTAACTAATATGAATATGTTTTTCTTCTAGTTACTTGCCAATTGGACTTGGTTTTTTCAACATTCATGCACATGTAACGTAACACTTGTTATGATAGGCTTTGGCGACAAGAGGTAAAGACAATCGTGCAAAGCTGAAGTTTCTTCATACATCAGGCAGTGTGAGCTATGCTTTTGTTGCAGATAAAATGGTATACAAACTTACCATTGTCCTCTAATTTGAATGGATCATTTTTGGGACATTTTGACCTGTGCAAATTAAAAACTTGTAGGGTCAGAAGCTTGGGCGCCCTGTTCGAAGAGATGAAGTCTATGTAGAATCACATACACGCAAAAATGGAGTGCCTTTAGGGCCATCAGCAGAAATAATTGTAAGTAGTTCCTTAACTCCAATTACCAGCTTGGTTGGTATACCAGCTTGGTTGTAGTCTGTAGCTTAGCTAACCTTCTTGTGCTGCATCAATTGCCAGCTTGGTTGGTATACCAGCTTGGCTGTAGTCGGACAGATTTAGTTTCCAAAGCTTGGTTGGTATACCAGCTTGGTTGCATCAATTTCTATCTACTGTGCAGTATGTCCACGCATTGAAAAGCCATGTTGAAACTGCGCTGCGCTGACCTACAGTGTCCATTAATATAAGTTTCTGCAGTGTCCATTAACATGTTGAAACTGTACCACCTCATTTAATTGAATCTGAAGCTATTTATGCAATATACAGCATCACCTATAGTCTCTGAAGCTATTGATGCAGTATACAGTTGACTAACAGAAGAACAATTGAATCTGTAATTTAAGAAAATTTTGAATAGCACTTAAACCAGACAAGACTTACTTCTTAGATGACCATGAGAAATGGTGTGTATATGTTCTGATCAAATTTCATGTGTCCATATATAATGATATAGACACCTTAGGATAAGGTTCTGACTGCAATCTTTTTTTTTTTTTTCTTGTCGTCCATGAGAATCTATACAGCCATCACTAGACAGTCAGTAGTGCTTTGCATTTTTTTCAGCATATTGATGGCCACAATTAGCCTGAACCTGGAGAGCAGTATTTATGCAGGAAGTACACAGGCAACACCCATAGTCTTTTAAACCAAAAACATTTGTGCCAATGACAAGATAACTGAGGTCATATTTAAGCAACAAACCAGGAATATTATCAGCTAGTTAGTGGTTTCAATCGAGTAATGTCTTGCTAATACTTGAGTTACTGTCAAAGTGCTAAACTTTTTTAAACTGTTTCAATTGTTCCTAGGAAAAGCTGAAAGAAATTATTGAAATTTATCCGGAGTTGAAGGATAAGACAATTCAGCAAGGTGATGTTTTTGCTACTGTTTGTGGAGTAAAGGAGCCAAAGGGGCGAGTTCGTTGTTTGGGTTTGGGACCAACTCCCCAAGACATTGGTACCCCTGAACTTAAGGCTTACACATCGACAAAGCTCCAAATGCAAGTTTTGGCACGTCAAATGGCTGAAAGTGAAATTGTAGTGCTAAAACAAAATATCTTAGAAATGCAACAAAGGGAGGAGCAAAGGATGGAAGAATTTCCAAATGTTGAAATATCACAGCATGGTTCTAACTCAAGACACCAAATGGTAAAGTACTTCAAAATGTCTTTTCATAGCATAGTTCTATATACAAATCTAATTTTTCTTTGTATATTAATATCATGCTTGATGTAGAGCCCAACATCTGAGGGACTTGGTGAGGCCAATCAGCATGTGCAAGATGAAGAAGATGGCAACTATGATGACGAACTTGAAGAAGAGGCCAATCATGAAGTTGTAGCCCCTGCAGCCTCACCTGCCAGGAACATAACATCACCAAGTGCCCAACACTCCTCAAAAGCTGCACTTGTAATATTCTTAACTTTTAAAGTTTGCCATTTTTAGTTTCAATATGTCAAAAATAACCCTTGCTATTGACAACTAGCTGAACATAACTAGCTGCACTATTTAGTCTATCCATTGAATGCAAACCTGTGGCTGCTAGCTGCTCAACCTAGCATTTATCCATTTCTCATAAGTCCATTTGTTTCAGGCTGGAAATGAGGTCATCTTGTTTGCCATGTCCAGTGATGAAAAAGTGGCCAAGGCAACAGTTGTTTCAGTTAATCCAAACAATGAGCTAGCTGGTGAGGCTCTTGGAACTAAATTTTGTGAAAGTTATTGTGAGTGTCCCCCTCAAACGTGGTGCATTAGTGCCACGCCCTTATGCTGAAATCAAGACTATAGGTGATGCTGAAATGATGCCGATTGCTTGGCCATTTAATCGAGTAATGTTCTGAATTTATTCTCTTCTTTTTTGATATGTGGTTAGCATCTACAGTTACTAACTAATGATACTTGACAGCTCAAGCAATGTAGGCAGCAACCAAGGTCTACTCATGGTGTTGCTGGTTCTTCTCAAAGATCTTCTCAAGGTGCTGCTCCATCATTTCAGAGATGCTAGGTGATGCTACCTTGTTGGTAGGAAGGGTGTTGGGGTCAAATTTAGTGTAGGATCTTCCCATGGGGTTGTTGGTAGCGTCTTGTTGATAGGAAACCAGTGGTGAACTAGATGCTAAGTGAACTAGATGCTAAGTGAATGCTTTTGGACTACAGTATGGTATCTTTTTGATCAATGTTGGATCACTTTTGGTTGATGGTTTTTGCTCAACAAGAAAACTTTGCTACCTGTACAACCTGATGACTTTTGTATTTAGCTATTATGGATCCTTATATGTTGGCTTGATGGCAGCAAACTTGAGCTACTATGGAAGTTGACACGATTATATATATATATATATATATATGTATGAACTCATGTATGTGCCCATTTATGCATGTCATCATATTATATTGCCTGTGAATGTGGTTTATATTTAAATGCATCATTATTATTTTTTACCTATTAAAGTTTGCTCAATGGACAGTCGGTTTCTATATGTTCAATATTGCAATGGACCATCCGTTGCTGAAGGCCCTGACTGGTTATCCGTTGCTAAAGCTTTATCGTTGGATGGTCCGTGGCTAAAGAAGGGTCCGTCGCTTGTATACATTTAACCACGGCTTCATTAGCATCTGCGAGGGGTCCGTCATTTGTAAGTTTTAGCCACGGACTGAAAGTCGCCGTTACCCCCATATAGCAAAGCGGATGGCAAGTCGATTAAGGGTTGTGGTGTAGTGCATTGCCATAGCACTCTACTATGGGACATTTTTAGGGTGTCAACACATGCCCCCATGTTTTTCGGGTGAGAGGTACACGATCCACGAAAACAAGAAAAAAAGAACACCAAACAACACGAATGCCCATCATATCGGTTGTCCGTGATATTTTATATCGGTCATTTTTGTTCTAAGGGCGATACATGTATCGGCCATTGTTTGAGAGCACTAGGCCTTTTACCAAACACTTGGATAATACCTCTGAAGCACTTCCCGTTAAATATTCTTGGGAGATCATCATTTTACATCGTCTCCAATGAATTTGAATTTTCAAATATCACTTTGGTCATTCTTTTACGCCATATCTAGAGAGCCTTTATTTTATACTATTTTTATTTTTGTTTCCTGGCTTATGTCATCCCTTCAGATATCTTCAATTTCCTTCTTGGTGAGTCTAATCAAAGTTGCTTGCTCTTTTTACGTCGAATATTTTACTTTAGTAGTCGAATTCCAATAAGCAGTCTTGTCATGTTTAGAGATTGGATCCTGCAAAACAAAAAATTTCTCCAATCCTCTAAATCGGCACTAGAATTATCAGACTAGACCGATTTGAATATTTTTTTAATTTAGCTTCCCAAACTTCTCTAGAAAATCGGCTTGGCCGACTAGAACGGCCGGCGTAGCCGATTTGCCCCCTGGGCTGACAAGCCAGGGGCAGATGAGAATGTTGGTCACGCATACTGAAGTTTATCGGCTTGCAAGTGATGTGGTAGCTGGACTAGCATGTCTCTCAATTTGATGTCCATTCCTTTCTCTAATTAGTCCTCATTCTCTTGCATGTGTGGACTTTGCTCGAATCTTCATACCAGTCAAGACATAAAAGCATACACGCATATGTATGTGGCTCACGTGTAGGCTTTGCTTTGCCTGCATGTAGCAAGAGCGCAGGAGACAAGGGATACCGCTAAACCAATTGGTCAATTGGTCAAGCCCACCCAGCAGAAAAGCACATGCAACAGGGAAGGAGAGGCCAACAACTCAACAGCTTTGACTTGGCCTGCAGCAGTGCAGCAAGATGATCGGCTAAACCGATTGGCAAATCGGCCAATCCGATCATGCAGAAAGCGATGTGCAGCGGCAGCATGCTTGCCAATCAAAAATTGCCGCAATAATAAATTAGATCCTTGCTGACCATACATACACAAGCAGCTATAAAGCACGATTTAAAACATACTTAATCGGCCAAATTTAATTCAAAGTAAAGCACGATTAAAGCACGCATAAATATAATCGGCTAAATTAATCTTTCATATATATCATGCCCCCAGTATTAAAGTCCTTAGAGTAAAATTCCAAAGGGGCTTTTCCAATAGCGCGATGGTTGCAAACATTCATCGGCTAATTTGCATGCTAAGGGCGATAACAAAGTATCGGCCATATGAATTCATCCATAAAATGAGCATAGCGAAATACTTATTTTTCGCACTTGATCATTAGTAAGCATAGTAATCCGGTGACCCTCCATAATATAAAGACCCGTACCAATGATCAACATAAGAATATGAGGGAAAACCATGCATACCATGAGATGAATTCCACATATGCACAAAGCGAGAAAAATGGATGACGCCATGACCAATGATTTTGATAATTTGGTGCAAACCTCCAATTTGGCAATCGTGTCTTGAATCTTTTCCTTCTATTCTTTGTTTGTGATGCACCACTTGCATGATCATCATCCTTTTGAACTTCAATGCTTCCCTTTGGAACCCATGCTAGGCCCCTTTCTTTTAGCTTCTCTCAAGGCTGAGCTTACGCAATTCTTGTTCTGCCACCTTGGTAAACCGATTGAGCATATCGGTTTTTACCTTTGTTTTGGACAGCGGCAATTCTTTTTTTATTTTTAGGCACTTTTATCTTCTTTTGTTCAGATTTAGTACCTACAACATTAATAGAGGAATTTTCAATTCATCTACCATCAATAGCCGGATCTTTCAAATATGTAATCGGCTTTTCAATGGTAATGCTCAGATCTGAATTCCCCTTTTTTCGTCCATCAAACTTCCACGCGGTAAACTTGCTTTACCACCTTCCCCTTTGGCACAGCTCGGACAGATTTTGATCAAATCGGTCTTTGTAAGATGATGACTCTTTCAAGCGTTTGGAGCTGCATACTCCACATGTTGTGGCTCAAAATATGATGGAACATACTCCTTCCTTTGCCAATGTTGTTTTTGTGGTTTATGCTTTGGAGGCAACTTTGATGCTTGGGTTTTCTTTAATTGATTTGCTTCCCCTATCTTTGCATATTTAGCTAGAAGCTCGTCGAAGCTAAGCTTGGGTCTTCTATTGCCTTTTTCTTATCATGCTCCTTGCCTCCACTAGCTTTATGAGCATCCTCCTTTCTTTCATGAACATGTTCCAAAGAAGGACCTCCAACTGATTCTCCTTGTTCAATGGAACTAATCGGCTTTTGGTAGAGATGGAGAGGTTTTATTTGCTCCCGGTGTCTTCTAACATTGGAGCAACATTGCTATCCTTTGAAATATCTTCAATTTCAAATTTGTGGATAACAACTCTATCTTAAAGCTTGAGGGTTCTCCATCTCTCTCTTGAGTGTTGGAGCATTGAGTTTCAAGTGAATCGGCTAGTAGTGCAAGCCCGATTCAAAACCTGTTTGCCATCGGGCCCGATTGAATCTAATCGGTCCACTTGTTGAGCCTCAAAAAAACCTCAATCGGTCATTATCTATGTCGATTGGATCTCATGATGAAATACATTGCAACTATGAGTATTATGATCAAATGAATTACACAACTTGCAATATATAAGCTCTTCCAAGTTCTGAATTGATGGCAAAGCATTGTGATCAATATGCCTAATAAATTTACTTTTCGGCAACATGTTAAAAAACATGATCACAACAGATAGAACCAAAGGTGAGCATTAAATTTGTAAGCCGATTTTCTTGTAGAATCGGCTTCAATGCTAACAGCGAAAAAGATTAAATTTAACACCAATCCATTTGGCCACACCTTTACAATCATCTTTCATGCGAATTAAATGTATAACAAACATCGGCATGAGCAATATTCTTCAATCTTAGCCCCGAATCATAAAACCCTGCAATTGCAAAATCTATATCTCATTCGGGACCAAGTATGAATTGAATTTAAAATAAGTAAAGCAATCCACGTATATGTATAATTCACATTAAGCATTGGGAAAAGCTTTAACTTCAACAAAACATTATCATCGGCCTTCCAATCGAAGGCGGCATGTAGGCCGATGTAATCTTGCACTTTAGTGACGAAAGATGTAGCAACCAAGGTTTTGCTCTCGATGGTTTCATCATTAGAAATACCTTTGGAAAGAGTTAGTGTGCTCTCTCTAACGCCACGATTTCCTCCTCGGACTCTTCTTGCATCTCGATGCCCACCATAGTAGTGGCGAAACTTTACGGCGGCGCGTGGAAAAATCTACAACAACGAGGAATCGGCTTAGCCGACTCGGAAGTCGTCAATGCCGATTCATGCTCAATGGCGGCAACCTCGGCCCGGCTTGGCTGCCTGCGGGTCGGCTTAGCCATCTCAAGTAAGGTGGTTGGCCTAGCCGACTTAGTTGGCTCTTTCTTATCGAAACCGCGATTGGCTATGGCTCAATCGGCTCACGAGATAAATATTGCTGCCCAACTGCGAGTTTCATTAGCACACACCCTCTTTTGGTGAAGATCTTGACACATTAATGGGCGAGGAACCAATACTCCACCTTTATGTGTGTGCTGCACCTTTTCTTATGAATAGCTTGACCGATTTGAGCAATCGGTCTTGCTGATTTTTTGTCCATTACCTCTAAAATTGTTTTGACCACCTTTTAGAATCGAGTCCAGCAATCCTTTTTTTTTGGATGATAATGCTAGTGGTTGATCTCTGCTTGTTGTTGGCGTTTCTTAACGTCCGCGAAAGAATCAAGCGTCTGATGGTATCGTTGTAGCTTTCACCCGGAAATATTCGAGGTATCGTATTTTCCACGAGGAACGGATGTACTCTCTCCTAACTAGTTAAGCCCAAGGACACACACGGCCAAAGATGGGGAGGATTAGCGAGAAGGGTCCCTACACCTTTAGGGTCTATGGTTAGCCAATCTCGAGCTACTTGTTCACCGAGCACCGCCCAGCGCCCAAGCGGGTCCGGCAATTAGCTCTACGACACGAATTAAGCGTGGGGGAATTTCAAGGGGACGGACAAGGCTTGTCACGACCAAGCCGCCTACCCCCTCAACCGTGGGATGCACCGCAAAAAGATAGAAAGCCGCTAGCCCAAACACCACATCTACGCTAGTGATTATCACTCTAGTGTTTGCCGGGTTCCCGGTCAAAGGGTTCCATCACTAGAGTCCCGACCAAGGTACAGCTATCGATCCCGCAAACAAGTAGATAAATCATGGATAAACAAAAGACAATAAAGATTATCGAACCGTGGAAGCTTACTTAGCCAAAAATCCGTTAAGGAGCCAAGTCCGAATCCACCGAGGTACAAGGTTGGGGAGACACCGACAAGTCCGGCACTTCCCGCTCTCGGCCCTTCACATCTCTCCTCCGCCGATCTCTCTACTACTAATGAAGGCCTAAGCCCATTGGAGTGAAGGAATAGAGTAGAGGGGAGAGCTCTCTTAGAGGAGAGGGAGAGACTCTTCCATGGAATGGTGTGTGTTTGCTCGGCCCAGTTCTGCGTGTTTGGTCCATTTCTCCCTTGGGCTTGATGTTCTTCAGGAATGCGCTTTCCAGGGAGGTGCCTTTTGGTACATTTTCCACTTGTTTCTTATATAAATCTGCACAATAATAATTTGGACACTACAAGTGGAAATATGTGAGTTATAAATGTATATGAGTATGATAATGTATAGTTTCACCCCCTTTATGGTAGGATGTTGACGTTAAAAATATGTAGTTGGTGACCGTCAACAAACTCCCCAAGCTTACCCTTTTGCGGCGTCCTCGAGCAAAAAGATAAGTACTTGGTTGTTGATCGGGGAGTTGCTACTATGCCGATTACATTTTGCAAGTGCGGGGGTTATAATAAGATTTTCTACTAGAGTTTGAATAAAATGGCACATCTTTTTCTCACCCTTTATTACCTTTCATCGTAGCGGGGCTTTTTAGCTTTTCTCAATGTCTTGGGCGGTTGCGGATAGAATGGTTATAATGAAAATACTTTTCATTCATCCTTTTGATCAACTTTCTCATCCGGGATTTATTTATTTAGATTATATTTGTGTTTTTTTTTTGAGAAAGTATGGGCTTTATTGCTATATATATTTTTTTGGAGAGGTGGGCTCTTCTCCCCTAGACTTTTTGTCTTTTATTTCCTCTCTTTTTTTTTTTTTAGATGTGGGCTCTACTCGCCCTCGGACACATGTCCATTTTTCATCTCATTTTTTTTTTTTTTTAGCATAGCCCATATCATTTCTCTTTTCTTTCAAAGTAGATTCCCGGATGTCAAGTCTCTCTTTTGGAACGAAATCATAGCAAATCTATTTGTACCATATCATACTTGGCAACAACTTAGACTAGATAGAGCCTATGCAACCCACATGAATCAGTTTTTTTTTTTTTTTTAGGATGAGTTTTTAGACTTAGCCACTAAACCCAAACTTTAGAGAAATTCAAATTATAAACTAGGCACAGTGAAACATAAGACAGAGCAACTATTCATCATTTCAACGAGGGACTAAAACTAAACATTTTCATAGCTCATATGTATAGGAGTGGAATTTTGTCTCCCCCCCTTTTTTTTAGTATAACTCATCATTTCATAAGATAGAGAATATAATCAAAATGTGAGATACACGTTACCTTTCTTGAAGTCCTCCCCAAGCTAGCTCTTTACTTACCTTTCATGGTTGTGCTAGCTTGTGCTTGTAAATGATTTGAGTTTTGGAGGCTCCCCAAGCTTGTCTTTTGATATCATCACAAAAAACAGGGACAAAGAACTTGGGGTTGAAAGGTTTATCTCCTCTTCTCTCATTTCTCCTCATTCTTCTCTCCCTTTCTTTTTATTATTGTTATGAAATGTGAGAGCGAGAGTTTTGCACAAACCACCGGTTGAAGAGGGAGGAGTTAATGGTAGTTGTTCGCCTCGTCCTTCTCCATCATGAATTGCTTTCGGTGTTCGTGCATTTGTGTTGGGGAGATCTTGGATGGGTGTGCTTGTATGCTTGAGAGACCTCCCCACACTTATTCTTGTACTGTTTATTTTAAACAAAGAAAACAAAACAAAAACAACAACATGGCTCTATCGGCAAGAATACCGTGGAGCTTTTATTATGAGAACTTTATTTTATTTTATTTTATTTCTATTTTACTTTATTTTTATTTGTTCACCTCATCATCACTCAAGCAAGGCTAATCATAAAGAAGCGTGTAAGCACAGCCTTGATTTATCTCCAACATAAGATACTTCCATTGACCATGACAACAATACTCTAAGATCATTAACCAAGATCCAACGCCATGTCGAATTTTTGATTAAAGGAGGTCTTTTTAACCTAAGCACCATGCTCAATTTAAAAAAGACCTATGGCTGTGCTGTGTATACGAGCTCATCCAAACTAGAGCACAAATCAAGAACACGGGAAGCATAAAGTTTTGGTTCTATGGAGACAAAAATGAGTGAATGATTTGGTGAACATTACCTTTGCATACCTGGATATTTTTACCGTCAGCATTTACGGATGAAGCATAGAAGTTGTTCTTTGCGGGTTTGCGTGATGGCTTTGTCTAGGTGTACCATAAGACTAGGCCACACACACAAAATTTGTGTGTACGGGCCATGTGTCTTGATGGTAGCGACAAAAGGATGAGAGACAAACCCATCTTGCTTGTGGAAGCAATGATGAGTGGAGTCAGGCAGCAATTTGGTATGTACCGTGACCATGCGGGGCCAACCTACTCCTCTCTTCTCTTATTGATTTTTTTTATTCTATTATATATATTTTTTTTTTTTTTTCAACAACACTCTCTCTTTTTTTCTTCTTCTCTTTTTTTTCAATCCTTTTTTTTTCAATTCTCTCTTTTTTTTTTTTCAATAACATTTTTTTTTAGCAAGGCAGGCCTGACATCATCTTTTATTCACCATCATTTTTTTATATGACGCCTTGGTGTATGGAACTTGAGGTTTTCACCATCTTTCCCCACACTTGGACTTTTGTGCAAAAGTCAAGTGTGCAAAGTCCGGTCTCCTTCTCGAAAGTGTGTTCCACCATCCATGGGCATCAATAATTTTTTTTTTGTGCTGATGTCGGCCCCATGTTTTCAAGCGTTGCATGCCTCTTTGTTCTTCTTAATCGATCTCCACCTGAAATGGTTAGCGACAAGAATACCCGAAGGTGCATACTAACTTGATAACATGCTCTTGCTTTTATTAATAAGAACAAAGGGAAACTTTTTTTTTTTTGAAAACAACAAGAGAGAATTATTTATCTTCTTTTTTTTTTTTTTTGACAGTCGGGTTATCTCCCGGTAGTGCTTTCTTTATGGTCGTAAGCTTGACCCGGGAATTCATCTTGCAGCTATGAAAGGTAGTGAAGTTCCCAGCCTCACCACTAAGAAGTTAGCGTTACGCTTAAGCTGCAAGGTTAGTGCCATCGTGCCACTACGATATCGACAAAACTTGTGATAGACGAAGACATCCACAACCATCCTCTTGAAAAGTTTGTGAACGAGGATTAAGAGAAGGTTGGGGTCCTCGTAGGGGCACGTGGTCAGAAGCGAGACAACTCTAGAGATCCAAAAAGATGAACATGTATCATGAGAAGTTTCAAATGAAAACTCGACATGCTCAACAGCAGGCTCATGCTTGGTCTCAAGAGTTGTTGCTTCGTGCATGTCCATGGCACATGAGTTCTTATCTCGACCATTGTCAAGAGCAACGTTTTGATGGCCAGAGGGACATGCATTATGTTCGAGTGAGGGCGACGAGTGCTTCGTTTCACTAAGATGCAAAAGCAATTTAGGTGAATCGAATGGAGTTTTGGTTGGGAAGATGCTTCGCCTTTGGGATTTCTAGGTGAGAGGCACAAGCATTCTTTCCCAACTTCTCATCATGGCTCTCCTCTTTAGGTTTTTCGTGAAAAAGCTTTTCGAGAGGGTAGCCTATGAGAAGATCGAAGTCGAGGATGGGATAGATATAAAAGTCTAAGCAAACCTTGGTTTCATGAATTTTTATTGGCACGGCCCTAGCAATCCCACAACATGCAAAAATGAGTCCGAATTGACCCTTGAAGAGTCTATCGGTCGAGGCTAGCGGCATATTACCCAAAAGGGTTTCCGCAAGATATTGTGACATGATATTCGCCTCTATTGTGGGGTTGTGTAGGGCATCTAAGGAATTTCCTCGTAATGAACAAAGTATGGTCGTGGAAGGTGAAAGAATCTGAATTGCTTCAGAAGAACGTTTCACCTCCATTAACCATTCTTTTGAAGGTTTCGTGTTAGAGGAAGATTCCTTAGCTGGAGCTGTGCTCCATTTGCTCCATTCGTGCCATAGAAGGTTCAAGGTTCTCCCATGATCCTCGAATTTGATCGGGAACTCCGAAGGATAAAGCATTCCTTCCTTCAGGTGTTCTTGGTTCGGGTGAGGGCTCAACAGTCGGTTCGAATGATGGTACTGGGGATGGTTCGACTGATGAGGGCTCCTCAAAACTTGACATGCCTTTGTTATGGAGGGAAGTATGTTCTACAACGGGAGAAGCATGCTTCTCTAGGATGTGCTCAAGGATTTTCCTCTGTTCCGTTGTAGGTTTGCGTAAAAACGACCCCCCGACGGTCATGTCAAGACATAGGGCAGCATCTATGTCAAGACCCGAGCAAAAGATATGCAAAAGCACACTATCGGGTAATGACAACTCTGGGCTAGCATGTATCAACATTGTAAACCTGGCCCAGGCTGCACCTATGGACTCCTTCTCATCCTGCTCGAATTCGAGGATTGTCCTTGGTAGGGTGTTGATGGGGAAAAATGCTAGACAAAAATTATCTTTGAGTTCTTTCCAATCCCCATTCAAACTTCCTACGACATTCGTGTACTATTGTTCTGCTCTCCCTAAGAGGGAAAACGGAAACAACGCCCACATGATATTTTCCTGTGTCATGCCAGGAATGCTTAGGCACGCACATATCTCCTCGAAAACTTGTAGGTGGCTACATGGGTTTTCGGTGTGGTAGCCAGAGAAGGGGTCTGCCCGAACAATGGATTTTAAATACGGATGGAGTTCATAGCCAGATGAAAGTTTTGGTTTTGAAAAAGATTTTAGCTCTGTGAACTCCTCCGTTGAAGCGAAAGGATTTTCAAAAGGATTGGTTGGCTTCATTTGAGAAAAGAAAATAAATAACTGTTTTGATTTTTTTTTTTAAATAGATAGATACGAGGACTCACTAAGTTCGAAGATAATAGCAACCGTTCCCGAGAAGCGGTGCCGAAAAGCTTGTTGACGTTTCTTAACGTCGCGGAAGAATCATAAGCGTCTGGAAATTGTCGTTGTAGCTTTCACCGGAAAATATTCAGGTATCGTATTTTCCACGAGGAACGGATGTACTCTCTCTAACTAGTTCGCCCAAGGACACACCGCGGCCAAAGATGGGGAGGATTAGCGAGAAGGGTCCCTACACCTTTAGGGTCTATGGTTAGCCAATCTCCAGAGCTACTTGTTCAATTCGGGCACTGGCCCGCGCCCAACTGGGCGAGTCCGGCAATTAGCTCTACGACACAGCCGAACGTGGGGGGATTTCAAGGGACGGACAAGGCTTGTCACGACCAAGCCGCCTACCCCCTCAACCGTGGGATGCACCGCAAAAGATAGAAAGCCGCTAGCCCAAACACCACGTCTACGCTAGTGATTATCACTCTAGTGTTTGCCAGGTTCCCCGGTCAAAGGGTTCCACCACTAGAGTCCTGACCCGAAGGTACAAAGCAATCGATCCCGCAAACAAGTAGATAAATCATGGATAAACAAAAGACAATAAAGATTATCGAGAACCGTGGAAGCTTACTTAGCCAAGATCCCGTTAAGGAGCCAAGTCTGAATCCACCGAGGTACAAGGTTGGGGAGACACCGTCAAGTCCGGCGCTTCCCCGTTCTCAGCCCTTGACATCTCTCCTCCGCCGATCTCTCTACTACTAATGAAGGCCTAAGCCCATTGGAGTGAAGGAATAGAGTAGAGGGGAGAGCTCTCTTAGAGGAGAGGAGAGACTCTTCCTTGGAATGGTGTGTGTTTGCTCGGCCCGATTCTAGCGTGTTTGGTCCATTTCTCCCTTGGGCTTGATGTTCTTCGGGGAATGCGCTTTCGGAGGGGCCTTTTTTGGTACATTTTCCACTTGTTTTTTATATAAATCTGCACAATAATAATTTGGACACTATAAGTGGAAATATGTGAGTTATAAATGTATATGAGTATGATAATGTATAGTTTCACCCCCTTTATGGTAGGATGTTGACGTTAAAAATATGTAGTTGGTGACCGTCAACACTTGTGAATGGGACTTTGAGCTTGCCCCCCGAGCCCAGAAGACTTGATGGTGATCTTGAGGCTTTCCCGATTGTCACTAGATTTTTCTAACACCACCTCACGATCCGAGATTTGCTTTCTCTTCTTAGGCTCTCTAGGCTCGCCGATCATAACATTTTTTCCAATAGTGGAATCGGCTTGCCCCGGTCGAATTAAAATGGCCGGATTATTTTTCTCCGAAATTTCGCCATCGAAGGTGCCTTCCTGCAAGGTAAAGAATGTGCATCCTCTCCTAAATTGGTCTTATCAGTTTCGGATGCCGAAGAGACCAATTTGGATTGATTGCCGAGGCAATCGGCTTAGCCGGCGAAAAGTCGGCTTGACCGATTCAAAGGCGGTAGTTGTTTCCGAAGGCAACAATCGGCTTGGCGGACTTTAAAGCCGGTTTAGCCGATTACTGAGGGAGCATGCAACTTTTCTTTCTTTCTTGTAATCTCAAGACATTTACTATAGAAATCTTCATTATGCTTTTGAACCGTTCTTATAAAATTTAACAAAGCATCTTTAAGTTCAGCAAGGTCTGATTGAGAAAATTTTGATGAATTCTTTTTGTCATGCATCGGCATGTCACGTTGTGAACTTATAGCCGATGTATATGAATGCACTGGTTGCATGTTGCTAGAATAACTAAAACTCAAAAGAATTTTCAGCACACATCGGCTCTTTGTCATAATATCCGTAATCATAACGTGTGTAATGAGGAGCACTAAGAAAACTATCAGCCGATGTGACATATCTATTACCATTATCACTAGCAACATTAACATAAGAATTTACTGTACTTGCAAAATAATTATCATGTAATATATTTGCACGTACCTTAGGTGTGGAGCGATAATACTGGGATGCAGTACCTTGATACGCCTCCATATATGTTCAGCAGAAGCTTTCAATGTCTTGATAACTTGGAGCCACAGAAAACAAGCGCAGCCAAATTTCCTTCACTCGTGGATGCAAAAAATAAAATAAAGTTTCCAACTGATCTCCTTCACGAGATGACTCTTGGAAGAGATTCGATATATATTTAATTTAATTGGCTCAACGTCACGCCTTGGCCACAGAAATCAGTATGCATGCACTGGTAATAGCCAGACAGCGGCAAACGTTGCAGCTTTTGCTATTTATGGACGAATCTTCCCAGCCTGCGTGGCTTTACTTTGGACTCCAAAGCTTGATGTACGAATCAGCGAGGCAATTACAGTCGACACAAGACCACTGCAGCAACCACGACAAAACTAATCGGCCTTAATTAGTGTCCGATTTGTATGTTGTCGGGAGGAAAAACAACGATCGATCTTCACGTATGCCAAGCTATACGTCGGGCGAACCAAATAGTAGATCAATTAAGATTATAACTAGGGCAGATAGATTCGGCTACAAATCAGTAGAGCCGAAACAATCGTCCCCAGCGGAGTCGCCAAAAAGTGTGTTGACGATAAAAACCGGTAACACACCAAAATAAGAACTAAATCGTTTCTACGTAGGGCAAGCCGAAATCGGGAATTGGCAAGCGCCTAGGGATATCCACACCTGGACCGTGTGCCTCCAACGATGAGCGCGTCGCAGCAGGACACGTCGTCGGAGGAGCCTCGTCGGGGCGCGATCGCCAAGGCACGCCGGGCGAAGTCTCTTGAAACCGAAACCCCACACGCCCGGGACGGACCCGTGGGGCGCGGCAGCTATGGGCTGCCCTAGCCGGCCTGACCGCTCTAGGGCGTTGTTGTCGTTGATCTTCCGTTCATGGCATCGGCGGCGAAGAAGAAGGAGGGAGGATGACCTACAAGCAAGACGGTAGTAGATGTGTTTTTTGTCGATTGGATGTAGATGGGATCAAATCGGCCATGAACCTCTTTATTATATAGAGGAGGGTGGTCTTATCCTTTTAGGAAATCATCAAGGACGTTTCCAATCTCCAACTCCTTCTAAAAACGCGATCAAAATTAATCGGTTTGGAGTCTCACAGGCGGGCGCGCCGGACGCCCGACGCTTCGCGGCAGACGCGTCTGTCGCGTCCTCGGACGCGGTCCAGTGCAGCCCGCGCGGCTTGCCAGACGCGGGCGACGTACGCGGCACAGAGCCTCCTACGGACAGGGGTCTGTCGCGTCTCCGCTCGCGGCATGCGACGCCTTGCATGCAGCTTACGTCTCGTATATGTGTTCCTTTCCATATTGAGCTCTGCTTGTCCACGCTTGAAGGCCATTAGCAAATAATAAATCGTATTGCACCTGGACTCTGGCTCCTTTCCTCTTTCGTATTTGCTTTTAGAAACAACGAAGGATAGCAACGTGCAGCTCCTGGACTTGTATACCATCTTATGAAGACATATGCTTGCTCATCATGGGCTAATCATTAATATGCCGAGCGGTCAGCCGTCCTAGTACGTCTTGCAGTCTATGACCCTTTCTGTATTGAATAAAACCATCTCATCATCAGGCTTCAGTCTTCACAAGATGACCCATTGCCATAGCACTCTACTATGGGACATTTTCGGGTGTCAACACCTACACCGTCTATGGTTTTGAGAAACCAGAAGGGGGTTATGGTAAAGGCTTAATGCGTAGGCCCAAGGCACCGGAACCCCGTTCACCTCCACCAGGTGTTAGAAGGTTTAGGAGCCCACCTCGCATCACTAGGCCAGTTGGGCATTATCAGAGCAGCGACGAAGAAGATGAAGAAGTAGAGCAATCACCAACTGCGCTGTTGATCAAATATGAAGCTCTTAGGGACCTCTACTGGCTTACCCAGGATGAACTAGACGTCACTAGGCAAAGAATTAGCAACCTACATGAAGATAAGGAAATAGAAACGTTTAGGTTCAATAACAAAGTGGCTAAACTAGCTGAAGCAGCTGGGGTGACCTATGTTCCTAGTTAGAGCGCTAGAAAAATTTTCCTTTCTAACATCAGGCATAGTTTTTTTTCCCTTCATTTATTTATTTCCCTATTTATGAATGTAATGCCTAATGAATAAAGTTCAAATATTGGAATATTTTATTGGCACACTTGTCCCTTTCCGCCTCTTGTGTTATATCTATATAAAGGAACAAGTGTGGGGAGAGGCCCGCGCGTTCACTACAGCAAGGTAAAATTAAAAATTTAAATTCCTTTAAGCCTCTCCTCAACAAAAAAAAAAATTATGACTCCACCTCTATGTCTCACAAATGAATATCGGTCAGCATATATTTTATTCCTTACTAAAAACCTGTGCTTTGATGAGCAACTTAATTTAGAGAACCCATTTTGTCTAAATAATTGCACTTTGAGATATAGTAGGATGACTTGAATTTTACTCTCCCTTGCAATAAGACTTGGATTTATTTTAAAAAATTCAAATAAGCATGCTCCTGGTTCGATCTAGACAAAATTACGTACCAAAAAGCCTGAATTACAGTTACATATCCATAAATAGCTATTTGCTTTGTATTGAGTTTTGTCGTCGTTCTGAGATCATTGTTGAGAGAGTTTTATACTCCTAAGATCGAAATACACATGCACCCACCAAATAAAACCAATTCTTACACTAAGAATTGTGCACAACATGCATCTTTTCCATCCACCAAAAAAGAATCACTCTTGTCCTGATCATGTCATTTCTCGGACATATTTCATATGCCAAAGAGAATAAGATATGGGCTATCTAAAAAAAAAAAGAGAAGATATATATATATATATATATATATATATATATATATATATATATATATATATATATATATATATATATATATATATATATATATATATATATATATATATATATATATATATATATATATATATATATATCTCCATGCTAAAAACATGAGAGAAAAAAATGGACATGTGTCCAATCAAATAAAAGATGGCGTGCCAACGAAGCCTACCCAAAATATATAAATAATGTCTAGCAAAATAGCCCATAATCTTTTATTCAAGGCATCACCACTTAAAGGAGAATCATAGTACAATAAGAGTGACAAGAATTATATATATGTATCCACCACCTCATATTCCCCACACTTGCACATTTCGATCTGGGAATATGACGCTTCCCTGCTAAGATCCGGAGCTTGACCCGACAATATATACAAGGTAAGTATGCACTTTGTCATTTTCCCAAAGATCTTTAGAACCCCACATAAATATTAGGATGAGAGAGAGTGACAAAGATAAGAGTTTTGGGGGGAACCAATCCACATATATGAGCGACTCATGTGAGAATCAACCATGGAACAATGCTGATTTTCTTTTCAAAAATTTAAAAACCAAGTCTGTGCACAAGGGTAGAAGTAAAAAGATAGGAATCCAAGCTGTTCCATTGTTTAATTATTCAAGATAATTTGGTAGCTACCTTGAATGCTCACAAAGAAGGTGAAGTTTGGAATAATCTTTATGCTAACTTTGAATTTCATACTTTTTAGGTTTAAACCACTTGGTCCTACAGTTTACTCGAGGGCGAGTAAAGACTAAGTGTGGGGGAGTTGTTGGCGGTCAAAAATCAATCATCTTATACCGCCAACTTAGTCTAAAATATAAAGAGATAGCCTGTTTTGATCATATAAACCTTTGCTATTTACCTAGTTCCACTTGTATTTGCGAAAGTATGTTTTGTAGGTGTAAAGATGGAAACGCGCCAAATACAGGTGAAAGCGCACTTTGCAAAACTATGTTTTGGAACAAGAGAAACGCATAAGCGGGCCAATTCCGACACGAAGTGGACCAAAGCACCATCGGGGGACTCAAAGTATAGTGGGCCACAAGACAACACGCAAAGAACGGGCACGAGACGGGCCAAACACGGGGCCTACCGCCACAGGCCTAGCTCCGTTCCTACCGCGCCTTGTCTCCCGACACGTCCCTCGGAGGAGTAGCGGTGGTTGCATGAGGTGCTTTTCGGAGTTGGCGCGAAAACTCCCGCCAAAAGCCCCCGGAAACCTCCTTCTTCAACCTATTTAAAGGGCCTCACACCCCCCTTCTCAAAGCATCTCATTTCTTAGGGAAAACACTTCATAGCACACACTTAGAGTAGAGTAGGAGCACTAGTTCCGATCAGAAGGGAGTGAGAGAGGAAAGAGTAGGAGAAAAGAGGAGTAGCGACCCCCTCTACCTCGTGTACGCCCGACTTGGCATTCGTACACTCAGTGGACGGAGTGCCGAATCTGTCGGCTCCCGTCTCCATACTTGTACCTCTGTGGATCATCATTATTACTTGGAGTAAGAGATCCATGTTTTATCTTCAGCTATCATTCTTAAGTTCACGTTATTGTTCTCTCTGTTGAGTTTACGGGTTCATTGTTTACCTTTCGGTGAATGCTCTAGTAGAGAGACCCTGATGAAGACGAGATACCCTGGCCAACACTAGAGTAGTGATAAATAGTGTAGACGTGGTGTCTAAGTTATAAATCACCCTCGTTTGCTGTGCAATCCATAGTAGTGAGGTAGGGGATAGGTGGTGATAGCCCTGTTCGCCCACTGTATTCCTCCACATCCGGTTGCGGAGTAGAGCTGTAGGCCGGCATCACTTGGCATACCAGGTGCGATCTGGTGCCCGAAGTAACACTCACAGAGCTGAAGTTAACCTGACTTAGTCTAAGTACTGAAGTAAAACATCACTACCCACGTTCACCTCCTTCATCTTTCTTTGGATAACTAGATAGAATAGACTTAACGCCCGTTCCCTGTGGAAATTACGATACCCTGAACACTTCCGGGTGAAGTGCTACAATGGTACTTTCTGTGCACTTGCGGATTATCCTGCTTACGCTAAGAAATACCAACACTGACATGGGCCCACGTTGGTTGGCGTGGGTCCCTTCCATGTGGGCCTTAGTGCAGTCTTTGGATATGTTGGTCCCACTGTCGATTTCTACGTCTTATGTTTGTAACTTGCTGTGACATTTATTTTGTACTAACACGATCCATGTGACGTATTGACAGACCAATTAGGTGCCTCCTCTTATTCTCCCACGGATTGGTGACATGGCAAGTGACATGGCACGTCCGTGGGCCGAAGTGCACAGGTAGGCCGAAGTGGGTTTTGTGGCCAAATGACTTCAGATTTTGTGTGGAAGCGTCATAGGACATGGTGATCATGATGGTGATAGTACATTGTCCAATTGCCATACTTGGAGCATCGACTGGATGGCGACAAAGTGTGTCATTTCAGTCAGATTTCCTCTGGATTCACATCTGCATACAAATAATGACATCTACATGTGGAACTAGGTTATTTGCATAAGAAATCATTATTTATATGAATGTTAGCTTCCAAAAGGAGTACTTAGTTGACGGTTTGTCTATGTGAAAACAGGGTATGCTCAAGCTCTACAGGCAAATGGCGTGTCTTTTCGTAGACCAATTGGAATGGTGAAATGCCAATGGGTGTCTTGTAAGATGTCCTGTATGCCCACAGTGCATTAGGTAGCTAGTCTTTCCAACCTTTACCCATTGCATTGACTGTCTTCTGCAGGATATTTTTGATTTGTTTATTGGATGTTTTAGCTTGACCACTTGTTTATGGGTGGTATGGTGTGGCGATGTTGTGCCTTGCTCCAAGTTCGCATAGAAATGCTCTAAATCCTTTGTCTGTGAAGTGTGATCCTTTGTCACTTATCACCATGCGTGGTGTTCCAAAGCAAGGGAAGATTATCTCATAGAACATCTTTTTGGCGTGTTTGGAGTTGGTAGCTCGGCATGGCAGAGCTTCAACCCACTTGGATATGTAGTCAACGGCAATGAGAATGTATTCACCGTCATGGGACTTTTGGAATGGTCCCATGAAGTCAATGTCCCAAACATCAAAGATTTCCACTTGCATGTTGAAGTGAAGGGGCATGGCATTGTGAGACGTGATGCCACCTTGCGGTGACACTTGTGGCATCGTCTGATGAACTCTTTGGTGTCGTCATACATTGTTGGCTAGAAGAATCCACCTTTGCCGGATTTTGGCTTGTGTGCGGAACACTCCATAGTGGCCTCTATACGGTGCTGGATGGCATTTCTTGATAATTTGGTGCCCTTCCGCCATTGGTATGCATCTTCTTAACAAGCCATTGTTGGTGTTTCTTAGCAAAAGCAGGAAATCCGCAAGTGCATGGAAAAACCGTTGTAGCACTTCACCCAGTTGTAAGCAGGGTATCGTATATTTCATGAGGAATGGATGTGTAGAGAGTTCTCTAAACCGAGTCTCCCTTGAGCAAGATAGGATAACTATGGGTTGTGAGGTCTCTTATAGGCAGATGATCTTAAGACAAGATAACTTGGTTACTATAACCTTACTTCAGGCACCGGCCAACGCACAAAACTAGATAGCTTCTGGCAATTTTCTCTACGTCATACTCGAATGTGGGGGGGGGGGGTGCAAAGGATGGACAGGGCTGTCACCACCTACTTCCTACCCCTCAACCGTGGAGCATGAGGCAAACGGTAGGTAACCACTAACTCAAACACCACATCTATGCTAGCGATTATGACTCTAGTGTTGGCCAGGACCTTCCGCCAGAAGTTCCACTACTAGAGTTCCGCCCCGAAGGACAAACTATCAATCCGACAAGATTATGATAATAAAGGTATATTGCTTAAGATAAATACGCCAAAAGATAAACACGATCTTCATACCCCAAATGATAAGTTGATCGTAGAGGTACAAGCGTAGCGGGGGCCGACAAGTCTGGCACTCCAACTACTCGAGATCCACGGCATGCCGAGCTCACAAGTAGAAGAAGACAATTCTTCTTCTAGCTTTCCCTCTCTCACTCCCTATTCTATTTACAAAGGAGGCACTCTACTTTCTTGCTCACTTGTGTTGTATCTTGACTTCTTGTTCTTTGTTGTGAAGGATGGAGCCTCCTTTTATAGGGAGAGAGGAGGGGGGCCTTCGCACATTTCTCCCTCCCTTCATAATGTGGCAACCGACCTCAAAACGTCGGTTTGGAGGTGCACTGATCCTGGCCACCACTGTTGCCGACCTTCTGAGCAATAATGTGACCGACTTGCCAAAGCTAGGCCCGGTTGGTTAGAGCCCTGGCTCGGCCATGCCCGCCAGAGGCCGATGGCACCCGCCTTTGGTCGGGCGAGGCTCGGCTTGGTGCAGGCCATGGCCCATGTCATAGCTCGGTCGGTTTTGGCCCGTATGTGGACTTTTCTTATTATTTTGCTTGCTTTGCTTTTGGGCCAAATTCAAATATATGTTTTGTTTCATATTTTCCTTCATATTTGGCCCAATTTGAGTGCTTTCCATGGTAGACCTACAAAACAAGTAAACTCACCAAAACTTGTGGAACTGGTTAGTATGAATCCCTATTTCTATTGTGTTTGGTGGTTTTTATGCTAATGTTGGCAGTGTTTTGTATGCAGTTGGTTACCGCCAACAAGCTCCCCCACACTTAGTCCTTTGCTCGTCCCCGAGTAAAGGTGTGAAGGACTAAGTTGGTTCAAGCTCCAAGATGTTAACCTGCATACAAATTATTCTAGGCTCCACCTATTTTGTGAGCATTCCGGGTGGCTACCAAGTCATCTTGGGTAATTGAATGATGAAATAGCTTGGATTCATATCATCTTACTCTACTCATGCTCATAGACTTGGTTGTTTTTGTATTTTTGCAAAGAAAAAGCATTGCTCCTTGGTTGATTCTCTCAAGAGGTCTCTCAAATATGTGGCTTGTTTCCTTACCAAGGCATCTCTTGTTTTGCCTTCTTACTCATCCTATCCTATATAGGCTTCTTATCTGGAGTTTTTGGATTGGATGGTAAATGATGCGTACTCAACAACAACAACAACAACATAGCCTTTAGTCCCAAGCTAGTTGGGGTAGGCTAGAGATAAAACCCATATGAAACAAGTATAAAAGAACGTAAAAAAAAGGCAGAAGACAAAAAGGTAAAGATAGGGTAGATAGAAAAAGAAACAAAGGTCATGGTTCAGGCACGCTGATAGTTAGCCTCCATGCGCTCCTGTCCATAGCTAAATCCTTGGAGATATTCCACTCCTTAAGGTCTCTCTTAACCAACTCATCCCAAGTCAGTCTAAGTCAACCTCTACCTCTCTTTACATTATCTACCCGCTCTAAAAACCCCACTACGCACCGGCGCCTCGGGGAGCCCTCCATTGAACATGTCCAAACCATCTCAACCAATGTTGGATTAATTTCTCCTCTAGGAGCCACCCCCCACCCTATTCTGAATCTCTTCGTTCCGAACTCTATCCCTTCTTGTATGCCCGCAAAACCAATGCAACATACGCATCTACTTTACACTCGATTCTTTGGACATGTCTCCTTTTTGTAGGCCAACATTCAGCACCATATAGCTCAGCATTTTTTTGGGCGTACTCACCTTGCATATTTTGCGGGTCAAGCTCTGGATCCTTGGAGGGAAGCGTCATACTCTTAGATCGAAAAGTGCAAGAGTGTGGAATGATATATGATTATATTTTGGACACTCCTTTAATTCATGATGCTCTCTTTTGGATGCATGCTTGTTTTCGAGAAAGAATGGGCTATTCTTTTTCTTCTTTCTTTCTCTCTTTTTTTTTTGGGCAGGTTCTGATTTTCATGTCATCTTATTTGTTTTGGACACATGTCCATTATGCTTTTGGCATAATATTCTTTTTTCTTTTATAGCCCGTATCTTTTGTTTTTGCATGAGAGAGACAATCATGATGAAAAATATATGGAGTGATTATTTGGTGGATGGAGTGGTGCATGTTTGTGCGCAATTCTCAGTGTGAGAATTGGCATGTATTTGTGGATGTACGTGTATTTTGATCTTTGGAGCATGAAACTTCTCTCAACATAAATCTCGAGAACTTGACAAAATGCAATGCAAGAGAGCAACTATTTGTGGAAGTTTATGTCAAGAGCTATTAGGCTTTTTGGTAGGCATTTCTTTAATCAACAAGGAGCATGCTTATTTTTGGATTTTTTGAAAAGATAAGTATCAAGTCTTATTGCAAGAGAGAGCAAGTTTCAAGTCATCCTACTATATCTCATAATCCAATTACTTAGATGAAATGGGATCTCAGTTATGTAGTTGCTTCACAAAAGTGTAGGATGTTAGCTAGGAATAAAATGTATGCAAATTATGTATCAATTGGTCGACTAGAGATGGAGCATTTCATTTTTAGTTCAGATTTATTTTATCTCTTACATATATGAAGAGGAGAGACAATCCACAAATCAAGGTACAATTGATGTCATGTTTTGCATACCTTTTGATTTGTGGAAGCGTAATCTCCCCACACTTGTTTTTATACCTATCTTTTTATTTTATTTTCACATAAGGAGACAAAAACAAGTGGAGACATACTTATATTCCAACAAATGTATTCTTTTATTGAATTATAATAAATTTCATACAATAGGTGCATGTTGAAATTCAAACATGATTGGAAAGGGAAATGCTAAAAATAAAAAATTGATGCGCCTAATTTATTTGGAGGAGGAAGGTGGCGCTCTAAAAAGGTCCTGATTTTTCTACAGCGTGTCCCACTCCTATATCCTCTGCGGTCTCGGATAAAACTTCGAAGAAGCTAGTGTGAAGAGATTCTATCTCTTCTTTTAGATGGATATTGGCTGTGTGACTTTTCTGCCAACCTTCCTAAGAGAGGATGGATGAAACTAGAAAGCTTAGTGATCCTTTTGTATAGGCTTTCGGCCGTTGGTCCCTCATCCTTTTTAGGCTCATCATCTCCGAAAGAATCCGGTAGGTTGCCCCCTTACTTGTGGTCTAGGAACCTTCTTGGCCATAAGTCCTTTCCCTCTTCCTTCATTGGGTGTGTCCACACCTATCACGGTGTAAGGAAAGCTTGGGTTGGTGTTGCAGAAGAAAGATGCGGCTCTTTTGCTTGGTCCAAAGAATATCGTGGCCAGGTCGCTTGCCGCCCATGGTGTTTGTCCTCCTTGGTTGTGCTTCTTTCCTTGGAGGTGGTAGGATAGCAAGTGGTGTTTGTGGGGTATTCTCTCTCAAGATATTTTTTTAGCAAAGCTCAAAGCTTTTGCATGATCAAAGGGCACAAGAGCTTGGTGGCTATGGCTTATGTTGCTAGTTGTGTATGAGAGTGAGGGGAGAAGAAAGGCCAAGACCTTGAGGTGAGCTTTGAATTTTCGTGTAAAGCATCATCAAGCTCGAGGATTTCATGTTTTAATAATAGAAAATGATAAAAGGATTTTTTAAACATATGTGTATTTTCAGGATATGATAAAATCAGCATGAAATTCAGTGAGGGCATTATGCTAAATATGATAAATCAGCATGTTTAGTAAGAGTTATTTATTTATTTTATTATTGTTAATATGGGTAATATTTTTATGGCAATATTAAATCAATTCTATCAAGCTCATGTTTAAAATCTAGAGAAGGCTCAAAAGAAAAGTTTGAGGCGTTGACCATTTACCTTGGAAATTTTTCCGTCGTCATCTTGAGGCTCAAAGAAAAGCTTTGTCGCCATTGGTGAATTCTTTCATTTTGATCCATTGGTTGTGCCATCTTTTTGTTTTTCTTTATATAATTTGGCACTTGTGATAAGCCTTCTTGTGCCATTCTTCTAGCTCAGATATTTGCTTTTGTCTGCGTTTCTTCCAGCTAGTCCAGCATCCATGTTCCACTTCTTTATTGCCCAACGAGCTCGATGTTCAAGTTCCACCGGTAAATGGCGTGTTTTACCATATACCGGTTGGTAGGGTGACATCTTGATGGGGTCTTGTATGCTGTCTTGTATGCCCAAAGTGCATCAGGTAGCTTGTTTTTCGAACCTTTCCCCATTTCGTTCACCGTCTTCTACAGGGATGCTTTATTTGCTTGTTTGATGTTTTTCGCTTGTTCGCTTGGTTGCGGGTGATAAGGGGTAGCAATGTTATGTCTGGCACCAAGCTCTCTCAAGAATGCTCTGAATGTCTTGTCCATGAAGTGGGATCCTCCATCACTTATCACCATGTGTGGTGTTCCATGAAGGGGGAGATCACTTCATGGAACATCTTGCGGGCATGTTTGGGGTCAGCAGCTCTGCAGGGTAATGCCTCTACCCACTTTGACACGTAGTCAACGGCAACCGGGATGTACTCGCTGTCTTGAGATTTTGGGAATGGGCCCATGAAATCAATGCCCCACACATCAAATATTTCTATTTGAAGGTTGTAGTGAAGGGGCATTGCATTGCGAGCAATGATGTTGCCCTGACACTGGCAGTTATAACATCTTATGAATTCTTTTATGTCTGCATACATCGTTGGCCAGAAAAATCCGCACTGCCTGATTTTTGCTTGGGTGCGGAATACTCTGTAATGGCCTCTGTATGGTGATGAATGACATTTCTCAATGATTTGCATCCCTTTAGCTTTTGGTACGCTGAGGGATTAACTTCGTTCTTAGCATTTTCAACTACCATCATCACTACAAGAAATCTGTCTTTTTATGACAAAATTCCTCGTGACGAGGCCTGATTTTGTCATATAATGTACCATAATATGACACAAAATTAAAGGTCATCATAAATTGATGGGAGCCAGAACCATTTATGACGACATTGTTTCTTGTGTCACATAAAGGTACCAAGTTTTGTCACAAATTGTCACGCACCATGAGACGATTGACATCTATGTTTTTGTGACTCCAGGACCGGGCTTTATGTGACATTTTTGCAGCGTCACCTTAAGTTATTTCAAAAACTACCGGCCCCAACATCAATATAAACCTTGCAGGTGGACCCTACCACTTTGTGTTGACCACTTTCATTTCCCCATCTCCTCGACCCCCAACTGAACCTATATATGCACAATATTTTTATATTTTTATATTTTTTTGCATGATCTGATTCTAACAAAAGAATGAAAATAGAAAGGGTCAATTGCAAAACTGCCCCTATTTTGGGCTCCAATTCAGCGTTGCCCTCTTTTTTTAACTTTGCATATTTGCCCTCATTTTTCAAATCCGAAGCTTCCACTTGCCCTTATTCTGTGAAGTGAAGCTAACAGTGTTAAGTGGAGGTAGAAAAGACACAAATGTCCTTGACTGGATGGGCCCCACTTGTCAGCTTCATCCCTAACCTCCGCCACGCCGCGCACCGCCTCCCTCAAGGCTCGGCAGCGCGCGCCCGCCCGCCGTGCAGTCGCGCCTCCCCCATCCACCACACGCAGGCCCGAGCTCTAGCTAGCCGCGCCAACCTGCGCTCCATCGGCCGCCTCTCGGGTCGCAGAGGACGCCCGCCCGCCCGTTGGGACCGCCCGCCCACGCCCGGCCGCTCCGCATCAAGGGCGTGTGTGGAAGACGCGTCGGGTCGGGTGGACGGGATACGGGAGGATGGGCGGAGGTGTGTGTTTTTGGATAAGGGGCAGTCTTGTCTTTTTTATTTTTCTCTTTTTTCCAAACATTTATTTTGTGCCCATTATTTATCACCAACTCACAGTGTTCACAAAGAGGGGCAGATGGCTCCTTCAATTTTTGAAAAACGAGGGCAAATCTGCAAAGTTAAAAAAAGAGGGGCAAACACGGAATTGGAGCCTAAAACAGGGGCAGTTTTGCAATTGGCCCAAATAGAAAACTATGTATGGCGTATAGGGATCGAACCTGCCACCTTCGAAATGAAAGGGAACGAGCAAACCAATAGGATATGCAAGCTTTTTGTTATTTTTTGATTATTTGATCAGTTTAAGATTTTATTCCTGATTTTAACAAAATGAAAGAAAATACAAAAACTTTGTCTCGAGCAGGAATCGAACCCAACACCTCGTATAGAAGAACGATGAATCATACCACCACACCATTCGGTTCTTTGTGATGCAAATGGTTATTTTTCCCTTTGTCTAGCCTATACACGTGGATGTTCCAAGCGAACCCAGCATTGAGCCACGTAGATTTTTTTTTTTAATCCTAGAAAATCAAGCACATGAACACAAGGCTTTTTCTTTTTTTAATCTATACTCAAAACTTATAACTAGTCGTTCTCCAATTTACTAACTCCAAATGGGATGATTTTTTCCCTAAATTTTTCTAAAATCATTATCAGTCAAGTTAATATATTGATTTTGGTAATATTTTTATGTGACAATGTTTTACCAATTTGAATTTTGAATTTAAAAAAAATGATGACACATGGGTAGCAAATTTCTACACTTTTCGATTTAAAACCATCTAGAGTTTCAAAAACTAGCGCTTACATGCTATTTTTAAAATAATCAAAGTTTGACTTGGTCAAACCTCTCACAAACGGAGCACTAAATGACCTCTATTTGAAAACTTTTGAATACCAGAGGTGTTAGAACTCATCAAGATCTACACTTTTTGTATAGGTCATTTTTTCTATTTAAGAAAGTGTTCAAAAACACTAGTCGTAAAATCATATATCTCACAAAGAGTTTATGAAACACCGTGAGAGACTAGTGGTTTTAGAACTACACTTTCCGAATACTTTCTCGGATGCAAAATGACCTAAATAACAATTGTAGATCTTGATGAGTTATAAATTTTTGGTATTCATGACTTTTGAATTCAAGACCGTCTAGGGCTTTGAAAAACTCGTCCTGAGCCGTAAAAATTTTAAAATTCAAAATTCAAGATGTCAAAACTTTGAAAAATGAAAAGTTGACTCTAATACCAAATGTAGATCTTGAAGACTTCTACAAAACTCGTATTCAAAACTTTTGATTTAAAATCAGCTAGTGTTTTGAAAACTCGACTCGAAGGTGTCATTTTTAAAATAATCAAAAGTTTGACTTAGTCAAATCTTGGTCACACAGAGGACTAAATGACCTCGGCTGAAAAAACTTTTTGAATACAAGGGTGTTAGAACTTATCAAGATCTACACTTTTGTATAGGTCATTTTTCCATTTAAGAAAGTGTTCGAAAACACTAGTCGTAAAATCATATATCTCACAAAGAGTTTATGAAACTATGTGAGTGACTAGTGATTTTAGAACTACACTTTTCGAACACTTTCTCAGATGCGAAAATGACCTAAATAATAATTGTAGATCTCGATGAGTTATAAATTTTTGGTATTCATGACTTTTGAATTCAAGACCGTCTAGGGCTTCAAAACTCGTCCCCGAGTCGTAAAAAAATTTAAAATTCAAAATTCGAGATGTCAAAACTTTAAAAATGAAAAGTTGACTCTAATACCAAATATAGATCTTGAAGACTTCAATAAAACTCGTATTCATGACTTTTTTAATTTGAAATCAGCTAGTGTTTCAAAAACTGGCTCGAAGGTGCCATTTTTAAAATAATCGAAGTTTGACTTGGTCAAGCCTTGGTCAAACGGAGGACTAAATGACCTCTACTGAAAAACTTTTGAATACAAGAGTGTTTTGTCACACCCATTTTAAGAACAAAAGTGGATGTATAAATATCTTATGTGCGCCGAAATGTCACACACATAAGCCGACAAATGCATAAAAAGTACCATTGTTTGTGCTTATTACATAGAGATTAAACATTCTTTTACAAGTCTCAACATAAATAAAAAAACATCTAAGGCAACTCTCAAGCGCAAAGAGCTCCACCACAGGGACCGGGTTGGTAGTTGACATCAAGTCTAGTACTCATCACAGTAGTCCTCATTATAGTTCTCATTCCCGCCTTGATCTAATGATGTAATTATAGCAAGGGTAAGTACAAACGTATTTAGCAAGAATAGTTTAAGTATTTACATACCTATGAACCATGATCGATTATAACATAAGTGATGTAAAGCATAAAAACAGTTAACATGAACAATTAATAAACATTAGTCATCATCCTTAGTGCTATGGTTCCAGGGCCGCCCGTGACCTTGGGCAAGGCTAGTATACCGGTTTCTCAAACTCTGCGCAGGGTGTACACTTTCACTATGAGTCGTGATTCTCGAATGCATGGGTTTATAAGGTCCACACACCAGCAACCACTATGAAGCCCTCAAAGGTTCTTCTAACAAACTAGGGCGCTAATTGCCGAACATAGGACCCACCCTTCCTATGTGGCACATAACTCTCGGCCTATACTACATATTACGGGATAGGGGGCATACTATATCCAATTCTCAGACTTGCCAACTTGCTAGAGGAATGATCTCTAAGGAACTAAAGTTAGAGCCATGTAACCCTCATAGATGTACTGTAATACCCGGATTCGCTAAAGCAGATAAATCCCTTTGTTATTAAGAGTCATTTTAATGTTCATGGCAAAACATACGTTAAGTCATATGATCATGTTTAACATAAAGTAAGCAATTCCTAGCTAAACTTGCCTTGATCAAAGGAGTGCTGCTGCTGGTCCTGGTCTTCAAAATACTCTTGGTCACCCGCGAATTGCTCACCGCCTACACCGATCATCAAGCAACAACATACAATCGCTCCATGCCATCACACACGAAGCAAACAAGAGATAATATGAGAACAGTACACCAACAGCAAGGAAATAACTTAAAAAGGTTACAAAACTAAAGTACGGATCACTACGATCACATAGACGCGAATTTCACCGAAAACGGATTTAAAACGATGAAGATATGCAATTTACAAGGTTTACATGAATAAACTAATAAACTAAATATGATCACGAAATTTAAAGTTTGTAAACCTACTGTACAGAGGCATAAGCACCTAGATTACGAAATTACGAATCTAACGAAATTTGAACGAACTAAAACGGATTTAAAATGAGAAAGATATAAGCATTTGAATAAAATGGCAATTCTGTAAATAGACTGAAATCAGAATTTCTGGTTTTAAAGTCTGCAGGGACCTAGATGCAAATAACTATAGACGACAGGGACTCTTTAACAAGATTGCCACGAAGGGGTATCCGCGATTCTGGATCGTTAGATCACGGATCGACGGCCGAGAACAGATCGGCGAGTCCAGCAGAGGAGCTCGCCGGGAAGACGACATCCGCGGCGGCGAACATGGCCGGCGACGAGGGAGCTCGCCGGCGAAATTGGAACGGGCGCTACAGACCTCCGTTTTCCACGAGACTTGAACCAAATGAAAGAGGAGGAGATGGGGATCTCACCTAGCGCAACAGGGAGGTCCGGGATGGCTCGTGGTCGGCGTACGGACGAGAGGGCCGACGGCTCCAAACCTGCGAAGTCCGGCGACTCCGAGTGAGCGATACAGTTCAAGAAAAGGAAGTCGGGCGGCACCGCCGAGTTCGCAAGGACGAGACGGTGCTCGGCACGGGCCTTACTACGAAGAAGATTGGCGGGAACGACGAATCGACGGCGGCCTCGTCGGATGTCCGCCTGGGATTCCCGGCGGCTGTACTTGGCGAGTTGAGGAGTCAGGGCGAGTGCGAGTGCGGCCAAAAGAACGTCGCGGCGTTGGCTGCTCTGCTTAAGTAGGCACAGGCTCACGAATTCAAGGAAAGGCTGCAAGTATGGAAACGCTCGCGGCATCAACGGAGCCGGCGTTCGGTTCGACTCGCACGGGGAAGGTGAAACACGACACGTGAGCTGCGCGTGCGTGCAGCTTCAGCTGGTCTGGCTGGCGAGTGGCCTGGCGGCCCAAGAGCAAGGAGCTGTCATGGCAAGCTGGGCCGACGCTAAACGGAAATAGAAACGGCCAAGGCAAAAAGGAGTGCCCACGTCGGCCAAATCAAGGTAGCAGGCCAGCGGGCCAGGGACAAGGTGCAAGACCACCTCGGATGGATTCCAGAAAAGAGAAATAAACAAAATAGAGTGCCTTTTCTTTTTATTCAAACAGATTTCAAATATCATTTGCAAAAGAATTAGAAAACAATTTCAAGTTAAACCAAAACCAGTCATCACAATGAAAAATATGCTCCAGCATGTATGCATCATCATGTAGCTAAGCCTTATATTTGATTTTAATTCATAAAAATTATTATGTTACTAGATTCAATGCATCACATAAAGACATAAATAAATCAATTTTCCCTATTTCAAAAACATGCAAAATTTTGGGTGTTACATGTTTGAACTTATCAAGATCTACACTTTTTGTATAGGTTATTTTTCTATTTAAGAAAGTGTTCGAAAACACTAGTCGTAAAATCATATATCTCACAAAGGGTTTATAAAACTCGTGAGAGACTAGTGATTTTAGAACTACACTTTCTGAACACTTTCTCAGATGCAAAAATGACCTAAATAACAATTGTAAATCTCGATGAGTTATAAATTTTTTTCGTATTCATGACTTTTCAATTAAAGACCGCCTAGGGCCTCGAAAACTCGTCCGGAGTCAGTAAAATATTCAAAATTCAAAATTCGAGATGTCAAAACTTTGAAAAATAAAAGTTGACTCTAATACCAAATGTAGATCTTGAAGACTTCTACAAAACTCATATTCATGACTTTTCAATTTAAAAATCAGCTAGTGTTTCATAAACCGCTCGAAAGTGCCATTTTTAAAATAATCAAAGTTTGACTTGGTCAAACCTCGTCAAACGGAGCACTAAATGACCTCGGCTGAAAAACTTTTTGAATACAAAGGTGTTAGAACTTATCAAGATCTACACTTTTTTGTCTAAATTATTTTTCTATTTAAGAAAGTGTTAGAAAACACTAGTCATAAAATTATATATCTCACAAAGAATTTATGAAACTCGTGGAGAGACTAGTGGTTTTAGAACTACACTTTCTCGAACACTTTCTCAGATGCAAAAATGACCTAAATAACAAATGTAGATCTTGATGAGTTATGAATTTTTTGTATTCATGACTTTTCAATTTGAGACCGTCTAGGGCCTCAAAAAACTCGTTCGAGTCAGTAAAAATTTAAAATTCAAAATTCAAGACGCCAAAACTTCAAAAAATAAAAAGTTGACTCTAATACCAAATATAGATCTTAAAGAGTTCTACAAAACTCGTATTCATGACTTTTCGATTTGAATCCAGCTAGAGTTTCGAAAACTAGCGCGAAGGTGCCAATCGTTGAAATTTAAATGGTTCAATCCAAATTTCGAATGAGGAAATGACCAAAATAACAATTGAGTTGTACAATTTTTTCTGTTACTCACTTTTTCGTTCAAAATCATTTGCTGCTCTAAAAAAATGCCTATATCATTAAAAATTTGAAATTATAATAAATAATAAATAATGACAAATATTGAGATAAAGTAGCTTAGCCTCAACCGTTGGATGGATTCGCCTGCCCCTGAAAGCTGAAGAATCACGTGCTCCCGTGCTCAAATGGCCCACACGTAAGCGAGAGATGGCGAAAAATTGGCGCTGAAGGGAAGCGCGCCGCGCGGGATTAAAAACCTGTACAGACCAAATTAAAAACCTGTACAGACCAAATTCTACCGCCCCAGGGAGCCTATCCACGTCACTGTAATTGTTTGATTGGTTCCCCTTCGTCCCGTCCACTTCTCATTGGCTGCCTCCGATTCACCCACAGTGCTCCTGCCCCGTGGTTGGCTACAATGATATCTTATCTAGGTCCTTCTTCTTCTTCGAAATCTCATCCCAAATTATCCAGGCCCTCCTTGAACAGTAACTAGGTTCGATTTTTTTTTTCGCTTCGGTCCCCAAAATATGAAAATCCTACGTTCGAAGAAGAGAAAATTCTGAAATCGGCTCACTTTTACACTTACCCGCCCGCCTCCGCTCTTTTACGAAACCCCTCGCCTCAGCCAACGAATATATACCGCCTCTCCTTCTCTTCTCAGCAAAAAAAAAAAAAAAAAAAAAAAACTCCTCTTTCTCCCGTCGCTCCTTCCCTCTCCCTCTCCGTCCCAACGCGGGCACGCGGGCAGGGCGGCTGCGGCGGCAAAGGACGGCTTCCTCCTCCTCTCCCGGCGCGTCGCCCTCTTCCTCCCCCCCCTCCATCCCCATGGCTTGCCCTCCTCTCGCTCTCCCTCTCCCTCCCTGTCCCGCTGTACAAAACCCTAGGGCCTCAGCTGCACCGCGAAGTGCCAGAGCAAAGAAAATGGGGAAATCAGCTGCAGCTGCTGCCGGAGTACCAGTGTGCCGACCATGGTTGCCGCCACCTCCCCCCGCGGCACGTCGTTGACCCGCCCTGCTCGTTCGTGGGCACTGTGCCTACAGTTTCCATGGTACCCTCTTTTGTTCTTGTGATTTTCTTTTCCTAAAATTTTTTTTGAGCTATTTTTGAGTTACAACTGCGTAGAAAGTTTTGCTTCGTTGGAACCCTAAACCCTAACTCACCCTGCCTCCATTGTTCTTGTGCTTTTTATTTGGGTCTCCTCAAAGATATGAGACATCTAATCCTCTATTTCGTTCCCCATTTAATTTGAGCATCCGTCTGGGGTCTATGATGCTTTGCCAAATTTTATCGAGCATATGTCCAAGTCTATGATTGGTGCAAATTTAATCTGAGCATTTGTCCATGTCTATGATTATTGCAATTTTAATCAGAGCCTATAATTTTAGCATGTGTCCGTTCGTGTTTGAAACCTGTAAGAACCAAATGATCTCTCCCCAGGGAGGCTATCCACGTCACCCCAATTGTTTCATTGGTTCCCTCTTCGTTCCGTCCACTTCTCATTGGCCGCCTTTGATTCGGCCCACGGTGCTATCTGCCCGTGGTTGGCTACAATGATATCTTATCTAGGTTCTTCTTTTTCTTAAATCTCTGTGTTTTTGGACATATGGAATCATGTTTATTATTTTCTACTATTGATCTAGATATTGGATAGATGTGATGATGATTATTATTACTGTAAGGTACTACACTAGAACTGAGACTGTGGACATATGCAATGATGACTCTTCTTTCTGTTTTCTACCTGAGCCATGTGCAATGATGTTTTATTATTTACGCTCTAAACCTCAACCATGAGGCATGTACAATAGTGTTTAGTTTTGAAGCTGAGAGAATGGACTGCTGCTATGATGATTTGTTGTTGTTGCGTTTGAAGCTGAGGGAATGGGCTGCTGCTATGATGATTACATCTCTTTCTTTTTTACATGCCCGAGGCAATGCTCATGATCTACAACTTAGTAAGCGACCATGGCCGGTGTTGATCCTATTTTGGCCACCTCTTTCTGCCTGTTCCATGATAGCTCAGGCAATAGTTTGTTGCTTCTGTTTTCTTGTATTTGTTCCTGCCTGGTATATTTTGTGTTATTTGCACATAGCAGTAAGAGCTACTGTTCATTGCCTATTTACTATGTGGTTATAGACTTATAGTGCCCATGCTTATGATAATTTCTTCCTTTGCCTAATCGTTATCTATGATCATTGCCTGTGACATCATATAGACTGTCGCTTCTGAGCACATGCCTATTCCCAAGGATGGTGTTGCCATACACTTTGGCTGTGTTGAGTCACTTTTGGTTGTATTGTTCCTTTCTGCTGATTTTCTTATTTTATCCTTCGCGTATGCCATTGATGGTGATGTATGGGCACAACAATTTGACCATCAAACAGTGGTTGTGAAGTAAGTTTGAAGCCTGAGCATATTTCCATGCCATTGCTATTTGTTAATGACCATTTTACTTCCAGTGATGCTGCAGCCAACTATATATAGTTAGAACAAAGTCAGGGATCCTCCTCTAAGCTAGCTGCCATGCCATTTTAGAGCACTATTTGATTGTAGTTTAAGTACTGCTGCACATTTTTTTTAAGAAAAATGTGGTGGCTGGTGACTAAGAGTTGATATATATCTTCTGTACTCAATGAACTCGACCTTTTTCACCATTGACTCTTTCAACCTTGCTGTAGGAAAAAAAAAAATCATTTTCTTGATTATTAACACCGTTTCGTTAAAAACGCTATTATGTTTTTTCTTGAATGAATAATGAAATTTGCAAACATAGTTTCTGCTTCATTTTCTATTGTGGTCTTCCCCTTGAGTGACAACAATGAGAATAGCAAAGGGAAAAAAAATGCAGAGTCCTAATTGAGCTATTTACTTGGGACCTCTTTTTTTAAAAATACCATATTATATGTCAAGCATTTGCACCTAGAGTTTGAATTATCTCAGATGCATTTTGCTGCTCACTATCCTATATTTTGTACCTTTTATTGTACCACATGAATGGGCCAGCAAAGTAGGCCTGAATAGCAAAGGGGACAAATGCAGAGTCCTAATTGAGCTATTTACTTGGCACTTTTTTTTAAAAAAAAAACTCATATTATATGTCAAGCACTTGCAGCTAGAGTTTGAATTAAAATTCAAGTGAATTTGTTTACTTCTTAATGGTGTGCAGTCTGTACTGGGAGTTGTTGCAGTTTGAAGATAAAGTCTGCAGTCAATTACTTCTCTGTATAAGTGTGCAGTTCAAGGTTGCTGGCATTCCATCACTTATTAATAGTAGCTGATTGTATCCCTGATAGATACGCCAAAGTGAGTCCACCAGCTCCATTTGTTTTTAGCTGACAATTTGTTCTTTTGTTTTCTCATGCTATAGCTATCAGCCGGAAATGTGCACACTCTCCACAAATGTGACTCGGTTCTCATTCTTGCTTGTGACTAGAAAGAGCAAATAAAAAAAGGTTATCCAAAGAGGTTAGCCTCATGCCTTGTTGCCCTCTTATACTTCTCCATGCAACCTGTGCTCGAGAAGTGAAATGATACAGTATTATGCCATTGCTGGTGACTCAGTAGCCAACAAAGATTTATAGATTGCTAGATGGGAGTGTTTCTTGTTAGTATTAACTGAGTATCGGTCAGTGAAGATTTATTCCGGTGCTTTCCTATCCTCAGCCTTTTGCTGCTATGATTAAATGTGATTTGCTATTGGTGGTAGCCTTTTCTATTGGTTACGGAAATATAACAAGAATTTAGGAAATTTATCTCATGGTTTCAGTTTCAGTGGTTGAAAACTCTGAATTGGCATGTACAGTATAAAACTCTGAATCAAAGCCACGTTTGCAAAGTGATTTGGTCTGTTGAAATTTATCTCTAAAACTGGTAGTAAAAGAAATGGAACTATCCAACTGAGCAAAATCAATGTCTTAATTGACTGCATAGGTGACTGCAAATTCTAACATTTGGGGAACCACATGAATTTATGTTGGTTAAAGTCATTTATTCTTGCACTAATATTTGCGTCTGCTTTTAAACAACAACTATGAGTAGAATAGCCTGTACAGAATTTTGACATGTTTTGTCTACTAAAGAATTTCTAGAATTGCACTGAGTGTCATCTGTACCTGAGAGAATAGAGGAAACATGGATTTCTGTAAAATCAGTAACCTTTTGTCTGATTGTAACGATGATCAGAAGATGGTCTTTCATTGCACCTGAAATATCTGACATTGCTGAAATATCTGAATTTGCATTAAGTGGTAGCGATAGTACAGGTCATTAGCTCCTTCAGCTGTTTTTTGCCTTAGCAACAGCTTCTAAATGTAGTCTCATCAATTCCTCTTATAATTTGAAAGAACGAAACTGTAACGTGTACCACTCAACTGCCAGGACAGAAGAGCATTGTAATAATAAACAAGTTTAAGAGCATCTACTGTCTTCTTGATTTTGCATGTTTGCGAACAAAGCTTTGTAGTCAGCCCTTCTACCTTCAATTTTGCATCGTTAGCCCTAGACTCAAAGTGTTGTTCTCTGGCTACTTTGTTTTTGAATATGTTTTTGAGCTTGTCAATCTAGAATAGGAGAAAAACTAAACGAGAATTCGGATTTCAAACTGATAGCTGGTTCGTTCTAAATGTTAATGAACCTGTATATTCCACACCTGCTTCTTCTCAAGTAAAAAGGCACAACAAATGATATTGTAGTTAGTGCTGCATAGCATACTCGAGGGAAGCTATCTCGCCCTAAAGAGAAGCAATCTTTTTTCTCCAGCTGTGAGATGCCAGACTCTTTTGTGCTATGCTGTAGAGTCAGCCTCATTACTAATTACCATACAATTCTTTAAATGTTTTGACATGCTTTGTCTACTGATGAAATTCTGGACCTGCACTGACCATCATCTGTACCTGAGATAATTAATAAGGGAAACTTGGATTTCTATAAATTACTAATCTTTTGTCTTATATGCTTGTGACGATGCTTAGAGGATGTTCTGACAATGCTGAAATATCTAAATTTTCATTAAGTGATAGCAACAGTACACATCTTTAGCCCCTTCAGCTGTTTTGCCTTAACAACAGCTTCTAAATGCGGTCTCATCAACTCATCATATGATTTGAAAGAACAAAACTGTAACATGTATCATACAACTGCCAGGACAGAAGAGCACTGTAATAATAAGCAAGTTCAAGAGCATTTGTTGTCTTCTTGATTTTGCATCTTTGCCGAATTAAGCTTTGTAGTTAGCTCTTCTACCTTCAATTTTGCACTGTTAGCCCTAGACTCGAGTGTTGTTCTCTGGCTACTTTGTGTTTCAATATGTTTTATTTTAGCATGTCAATCTAGAATGGGACAAAAAACAAACGAGAAATCAGACTGATAGCATAAATAATGTTGCATGCAGGATCCATATTTGGTACTGACAGGTCCTACACGTGCTGTTGTGATTAATGAGGAATCAATCACTGTGACCATAGAAGCTGAGCTAAAAGTGAAACCACCTGATGGGGAGAAGCACTTTATCTTTGCCATATTTATGTAATATAAACGTGTTTCACATATGGTTAGTGCCAATGATTATAGTTGCAGGTGTTTTTTATGCCTCTAATTGTAATTTGGAATTGCCTTCATTTAAAAATTTTAGTGTCTCTATAGTCTGCAATTATGCAATCATTTTCAAAATTTGATGCCTCAAATAAACTATTTTTTGGTTTCAGTTTTTGGCAATGACCATAGATTATGTCCCATTTAAATTTGGAGTGACAATTGAAGGCACTATTCAGGTATTCTGTTCCAGCTATTACCATGGATTATGTCACATTCTTGGGCCACTTGCTTCCTGACATATGTTTTTCCAGGACCTTCGTAGACCATACGACATAACAAGGTAGTGTTGTAATATTCTTTGAACTATTATGGCATCTACGCATTTGATGCGCATGAATTATTTTTGACAAAACCAGTGTTTTATGTCAGTGTAGACAATATGATGTATGTCTTTTCCTTTTCTCATGGTAATGATCCAGTTAATTGCCTGCTCATCATGTGCTTTCCTAATTTTAGTTATGTTCTCATTTCGCCTGCATAGTTCAAACAATGACCCCGCTGCTGATTATGTGTGCTCCATTTTGCTATGATAACTTGGCCGCAAATTTAAGCGTATTTAAGTGATACCCACACTGATCTGTCTCAATCATGATTTGTATATTTTACTTTGGTCACCACAAATTGGTTCACAGAGATGATCATGGTTCCATTGTAAATCAAATTAATCAGTACATTCATAATGTTGACTTATTCAGATATTTAGTTAAAAGGATATATGTCATGCCACATGCCATAGTTGGTTAGTATAATACTTTGCCAAATTTTGGGCTCTAAAGTGGTACTCTTCCAGATTTCATCCGTACTATGAATTTTCAGTGCTCCTACATTTAGTAACTGAGATGCTATATGCTGCTCGTGTTTTAGTCCACTTATTCAGTGTACTATTACCTTCGTTCATAACTGGTGGCCTTCCAAATTTCTGCTGTACCATGGCTTTGCAATGGTTCTAAATAGTAAATTCATTTACTGCCTCATTCATAAAAAGGAACGTTGTGTGTCATCTTTAGATGTGTCAAGAATATACAAAGATGATGCCGCCCATCAGTGCGAGAGGTTGAGCACCACCACCAGAAGGCTACAGATGGCCACACCTGGGCGCAAGTCACAACTGACAGGATTAACCATGGTATACCTTCTTCTGCTCTTCATCATTTCTTTCTGTTCATTAACAAGAACAAGAACAACCAGCTTAAACTTATTATAGTATACTTACTCTTGAATCTCTTAATGATGCTGACGATGATTCGATGGATTGCTTGCCCCCACGTACAGGTACTGCATGCCTCCAACATTGAAATCTCACACTACTTCCAGTTCCTCTTCAAGTTCGTCCTGCCGGTGTAAGCGTTGTTTTTTTGTCCACTACGATATGAACCATAGACAACACAACAATTGCCATGGCCAAACATAGTGGGTGGATTCAGGTGGATAATTACCCTGTTGTCTACACGGGTCCTGAAGCTAATCACAAGTGTCGTGGGTTACAGAATCATTGATCTTAATCATCCCATTTTGTCCATTATAGTCAGCACTAGGTGCCTTGCTCCCATGAGAATATTGGCTTTCAATATTAGCAATAAAAAAATTGGTCTGAGGTCCTCTTGATTTCTTCTTTAAAATCTTACCTGCATATTGCTCTCATTGTATTATATCTATTTTATTTAGTGGTGCCAGTGTATTAAAAAGCTTGGATTCTAGGATCATATCTGATATGCTCATCACTTATTGAGTTATTTCGAACATCCAAAGAATATATCATGGTTGCTTAATTTGTGCACAGGCCATTAACCACTATGATGGCCTGTAAAATAGCACCGTATGTAACCATATAAACTCTACCTATGTCAGTACTATTATCATACTTCCAACTTATATTACTTTCCCACAGTTGTTACCCTCTCTAGAACGAAATGCTGATGGGCGCGCAAATGCGCGCCATCCACTAGTTGAAAACAATTCACCCAGCCTTATCCTATCACCACGCGACCGCATCCCCACCTGTCTTCTCCCCATCCCCTAATTTCTTCTCCTTCTCTCTCTTCTCTCGGCAGATGGCGGCAGCCGACGGAGCATGGACGGGCGCAGGCGAGGACGCGGCCGCTGTGTGTCCCTTGGATCCAGTGAGGCGAGGTCCCCTCCCTCTATCTGTCTCGCAGCTTCTCCCTTTCCTTCCCCTTCAGAGGGCCATGGCGACGTGGCGGCGCAGGCAAGGTCGGCCCCATAGTCGCGTCCCTGAGATCTAACGAGGTGAACCCTTCCTCTTAGCGCAGGGCCATGGCGTGGTGGCGCCGCTTGAGCCTCTCCTCCCTGCACAGATCCATGGCGTTGGCAGCACCGTGCGAGGCCCTCCTCCCTGCTCGTGTCCCTCATGGCAGCGCAGAACAAGGTACCCAGTCATGGAGGGGAAAATGTTTTGGGATCAAATCATGGAGGTGCGAGTCGATTTTCTTTCAATTTTATGGCTGTTCCGTTTCCTGTTCGTTCGGTTCTTCGAAAAGCCGGCTCTGTGTTCTTCCACTGTTCTTTGTGCGTGAAATCAGGCCCTGCGGAGCAGACCCCGCGCGTCCTCAGGTCGTCTCAGCATCGTGTGCTCTTGCTCGTGCGGCGTGCAGCACCACCGCCTGAGCCTCTCCTCTGTGCCCGTCGCAGCTCCGGTGTTTCCTCTGTCATTTGCTCCTGATGGCTCGTCGTTTCTTCAGTTGAGCACACGTACTGGTGCTGTGCAGAGACCAAGCAAAGTGCAGCAGCTCATTCTTATTCTTATTTAATCTGTAGCTTTGCCTTGCGTCGTGGAATTCTAAGCTATTAATTTAGGTACCAGATTCTTGGATCTCGTAGATGTGTGGTTAGTTGCTGCTAGATTGGGTTGCTTCAGGGTGGATCTGGGAGTTCGATTTAGCTGCATTCCTTAACTGTTAAGCAAGTAGCTTTGAGAATCTGTCAGCATAAATAAAATCAAGCTAGTGAAGTGCAGTGAAACGCAACTAAGTTGTTACTTGTTATGCTATGTGAAGGACTAGAATATTTTTTTTATGTACTAAATACTCATCGTATTAAACTCACCGAGTAGTGCAGCAGTCACTACTGGGTTCCATTTTGTCAAATATGTTGTTGGTTATGGACTCTGCTTTCTTTGATGGCGCACTCTATGTTTCAGATTGCATGTAATCATATAGTATCATACCAAATTTTCTTGCAGCCTCATCTTTTGACTATCTGTGCTTGCATCCTCATACTTTTTAGTGCACTGAACAGGAGATAGCTAGTAAATCAACATAAAAAAGCCCAGCATCCTCATTCTAGCTATCTCTAGTTTGGCTCACTATAGTAAGGGTTCAACATTACCTATACTTCATTAGGCAGCTGCTACTTTTTCTGAATATAAGAGTAGCTCATGACTTGTTTCTATTTGTTTCCGTGGTAGCAGTTTTACAGGAGCAGCAGTAGCAGTTCAACAGGAGAAGCAAGTTTATTGAAAGTAAGATCCGAAGATAGTCACCTATCGAGTGCATGTAGAGATATTATTGTTTTCAATGCTACTGACAAGCTCCTAAGTGGATTATTATAGGACTTGATATAATATTGTTAGAAAGTGCATATTGGAAGTTACCTGTTTGGCATCTACTGTAGATCTAGTCAAAGTGTGACTGAAAACTGTGCAGATTTTTCTATCCTCATTTTTTGCTTTTTGGTGCTCCAGTATATGTGCTTAGTGCCATAGTTCCTAGGAAAAAAATTAATACGGGGATGTCAACGATTTGTGAATAGATAGATACTCACATGCTATTATTATTAATTATTACAATATGGTTCCTGTATGTATGATTAGATGGTCACTTTGCCTTTCGATAATTTTTATTTCCATCGGGGAAGCAGATCAGCAGGACAAATTATTTTTTCCTAGACTGAAGGGCTTGCTACACAGAAATTCAATGGGCAGCTTGTGTTCTCATTTTTTTATATACATAGAGAGAAAATGTTCCTTTATCAGAGTGTTGTTGTTAATTACATCATAAATTCTAGCTTTAAACACACTATAATTGGTCTTCTCCCTTTAAGTACATCATAAATTCTAGCTTCAAATGTGCGCTGCCTTTTCCTTTGGCAGTTTTGTAGATACAGAACATTCAGTCCCTTTAAGTTTTCTAGTACGATGTAAAATTCCTGAAGTTAGTAATGCACTGATGTGTCCTTGCAGCCACTTTGTATTCTAGTATCAAACCCCATTAGTACTCTATTATGTAAACAACCACTCTGCGTTTCTTTTCTAGTTATGCCTTTGTTTAATAGCAAAATGTTCATTGTTTGTCTAGACTATTTTGATGTTAGTGAGCTCAGCCTTTCTCAACAAATATGGTTGTCTAGACTATTTTGATGTTAGTAAGTTTATTTTGCCAACTACTTATTTTCTTTTGTATTTTTATTCAGTTGAAAGTTTCAGCAAGCAAGGAGGGAAGTGAGAGACATGGGAGCTACATATTCTTGCAAGGTGCACGTGCTTCTACTTTGTGGTGAGAGACATGGGAGCTACAGACTCTGTCTTGTTAGAATCTACATACATGAACTTATTTGCATATGTAAACCACATACTTATGTGATGTCTCTGAACCTATGTGCACTATGTAATGTATTATATGATCTGGGTTCTATGTGAATGATGGTGCGATGTCAATGTTATATGACGGCTCGATGCATGACTGAATGGATATACAATGCATGACGACCTCGTAATCATGGTTAACTACCTATACATGACGGCTTCTTATCATCAAAATAGCGAGCATTAACGGCTTTTTAACCATGGTTAACACATTATGTGACGCGTTGACCGATTAATATGACAAAGCTGCGGTCGTCACTAAATAAAGGAATATATGACACATGAAAAATGGTGTCACAAAAGGTTGCGACATTTTGTGACGATCAACACAATTTCGTCATGCCAGACATTTTGTGATGCTCATTATATGACGACCGGGTGTGACGCCCTTTTTCATCATAATGTACTTTTTATGACACTTTTTGTGCTTTACGTGACAATTTTGGTTGGTCATAAAAGCCACGAATTCTTGTAGTTGCATGCCTCCTTTCTTAGGAACCACTTGGGCCGGGACTAACCCAGTCGCTATGTGGTACGAGATAGATGATCCCGGCATGAAGAAGGTTGAGGACTTCATTCTTCACAACTTCCCTCATCGTATTATTGAGCCGACATTGGGGTTCGTGTGATGGTGTTTTTGCCGGGTCAATAGGGATACGATGGGTACAGATTGTTGGGCTAATCCCCTTGAGATCTTGTAGGGAATACCCAAAGATTGACCTATGCTTTTCTAAAGCGGTGATGAGTTTGGACGTCTCCTCATCAGAAAGCTTATCGCTAATGATTACAGGAGCGTTTCTGTCACCATTAAGAAAAATACAGCGCAGGCCGTCGGGTAGGTTTTTTAGCTCAATAGGAGGTGGTGTTAGTGCCTCCTCAATGGGGAGGTCAATGAAGTCGCCCACTTTGTCCACTTCTTCTATGAAGAGTTTAGCATCTTTTTCCAAGGACGCTTCGGGGGACTCAAAAGGAAAAACTGACACTTCCTCTATGGGCATGGAAGGATAGGGAGAGATTCTGATAGGAAGGGTAAAAACATCTCTCCCCAACTTTACATCCAACTCCCCTGCTTGTGGTGGATCTAGGAAGAGCTTTTCTAGGGGATGCCCTATCAAGACGTCAAAATCTTCTATGTTGAAGATGTGAGAATCTCAAGCTAGCTCGATGTCTTCGTGATGGTAGAACGTGGACTGTTTCAGAGGGTTTTGGCTGTAGGCATATGTCATTCCCCACTCAAGTGAGCAAGGACGAACGATTCAGACATGATGTTGGCTCCTACAGTCGGGTTGTACAACACCTCCACCCAATCCTCTTGGATTTTACAACGAATGGGGAATGAAGGGGTGCAAATCAGAATTGCTTCAAAAGAAAGCTCGCCTTCATTCAGCCACTCGCGACTCATGATAGCGGTCAACTCCTTGATGGACTCTTTGAGGGAGTCCTGGCTCAATGGCTCAGCGGGAGTAACTGGGATCGGTAGTCTCCTTTAACACTTGTATCTCGAGGTGTTTCCGAAATCTTCAAAGAAATCATCCTCGAAATACGGCAGGTCCGAAGGTTGGAAACCTTGGTCCTCCAGTTTGGGTGAGGGTCTCTCTATAGGCTTAGCGGGTTTGGCTTTTGCCGAAGAGACTTCCTCGATGATAGGCCTAGGATCTACACGGATGGGTTCTAAAGGAGGGATGTTCTCAAGAATGTGATCTAGCAAAGCTTTGTTGATGCTCCTTAATGCATGTTTTATGACTACCAATTCAATCTAAAAAGACAATATTCCATGGAATATCATAACGAAATATCATTTATCTTACTAGTTCCACGAGTTTTGGTGTTTCTAGTTGTAGTGTAGGGATTTGTAATTTTTCATAGATAAAAACTATCTCAAATGACAAAACAGAGCACACCGTTGTGAAGAACTTGTCGCGCTAATCAAAATGGACATATCATTTGCTATTTTTGGAGCTCCCAATAAAAAGATATGAATTTTGCAAATAATGGAAGATTCTAGAACATGAGCTACGCAATTAATTAGACCCAAATCAGAATTTGGCCCATAAAAGCCTATGTGCATTATAATAAGATACGGTGGAAGGTTTAGTACCACATCGCTTGCTGAAGGTGGAGGGAGGCCAGGAGACTCCTATATATAGAGGCCCTCTCCGTCTCATGTAACACACACACACTACACATAGCACTTCATTTACACATTCTACACTTGTGTGCACAATTTCCACACATCATACACAATGTAGTAGTGTCCCTCTAGGTGTTCTTCACCTAGTTGTATGTTAAGAAAAGAGGAAGAGAGGAGAGGGAAGTGCGGAGAAGGGGCCGGACTTGTCGGTTCCCTTTCAACCTTGTACCTCTACGGAGCCGACTCCTTCATGAGTAAGATTCAGGTTATCTTGTGGTAATTCGATATTATTATTTAACTAAATTCAGTCCTTACTTTATATTACTTACCAGAACTCCACTCGACCGAGTGCTCTAGTCCAAGGATCCGGACTAGTTTAGTAATCGTTAGCATAGACGTGGTGTCCAGGCTAGTGGTTACCTGAGTTTGCGCCCAACCCCACGGATAGTTGTGGTAGCCCTCGAGGGTGACAGCTCCAACCAGGCCTTTGTATTCCACCACGTATGGGTTGGTGTTTTTGTAGAGCTTTTGGCAGCCTGACTCCGATTACCGTTTCCTAGTCTTTTTGAGAATCGGAAAAGAACCACTGCTCTGAAGTAAGTAAAGTTTAGTAAGCCTAAACCTTAGTATCTAGTAATCTTGAGAGTACCTTAGAAAACCCCTTTCTTCCTACCAAAAACATTCTTTCTATCTTACCTTGGACAATCTTGATCCTTTCTAGTTCACTTCTCATTCCCCATGGAAATCGATACCTAGAAATATTCTGGGTGAAAGCTACAATGGTACTTCCGTGCACTTGTGGAATTATCTGTTTACACTAAGAAATACCAACAAGCTTTCTGGTACCGTTGCCGGGGAACTGTAGCTATTCTAGAATTGAACCAAGTCGTCTGTGTATCCTTTTTGCTTTTTCTTTTACCACCATCTTATACACATCACCATCACCATCACTACCATATGGATTCCACTCTAATATATAAATTCTTGGCTCCAAAGGGTGATTTGTTGGAGCCTCCACCATCATCACACCCCATTCTTACAAATGGCTATGAGATTTGCCCTGCTTTCATAGCCATGGTTCGGGAGCAATCCTTCTCTGGGCAGCAAGACAAAAATCCATACACTCACCTTTGGGAATTTGAACACTTGTGTTCTTGCCTAGTTTTTTCTGGCATAACACAAGAGACCATCAAATGGAAATTGTTTCTGTTCTCCCTTTTGGGAAGGGCGAAACAATGGTACGCTCATACCATAGGAGGAGTAAACGAAAAATGGGATAAACTTCGAGACAAATTTTGTCTCGCTTTCTTCCCTGTTTCCCGAGTCGCCGCCCTTTGGATAGTAATTCTTACTTTTCAACAGAAGGAGAAGGAGACTCTAGGAGCAGCTTGGGCTAGATTCTTAAGCCTTCTTAATACCGGTCCAAACCTTTCTTTACCTGACCATGTCTTACTAAATTACTTCCATCTTGGTCTTAGCAAAGAAGCTGCTCTCCAACTTGATCTATCTTCTGGAGGCTCGTTCGTACATAAATCCATTAGTGAGGGGAAAGCCATTCTAGAGAAAATCCTAGAAAACACCCTTACACCAGCATATATGACAAATTTCCAAAAGAGCCAATGGAGTCAAGCCCCGACCAACAAGTGGAGGCACCTCCAACCGAATTTGAAATTCCTCCAAATCCTTCTCATAATGCGGTTGTCGAGGAACCTCCTATTTAGGGAACATGCTACCACACTCCTAGGGATGATGAATCCCATCCTTTCGCATGCCCCTTTGAATTTGAGGATGACCTTTTTCTTTATGTTGATTTTGTGAATACTTTAGAGATTCCCAATTTGACATCACCATATACCTCAAATTCCTTTATGAGACATCAAAAACATTTCAAAGATGATGAACACATAGATGAAGAATCAATTCATTTAGAAGAAATTTCTATACCCCCTTCCTCTATGACCACACATGATGTCTCATCAAAATCCATTCCTAATCTCTAGGGAGAGCTTGAGACAATCTCCACAATAACAATGACTTATCCATATTTTGTGGAGGATTCACGTTATCATGAGAAAGAAATTGCTCCCCTAGAAATGGGAGATTTCATCGATGAACATGGAAGTAACATTCTAAATGTCCCATCCATTCCATGCTCATATGAAAAATTTCCTGATATGATCTGTAACTCAGCCATCATTACCATAATCTACAACCCCTTCACTCTCTCTCTGTTCATAAAATCTTTGAATGGGTTGTTGTAGATGCTTTTGTCTATCACAAATTTTGCAAATTTCATGGTGTGCTAGCATGAGTTCTATGGATCGGCAACAACGGTTGGTGTTGGAGGGGAAACCACATCACCAACATTGGATGTATTTCAAAAGGTTTCCTAAGGATGAGCTTCATTCCTAAAACAAAGCACTTTCTGGAGATAACCCGTCCTTTTGTCTTTTACCTTTAATAAAAATTGTTCTTTAAAAAAATCCTTTTACTTTCACAATAATGATATGACTTTTGAAAATGAGCTTAAGGACATATTTGTGAAATTGCTCCTTTAGGTATTTTTGTCAACCTTTTAGGTTTGAACAAAAAGAACGAACGGTTGAAGCACAAGGTAAAACTAATCAAACATCATTCAGCAATGAAGCACATTCGACAGAGAGTGTTACCATCCAAACTTGATTTTGTATCATGCAAAATTCAAGTGTGGGTGTGAACAACTCTAAACATCTCATAACATGCTTCATTCATTTTTTCTTTGGTTTCTCTAACTTGTTTCACACTTATCCCATGCTCATTATTCTAAAGTCACAAAAATTATTGTGATTAAAAAACTTTTCTTTTTAATAAAAGCAAGAATAAGTTATCAACCTAGAATGCACATTTGGGTATTCTTGTCGCTAACCTTTTCGTGTCGAGACTAAGAAGAACAAAGAAGCATGCGACACTTGAAGACATGGGGGCTACATCAACTACAAACTTTAATGCTCATGGGTGATGGAACACACTCAAAAGGAGACCCTGACCTTACACACTTGGCTTTTACATAAAAGTCCAAGTGTGGAGGAGAATGGTGAAAGTATCAAGTTCCACACACACCAAGGGGTCAATCAAAAAAATATATATGAAAAAAAAGGATGACGTGAGCCTTGCCTCAAAAAGAAAAAAGGAAAACAAAGAAGGATTGAAAAAATATATAAGGAAAATATAGGAAAAAAAAAGTGAAAAAATAAAAAGAGAGAGAAGGAGGATTCTCTTCTAGACCTTTTGCTATCATCAAAGCTTATGATCTATACACACCATACATGTGTGTGGCTCAAAGCCTTGTTGATTACCCGAGTTGGATCATGTGTAATAAATCAACCATTGAAGAAACTTCAAAACTCCATCCACATGTTGTCGATAAAGTACACTCGGGTATGCAAAGACAATGTTCACCAACTCATTTACTCATATTCGTCTCCATAAAAAAATTATGTTTCTCATGTTTATGTCATCTCTGCTCGGTTTGGGTGTACTGGTATATGGTATATATACGAAGACACCTATAGGCCCATTTAAATTAAGCATGGTGCTTAGGTTACAATGACCTTCTTTAATCAAAATTTGACATGGTGTTGAGTCTTGGTTAATGAACTTAGAGTAACTATTTTCATAAACAATGAGAGGTAATCTATGATGCGTAAATCAAGATCTGTTTACATTGCAAACTTTACCTTGGTCTTGCTTGAGTTCAAATGTAAGTTTGATGAACATGCTTCTAATAATAAAATAAATAAATAAATTTGTTTTGCATAATAAACTTGTTTTAACCTAGTCCTGTTTTTGAATAAAGATCCGGCCTCTCTCTCTAAAAATAATAATAATGATATATCAAAAAAGGAACATGGTGCTACCCTTCGGTATTCTTTGTCACTAACATTTACAGATCGAAGGGTGAACATCATCGAACAACAAAAAGCACCAAACCACATCATGAACTGGTGGAGGAACATGAACACAACTTGGTTTGATCACTTCCCTCCCACCTGTTTATATGAATGCTCCTGGTTCAACAATTGTTTAATCTTGAAAATTCGAAAAGAACCAAGTACCACAGTTAGATTTAAAATTTGAAAGTAAATATGAATATAGCTCTTTGAGTTTGGCCTGCATAAATTATGTTCCTTACATATCCTTAAGTGCTTGTGGGAAAATATCATATAGGAAAACATATTGCCTAAGTTGTTGTGAAGTGAGATATGGCTTTGGCATGGAAATCCAACCTTTTCTATTCAAGTACTTGGAGAATTTCCTTTTTATCAAAATGTCAAAATCCATAGTTTCATATACTCCTCAATGGTGAGAAATTCCTACCAAGGCCAAATATCATGTTACATTTTGAAACCTTCTACATATGCTACTTGTTATTGCATTGAGCTCACAAACTTTGTTGATCCGTATTGAGAAATTTGTTGTCTTTTAATATCAAGATCACATACACGCCACCAAATATATGCACTACTCCTCCACTGAGTAGGCGCAAAACATGCTTTCCACTTAGATCCACCCAAAAATGTTCTACTGCTACACTGGGAGTGAACAAAAGTATCTTTGTTAGGATCTTTCAAAATAAATGCTCCAAATACTTGTTCATATCTCTCTCAAATGTTTGCAAAAGGAGACATGAGGCTATCATCAAAAAGAAAGAAAAAAAAGAGGATAAAGAGAAAGGTGAAAAAGAAGAAGAGAAAAGAAAAATGGGAATAAAAGATAGCCGTTGTTCTCATAAAAAGTTTTTCCCAAATTCCAATAAAAAGAGAGAGATATTCTAAGGAGCATAGTAGAAAAAGTTAGCCACCATATATATCCACCATATATCCACACACTTGGACATCTTAATTTGATTGCATAACATTTTTCTCCAATGGATCCATTGTTTGACCCAGCAAAATAGGCAACGCAAGTATGTGTTGATGTTTCTTAACGTTGCAAAAGAATCCACAAGCGTACTGAAATATCGTTGGAGCTTTCACCCAAGATATTCAGGGTATCATATTTTCCATAGGCAATGGTGGTATTCTCTCCAAGCTAGTTCATCCAAGGATACAACCCAAGGGCAAAGATGGGGAGGATTTTAGAGAAGGATTCCTATAACTTTAGGGTCCCCTGGTTAACTAAACTCTAAAGCTACTTGCTTACTTCGGGCTCCAGTCAACGCACCTACTGGGCAGCTTTTGACAATTTGCACTACTCCACACCCAAACATGGGGGATTACAAAGGACGGACAAGGCTGTCACTACCCTGCCGCCTACCCCCTCAACCATGGGGTGCACAGCAAAAGATAGGTAGCCACTAACCCAGACACCACGTCTACACTAGTGATTACGGCTCTGATGTTGATCAGGACCCTCCGCCAGAGGTTCCTCTACCAGAGCTCCACCCTAAAGGACAAACTATCAATCCCGCAAATAAGTAGACAAAGCTTAGGTAAACAAAATACAAGAAAGATTATAAGAACCATGGAAGCTTACTTAGCCAAGATCCCGTGAAGGAGCTTAGCATGAATCCACCGAGGTACAAGTCTGGGGAGACACCGACAAGTCCGGCACTTCCCCGCTCTCACCACTCATATCTCTCCTCCACCAAGCTCTACTAGCTAGCTAGGGCCTAAGCCCATTAGAGTGTTGCTCAAGAGTAGAGGGAAGAGCTCTCTAAGAGGAGAGGGAGAGCTCTTGCCTTGGAATAGTGTGTTAAGGAAGAGGGTCGAGGCCTCCTTTTATAGTGAGAGGAGAGGGGGGTCTTTGGAAAATGTCACCTCCCCCTCATAATGGCCAAAGCGACCAAGGAGAGGCGGTTTCAGGGTTCACCGCACCTGGTCACGTCCTATCATACCCAATTTTAAAAACAAAATTGGATACATAAATCCTTATGTGTGCCCAGTGAACGGAAACACACATAAGGTGACAAATTATTGGAATGTATTATCACAATGCTTGTTACATACTAATTCTTATGAAATAAAGAAACTAATCAGCTCTCATGTGGAAGCTCCAAGATCGAAGTACGTCAACTGGTTGACCACAAGTATAGTACTCCTGATTCTAGTCTTCATTCCATCCTTGATCTGAGACTGGGGTGGGGGAAATTGCAAGGGTGAGTCCATGTCGAACTCAACAAGTAAAGAATGGTAGTAACTTACCCATAAAATCATGATCATTATGACATAAATAATATATAATCATAAGTGATAAACATGAGTGAACAATTTTAATAATATAAGAGTCATCATCTTTAATGTAAGTGTTCCATGGCCGCTCGTGTCCGTGAGCACGGCTAGTATACTAGTTTGTCAAACTCTGCGCAGAGGTGTACACTTTCACTGTGAGTCATGATTCCTAAATGCATGGGTTTGCAAGGCCCAATACACCGAAACCACTATGAAGCCCCCCAAAGGTTCGTCTAAAAAGCTGGGGCCCTAAGTCGTCAGATATAGAACCCACCCTTCCTATATGGCACATAACTGCAACCTATACACATATATATGGACAGGGGGCATACTATACCCAATTCGCACTTCCTCCAACTCGCTAGAAAAATGATCTTTAAGGGACTAAAGTTAGAGCCATATAACCCCCACAGTTGTACTGTATGTCCAGGATAAATCAGTTACAGATAAGATCTTATGTGGTTAAAATGTTACCATTTTATCATTTATTGCATAAATATTAATTAAGTCACAAGGTCATATTTATAATGAGCTAGCAAGTCCCAAGCTATACTTGCCTTGATTATCAAAGTCCTGTTGATAATGTTGATCCTCAAGATACGGCTCCCGCTCACCAACGTCATCGCCACCGCCCGTACTCGATAAAACATCAACATACAAGCATCCACAGGCAATCATGCATGAAGCAAACAAGATTATATTAGAATAGTACACCAACAGTGATAAAACAAGATAAAAGGTTTATAAAACTGATCTACACATCGCCGATCACATAGACGTAAAGATCATGAAAATCGGAGCTAAAACGGATAAGTTATGGATTTTACAAGATTTCCTATAGAAGAATAATTAATTAATTCTTACTATGAAAATTAAATGTTCCAAACCTTTTGAAAAGTGATGCTAACGCATAGCGAATCGAATAACGAATCTAACACAAGTTGAACGGATTGAAACGGAGTTAAAATGACAATTTTATAAACATTTGAATGCGCAAAGGCAAACCAGTAATTAGACTAACTTAAATTTCAAAAAAAATAAATCAAATTCAGGTTTTAACGGAACCGGGGACCTTGCGGGCAAATAAGCAAAAACTAAGGGGCCCTTAATGAAATGTGACGGCCGAAAGGGTAAGTTCTAATCTGATTCGTTGGATTAGAAACGGATGGTGCGATTAGAAGAGGGAATGGGAGAAGGGATTCTGGCAGGAACAAAGTGCCTCTAGAGGCGGCGCCGTTGCTCGCGTGCGGTGGGTGCATCACCGGGACACACACACAAACCAGCCGCTACAGCCACACGCTTCGATGAAATACAAGACCGGGATGATGAGGATTCGATCGCGAACTCGTTCCCGCGCTAAAAACGCGCCGAGAGCGCACGACTACGCGGGCGGCTAGCCATGGCGGCGATGGCGGCAAGGTCGCCGACGCGGCGGTGTGTAAGGCCCTAGAGAACATGATTCATCAAATTGAAAGTTTGGGAAGGGCTAGAAGGTCAAGTCGGTGCTCACCGCGCAAGTAATTGGACGGAGATGGCTCGGAAACGTCGGGCGATGGAAAAATGGCGAAGCGACGGAGCTCCCCGCACAATCGACGATGCCAATTGAGTAACCATGGATGGAAACAGAAATTAGATGGTGTTCGTGGGCTATTCACCTTGATGCAAACCTCTGCAGTGCATCGAGATGATGAGGAGGCGATGCAGCGGCAGGATTCGAGCTCGGTGGTGGCGCTTAGGGTCGTGGGCGACACCGGTGCTTGGTGGCAGCGCTCCGGATGGGGAAAAGAGGGCTAGGGTGTTACGGATGACTATATAAGCAGAGGGGCAAGGAAAAAGTGAGGATTGGACACGTCCGGGCTCGGCAGGTCACTTCCGAGCGGCGGGATCGAGCTAAGCTCGATTTTGACCGTGAGGAGGAGGAGAACAGCAGCGGGCGATATGACTAGGAGGCTGCGGTGTGGAGCATCCGGCATGGTCCGTCGCGGACGCGTCAGAGCGGATCGTGGTCGCCGGGGCACCGCTTTTGACAGACGGGGCGACGGCTTTGTGCGGACCGGGGAAACCGAGGTGGGAGACGGTGCCGACATGGGTGGCCTACCCGTCGGTGACGATAGGGAGAGGAGGCTTGCTATCACTTGGTTTGGGCCGGTCCAAGAGGAAGGAAAAGAGAGGAGGAGCAGCCCTAGGGAGAGGAAAGGAGGGCAGCCATCTAGTCGGGCCAGAATGAAGATAGAGAGGGCAAAGTAAAAATGAAAAGCTTTTCTTTTTCTAACCCTTTTTTCCAAATTCATTTCAAAAGAGATTTGAAACCTTGCAACTATTGGATCAAAATAAATCAACACAAAATAAAATGTGCAAAGAATGAATGCATCAACATGTGTCTAGCCTTATATTTAATTTTAATTTCATAAAATTATTATTTTCCTAAGTTGACATGGCATAAAATGCATAATTAATCCAATTTAAACTATTTTCAAAATTGTAAATTTTTGGGGGTTACAATTCTACCCCCTCGTTAAAAGAATCTCGTCCCGAGATTAGATTGTGCTTACTTGAACAACTGTGGATATGACTTTCTTAGATCATCTTCTCTTTCCCAAGTTGCCCCATCTTCTCGTATAACGATTCCACTAAATCTTGCACATCTTGATAGCTCTACTCCCGGTGATTTGTTGGTATTTCTTAGCGTAAGCAAAGAAAGTCCGCAAGCACATGGAAAGTACTTGTTGTAGCACTTCACCCGCACTAGTAGAAAAATGCTCATGGATGACGTTCACCTTTGGTCACTTTGTATGTGTCGAAAAACATCACATAGTTTCACCTGTGGATTTACCTTGTGACCAAAATCATATGGTCATCGGGTCGCGTCACATTTGTTAATGTGTGACGAAATACCAAAGTTGGTCATAGATGTTGTTCCATTCAATGACGATAAGTCCATCGCCAAAGATGTGCAATCATTCTTTGACGACCGCTTTGGTCATGTTTATGCACCAATCGTTCGTCACCATCGGTCGTTTAACAGCGTCTTGACGGTGCCGTTAACGGCGTCGTTCTTCCTATGACGCCATGTTTTGGTCACCAATTGGTTTAGGGTATCGTCATAACTGGTGGTGTTTGCCATGTAGGACGCCGACGTGGTCGATGACGTGTCACGTTACGTGGCACGCATACACCCCGGCTGTTCATTGGTCCACGTGGACCAATTAGAATCTACCACCACGTGGGGTATAATTGGTCACAGATTTGTCAATACAAATTGGTCACCGAATTTGGTCACAGTCACACAATAATATTGGTCATACAAATGCAGCTAAATAAATTAATTGCGGTTTGCAATTGGTTGTACAAAAACCACATAATATCATAGTTCAAATAAAACCAGTATTGTACTAAGTGCCCAAAGACCGCCACTTGAGCATAAACTCAGTTCACACCACACATTTAAATCGGTTTGCACAAACAAACAGAAATACTAAAAAGTTGGCACCACAGGCAACCTAAGTTTCGTGACTAGGCAAAATGAGCGAAGCCAAACATAGCAACACTTGAGCAGCAGCCTTCATGTTGAAGGAGGTGTAGCACTAGAACGAGGAGCTTGGAGGTTCAAGATCCGCCCGAGGAGCATCCTATTCTCCTCCATCTCCTTCCTATTCTCCTCCATCTCCTTCCTATTCCTTTCTCGTCGCCTTCTTGTACTCCTCCAGTTCTTTTTGTTGCCCGAAAGCAGCCTTTCATCGCCTTCTTCACTTTTCTTCCCGAGTCCCTCGAGTTCACCTTCAACAAAGCAGCCCTTGCTTCAGCTTTTTAGTTGTTCTCGAAGCTCACTTTCATTTGTTGTTCCCGAACTGGAGTGTTGTGGTGTCTTGAGGCCAACACTCTTCAAGAATAGTTCGAGCTGGTTTTGGAGAGCACAATGGACACCACATTCACACGGTCTTACGTTGTATAACCTGCGACCTTAAGGTCCTGGTTCATAGCCTCCATTTCGCATCGAAAAAACATGGGCACAAACTAGTTAGATGTTTTCCTAAGACTGCTATAGAATAAACACAAGACATGGCACAAGATGTTTATAATTAGTTAATGTAGACATTGATTCAGTTCATGCGAGACATTGAGAAAATGATTAAAAAATGAGAAGTAAGACAGGCATGTTCATAACATTCAAAGTATTCAGGTCCTGGTTATGAAGACAACACATTATGAATATTTATAAATGCAAAGATATGGTAGCACTAGCCAAAATCGAGTTGGCTATTACTACTGTACCTATCACATATGGGTACATATTTATAGCAGCACCTAGGTCGGTTTGCTGCCTGCAACAGAATCAGAGTTGCATGCATAAACTTGCAGACTGAATGTTATGAACACAGCTATACACTAGCCAAAATCAGAGTTGGCTATTATTGCCTGTTGTCATACAACTAATAGTAAAAACCAATTTGACTACCACTACTGTACAGAAGCAGCAGCTAGAGACTTGCCGCTGGAGACTTGCATAATATTCTACTAGCACAAGGATTACTTCTAATAGATTCTGACTACTGTTTGTATTATATGTTGAAGAACCACAACATTTCTAGGGCGTACGTTTTTTTTTTTCAAATTAAATCAGAAACTTGTGTTAGCTCTCAGTCAATAGCATGGAATAATAAATTGAATGCTCACCCTTCTTTTGTATTGTTAATGCTTGCTGACCATATTAGTTACTTATTTGACTACTAGGAGAAACCATGACACTTAGTTATCTGACTAGCAGGACAAACCATGACTCATAGTCACAAAGATAAATAATGATTGTGCATCCAGTTTCTATGATAAGCCCAACACCGTATTTTGAAACCAATAATTCAGAGACACGGACCACATGTAGTAACACTATGCTAGTTTAAATATGTTTTATTTCATATCATGGCAAACCCAAATCCCCAGCTCAGTTCCTAAGTACCCATTTCAGATATAACAATCAATTCGATTCCATTTCATCATCATTCCCATTCAGAACAATTTACTTCCTAAGACTTAAAAATGCATTGAATAAATGAAACTAATGATCTTACAAGTGCTTCTCTTGCAGGGTCACTGAGGCCACGTTTGGAGCTGGTGTGGCAGGTCTTGAAGGCCTCCACCGCATCTAACTCTTCAGTCTTATCTAAGCTGGGTTCTTCCCTTTTTCTCTTCTCGCTTCGTTGCATGCATAAACATTCACGTAAAAAGGTGTCTAAAATGAAGTGCAAAGGCAACTGATTCATGGAAATGTATAGGTAATCGTACAAGGAAATTTACACTTACATAATCATATAGGTGTGCCTCGTAGCAGCGAGAACCGGTAGTCTGATGATACTTCACCTTACTGCGGTTCTGCTTGTTCTTTTCACATGTTTCCTACAGGAGAAATTAGATGTCAGATGAGATCGTACATTCAAAATGAGAAGATCGTGTGCAAACTGAATGTGAAAGAATAATATATGACAAGATACCCTTACCATGTTTTTTGGATCAGTCCACTTTGCAACTAGATCCCTCCACTGCTCATCACCATGTAATCAACAGTGAAGTTGTCGGAATCTCATTTTGCGGGTACACCATTGAAGAATTTGGCCTTGAGCCGATAACGCCGGTTTTTTTAATACAAAGTGCGCATCAGATCAGTACAAGCTTCTTTTGTTGGCGTGTCTTTAGTTTTTATGGCCAAGCGCCCCTACACATTTGTCAAGTCCATAGTTAGTTAGACAATTGAGGTCAAGCAGTATCAAAGTTTAGCTTAGAAATAGCACTTACACAAAGCTCTGACTCAAATTTGTTGTAGTATTTGTCGTCTTTCTTGTATTCTTTCCAATGTGGTAGGACAGGCATGCCTTCCCGAACGATGATGCCGCCCTCTGATGCAAACTTGGCTGCTTGAACAGGTTCGTGCGGCCTTTTTTTGCCTTCCTCAACAGCGATGGGCAGTCTCGTTCCCATAGCTTTTGTCATCTTGTCCAGCTGTTTTCCCTTAGTTGGTGCCACAGGTCTCCTTGGTGCTCACGCTGTCGGAGCTACAAAATAGATATCATTTCATGAAATGGTTTACTTTCATTCAAATGAGCAAATTAGATGACATATTTTCTCAAACAATGTTACATGCCTTCGCCATCTCTAGTTTCATTGTTCGCACTGCATTGTCATGAGCAGCAAAGCCATGGCTTCATCTCCACCTTTGCTCAAATGATCATCAAGTCCAGGTGTAGTAGAGCTGTCCGCTATGCCATCATGAGCTTCGTTGGCTGTACAACATTGTGGTCTTACATGCGTGTAGCTTGAAGGCTGTTTGAACATCCTTTTTGGTTAGAGCAGTCTGTTCCTCTGCCTGTCGAGCTGCCCTCACTCTCTTGCTGGACCGAGATCCTGGAGGCATGGTGGCTTTTTTGTCTTCCTTGAAGAAATGATTTTCTTAGAATACTTGACAAAATAAGAAAAGGCAAGTGCATTAATTAGCTAGACCGTATATTAAATGTTAGGTATGAAATATAGAACATGAATATAAAAGCAGGACCATATATTAAACAACAAACTGAAAACACTTATATGCAATGCTACTATTCCCCATGCACTACTAGGGTGATAGAATAATCACCTTAAATTTTTTGGTTCGGCTGCTCATCGATTCGGTGTCATCATCATCATCACTATCTCCTTGATCATCATCGTCAAGGAGATACTCGATGAATCCAATCTTCACTATGTGTTTTTTTACCCCCCTTCGTTGCGAGAAGATTCGTACAGATTTATTAAATTCAGCAGAAGAAGAGTTCGCAGTCCTAGTTCTTGCATCTTCTTGTTAATGGTAGCCACGCCGTATATCCCGGCTTCTCTCATAATCGCTTATTGTAGGTTCAACTACTTGCAAGATAGATAAGAAAAAGCACAATGTGCATATTAGATTAATAAAATGGAGTTTAATAAGAGGAAAGCGGTAGTACCAGCCGGGAAATAAATATAAGAACTAGGAGTTAGGGAAGAGTATTGACTGTTGTAGTATTCATTGTGCTTTTCAAGTTTGAATCTCTACTTAGATGTATTTGCAAAAACTATATGCTACTCAAGACCAAAAGAGGCCGAGACAGTCATTGCATTAGATCTGTAGACTCGAAATCTTTAAAGAAATAGTGAAACCAAAATACGCATGTCTCATTTGAACAATAGATAAGAACACTGCTACAGCAGAAACTATGCTCAAAAGATCTTTGGTTAAATAGCACACATTGTCATGCTCAAAACTGTCACCGGTAGGCATTGACTAGGATACGATATGGGGATAAACTAATATAGTGTATGCAGATGAAGGCATGCAATACTCAATGTGATGTGCTGATTTAACAAAGCAAATCTTAACTAAGTGTTTAGAGAAAAAAGCATATATAGTGGTGTTGTATACTAGTGTAACTGTTTTGTCGCTTGTCATTATAAAATAGAAACATATCAACTAACTAGCTTAAGAGTACGTCTAAAAAGGTACTTGCCAAAAGACTTCATATTAAAAAAAAAAAAAAGAGGATCCGGATACATGTCAAAGTTATTTTTTTTCTTCTCGAAGTCTGTGGCGGTGCATAGTACTATGCAACATCTCAAAGTGATCAGCACATGTACATGAGTGATGAGTCCAGATACATGCATATTTCCAATTAAACAAGAGGATCCATAGTATGACGCCTAGGCAACAAAGGAAATCCAAATTTTCTTAGAAATATTGCTCAATTGAACCAATCAACTTGGGGGGATATAATTCACCTAGCACTGATCTTTGCTTTGGTGAATGTGGCAACAGGCTGCAAAGATTCCACGGATGCATAGCAATAGAATATATAGCACATACTCGATAAAATTTTGAGCCCTTCACAATCATGAAACTGCTGCTAAAGAGTATGCACAGATTACAGAATAAGAATGACTAAAAATTAATCAATATATGCATGCTTGTCCTATTTAACTCTTCGTGAGTGCGACATGTTATTGTCTAGTTGTTGACCACATCCAGTCACCCTTTCAACAATTCCATTTGTTGTCTTTCTGTGGATCGAACGAACCATACCAAAGACCAGTATTGAAAATGGCATAATGGATTTCATAATTATTTCCTTTCTTCTTCGGTTCTTATGTTTCAGGCCAAGAAGTTATAGAATCAAATTAAAATTAAGGAGAAGGTACAAAGCACATATGAAAGTGCAAGAAACTACATAGCGTAACTATCGTGAAGATGGAAAAAAATGAAGGTGTTCCTTCTCTCGCAATTGATTTCGGACCAAATGAATTAGATTAGAAAATGGATGTGGCTTTTACCTTCTGTTTCTTGTGAAGATTGCTTTTTTCTTTGGCCCCTTGTTGCCACCATCGAGGTCGCCAAAGCCTGCGACGAGAGAGACGAGATGGAATTAGAGCGGGGCGGGAGGGATGCGGCATGAGCAGAGGGATCGAGACATCTCCCGCTGAGATGCGGCGAGTCGGCGGCGACATATAGGTCCGGATGTGTTTCCCGGCGGTGGCGGCGGTGTGTGGGGAGGGAGGAGCTCGTCGTGGGCGGCTGAATCAATGGTGGGTGATGAGGTACCCGGTTCGCGTGGGGAGGGAGGAGCTCCTCGACGGCGGCGGTTCTCGCCCTGGTGGCTAGGGTTGGAGGAATGCTTGTGAGAAGGAGATGAGAAGGAGACGAGTGGGGTAGTGTTTGACCGGAGGGGAAGGAAAAAAGAAAAAGGATGTTGGTGGCGCTACTTTTTTTCGGGATTAGGCCTGTTTTTCGCGCTTCTTTTTTTCGGTTAGCGCCAGGTGTTGCCGCTTGTTTTTCACAAGCACACGATTGAAATGGAGTGAAATAAGATTGGGTAATTTGTTATTGGTTTTTAGGATAATTTTTTTTTTTGAGGAAAGTTTTTTAGGATAATAAAGTGGTAGTACAATTAAGTTTAGGATATACATTACAAACTTCCCTAAAATCATTTCAATTTTTTTTTTTACAACATTAACAAGCAAAATGAAATGTCCTTGCCAGTTTTAGATTTTTCTAAGAACATTACGGTATTTTTACATTTATTTGTCAAGAAACAAAAAAAAATTATATTAAATGGAAAACAAGGTCTAAAATTTGTGCACATGCACACAACATATTTGCACATCTTCACGAGCACACCAAAAAGATTCACATGATTTCGAGATGGTCGTATCGCACGTATATCAAACGAAAGAGATTCTCTCACGAAGAGATATGAACAAGTCTAAGAGAGCAATGCCTTTTGAGCATATGCAAATGAAACTTTCTCGAATCAGTTCAATTTTTTTCACAACATTAGTAAGCAAAATGGAGTGTCACCGCCAGTTTTCAGATTTTTCTAGGCACCACATGGTATTTTTATATTTATTTGTCAAGAAAACAAGAAAAATTTATATTAAATGGAAAACAAGGTCTCAAATTTGCGCAGATGCACACAACATATTTGCACACCTTTACGAGCACACCAAAAAAGATTCGCATGATTTTTGAGAAGGTCGTCTTCGCACGCCTACCAAACGAATGAGTTTCTCTCACGAAGTATGAACAAGTCTAAGAGAGCAATGCCTTTTGAGCATATGCATGACAAACTTTCTCAGAATCAATTCAATTTTTTTCACAACATTAGTAAGCAAAATGGAGTGTCATTGCCAGTTTTCAGATTTTTCTAGGCACCACATGGTATTTTTATATTTATTTGTCAAGAAAACAAGAAAAATTTATATTAAATGGAAAACAAGGTCTCAAATTTGTGCACATGCACACAACATATTTGCACACCTTCACGAGCACACCAAAAAAAGATTCACATGATTTCGAGATGGTCGTACTGCACGTATATCAAACGAAAAGAGATTCTCTCACGAAGAGATATGAACAAGTCTAAGAGAGCAATGCCTTTTGAGCATATGCAAATGAAACTTTCTCGAGAATCAGTTCAAATTTTTTTCACAACATTAGTAAGCAAAATGGAGTGTCATTGCCAGTTTTCAGATTTTTCTAGGCACCACATGGTATTTATACATTCATTTGTCCGTAAAACAAGAAAAGTGGCATTAACAAAAAGAAATATTTGAGGAAACAATAAATTTTACATGTATTTGTGAGTAAATGAATGATATGGCATTAAAAGAAATATGAAAATATTTGAGGAGACAAATATTTTTACATGTGTTGGTGAGTAAATAAAAAAATGGCATTTGAAATAAGAAATTTCGAAAAACAAAAAAAACCTGCCTATAGCCGGGTTCGAACCCAGGCTGCGTGGTTCAGTACCTGTAGGTGTTACCGTTGCGCCATAGAGGACTATTCATTAGAAGTGCGTCTTATATCTATTTATCGATACAGTCCATATTGTGTATTAAAACGACACGAAACCCTGGCTAGTGGTCAGCCGTGACGCATCCTCTTTTCCGCATCTCGTCCCCTATCTCATTCACCCCACCCCCTTCCACCACCGCATCCGCTGCCGCCTACGCCGACGCCGCATCCCCTTCCGCCGCCACCACATCCGCCCGCCCGAAGACGCCGCGCGCCGCCGTGCCATGGCTAAGGGCCAGCCCCTCGACCCGCGACAGGTGTGTTTCTCCCCAAGCCAGCCAAGGTGACGGGGGGTGGCAAGCACACGAAGGGGGCAAGGTGAAGGGTGGCAAGCACACGAAGGCCAAGTTTCCGTCGCCGTCCCCCTCTTCATGGAGGTGAGTTTAGGTTTTGTTTACTGTGGATTGGGATTGATTGGGATTGGGTGAGTTGGTGATTCGGATTGGGATTGGGTTTAGGGATCACGAAGGCTCAGTGGTGTTGCAGGGTCAGTGGTGTTGCATTTGGACAAATCTTTGAAAGCACATGTTCTTATTTACCTTGACAAGTAGTGATGCAGTCTGTACTCACCCCGAGTATCTATGATGCCTGCCTGTTTTAAAATCTTAGATCTCAATAGATGCCTGTTTGAAATCTCAGATGTCAATATATGATGGTTCTGTATGTAGAAGAACAATGGTGTTCCTTGAATGTAATGCAATCATGTTAACGAGGTTGCTTAAATGTCTTGATGGAATAGAGCAGCGCCATGATTCATTGTGTAGGATCTTCAAGTGATATAGTCTAGAAATTATTCCTGGTAGACTTACTTCTACTGAAGTTCCACTCGTGATCCTTAGATAGCGAAGATGGATGAGCCTTAAAAGTCTATTTTCAGAATGATAATGGTGCTTTCCTTGCCGAAATTATTTGCCTGCCAGCTGTGCCTGCTTTTCTTTCTTTGTATTGATGTGAACTATAGTGCCTGCTTTCTTTGTATTGATGCTAGTTTGAACACTCATTACATTTGAATTTTTCCAAGCCATGGATCGTGACTAGTCATGCATGCCTACACAAGATTCAGATCGATGACCAAGCATGTACTCCCAAATTCGAGTGGGTTACGATATGCGGATGAAGATGGGTCTTCTGCAAGACCGATTTGAGGCGACAAATCCAAGAGAACACGGATCTGAAGGAGCGCGCGTAGGCAACCTGGAATACACGGTCTTCAAGAATGCTATCGAGGTCGCAGAAACGTTTGATGGTGAAGGACGGTTATCGCACAGCTGCAGGAGTCCCTAGAGAAACTGAAGGAGAAGAAATAAGGATCTGCAAGACTATTATGTAGCACCTCCTGTGTCTTTTGTTTAGTACTCTGGATGTACCTGTATATGTGGTGCTGTTATGTAGTATTTTAGGTACTGGTTATGCATGTATGAACTTAGCTGTTGAATGTCGGATGTCGGAACTTAAGTCGCACTTCTAGTTGGATGTAAGAACCTAATGGCAATATCTAATCAGGATATGGGTTTTGTTCTACAATGGACAGCAAGAGGTGGGTATATCATACATGGCAGTGTTGCTGCTATCCCTGACTGAAGTTTTAATTATTTATCACTCTTGACATTTGTACTGTTAATTACCATTTATTTACTGAGACATGGTGATGTTTGCTGGTTGGTACCTTGGTAAGCCATGTGCCTAATATTAGCCTAACTGACTGACAATTTTCAGTCGAATACCCTTCCAGGGTAACTCATATTAACTAGCCATTCATGAAGAGCATCTTTGATCCTGTTAGAGGCTCTTTACAGTTGTAAAGGATGTGTGCTCGTGAGCTCATGTCTGGGCTTACCATGCAATGTAAACACTAAATGCTTGCCAAGACACTGCAGATTGGGTTCTTTACTGAGTAGAATCTTAGGTGTACAGTCACATCATGGCTGTCAACTGATAATTTTCTTTTCTCTCCCATATCACGTTCATGTTGCTGGCATTTTTATCCAAAAATATATATTAATTCTTGCCCGATTTCTTCAAAATTGGAATTCACTGCTCTATCTAATATAAAATCAGTGTAAAATAAGCCCAAAGATGTGGTAGCCCAGAATATAAATCTGATAACATATACTAAACTGAACTAAAAAACTCTCTTAAATAGTAGCGCTGGAATCGTATTGCATGACCATCAATGAAAAAGCAGCAACGCAAAATTCTTCTTAAAAAAATGATTGTCTAAATTTTTGCATGGACTAAAACATGATCCCATCATAGAACAAGTAATGTAGATCTGGAACAAGTGCAAATCAGCGAGCCCAAAATTGGACAAAATAGTAGTGGCGACGAAGACGCATAAATAGCTTGACACCATCCCTTGATCGCATGCCTGCGGCGCCTGATTTGCATAGTATCGCACATCAACAGGTGTGTCCTCGTTGAGCTCAACAAGGCATGGTTTTCACGGTCTTCAAACTAACCTGCAGAGTAGGCATTGATGATATTCCCCAATAACACAAAAATACAAGCATAGCACTTTAAAAAGTGGCAATGCAAAATAACCAGAGGTACTCACAGATTGATCGAGGATCGCCCATCGGATAAGTCCTTTTGCAACATTCACCATCACTACTCATCGCCTTCGCCGCCTGTGGACATGACATCATTGTTGTCATCGCCACCATCACTACAATATTGCAGCACTGTATCATCCTCATCCTCATTCTCTTCCTCATCCTCATACTCTTCAAGATTTTCCTTCTTGTTTCTTATAAGTTCCTGTAAATTGCCTTCAATTATTGTGGCTTCTCCACCAGCGACATTGGGCATAACCTCATTGTCGCCACCTTCTTGCACTACATGCTCAGTATCTGAACAATAATCATCCTGATGCACTTCATGACTACCCTGTTCTTTTTCAGCCACATCATAGATATTCCTATGTTCAAATTTCTGCACAACTCTGAAATCTGACCATTGTGGAGTTGTGTCTTGTAGGTAAAATATTTTTTTTTTTGCTTGCTCGCCAAGATGAAAGGATCAGGCTTTGTACCAAAATGACTTCACATTGATGGATTTGAAATGTTTGTCATCTCGAAGGCCCACAGTCTTGCCTTCTTGGTTGTACCAATCGCATCGAAATATAACCACCGTCCGACCTAACTTCATAATTTGAGGGGTATAGCAACTCAATAACCTCTTTAAGGACACCATAAAAATCTATGGGCTTTCTATCATGTGTACCTTCACTCATTACACCACTATTTTGTGTTTGCAGGAACTTTTCACGATCCACAGTGCTATACCGCACACCATTAATCTTGCAACCTGCACTAAACTTAACTCGCCCGAACGGGACCACAGTGGCGTGCCCACAGCCTTAAACTAACCGATCCCCGATCCTCACTGCGCTTCTTCTCAATCATTTAAGGAAAAAAATACTCGGATCACCATTTGCATATGGATAATAATGCATTTACTATTCCTATAGTCAAAATGCCGAAGTGACTTACATGGGACTTAAACCATTTTGCAAATCCTTTTCAACCATTGCATCTACTTCATTTGGACGTGCACCTTGCTGCACTAGCTCATCCTCGCATTACAACCTGTAGGAAAAAAAATCAAAACATAAGAATAATTTCCAAATTTTAAAATAAAACATAAATTAAATCACAAAAATACTTACTCCCTATATTCATCCGCTTCATCAAAGATTATGTAGCACATACCAAATTAACTTATTCATGACAAAGATCTTCAATGTACTTTCCCTCCTACTCGCCTCCAACAAGAGTAGCACCATGCTTAAAAAAAAATGTGATATGTCATCGTCATCAACGGCATCTCTGTACCACTATGGTTGTCCTCGTTAAATTTAGTGTCAACATCCTCCATGTACCTAGAACAAAAGGTCAAGGTGTCACTTGCCATATATGCCTCAAAGAATGGATCCTTCCGCCTAGCCCCTCGTTCCTTACAAAATTCTTCAAAGTGCCTAGTCGCCTTTCTATTGGGTACATCCATCCATACCGAACAGGTCCTCTAAGGAGTGCCTCATCAGAAGGTGGATGTACAAGTGCACCATGACATCAAAGAATGCAGAGGAAATATTTTCTCAAGCTTGCATAGGATCAATGGAATTTCGCTTTTCACCGCTTTCACAACATCTACCTTTAGATTTCTACCGCAGAGTTCCCCTCAAGAAGGTCCCGAGCTCTGCAAATTGCTTCATATACATCCTTCCTCACTAGTCCTCTTAGGCCACCGGTATGATTCTTTGCGTGAGTATGTGGCAAGAATGTGTCTTCACTTTTTCCGACAACCCTTGAACCGTCATCACTTATGTATCTTCCTAGGTTAGCCGCATATCCATCGTGAAACTTGATACCTTTGAGATACTTGCGTAACTCGACTTTCCGATCCTTCCCCAACACATATGGAGCCGGAGGTGCCCCTCGCAGACCGAGTTGCCGCCCTCCCGCAAGTGCGCAGTTCATGTCTTATGCCCATATCATACAAATCCAAATTTAGCATTCTCGGTGTCCTTGGACTTGCCTAGTATGTTGAGTAATGTGCCAAGAATATTTTCACAAATATTCTTCTCTATATGCATGACATCGAGATTATGTGGAAGCTTCAAATGTTTCCAATATGGCAACCTCCACAATGCACTTTTGCGGCTATAAATCTTTTGGACCGTCACTCGCTTCCTTTTATTTCCGTAAATGTCGCCGCTTACCCGGCCCGACATCCGCCACCTTCTCTAGCTCCCCGCTCGACCTCCTCCATGGTAAACTTGCCGTTGAACTCGCTTTTCACGCCTACCATCAAAAAAGCCAAGTCAAGTTTCGCCATTTATGTGACAATGGAAGGTAACGGCGATGTCCAATGTAGCATAACTTGCCCCTAATACGCCGAGACAACGGGATCCTTGTCACAATGAATACATGCATAATACCCTTTTGTTGTTCGCCCGCATAACGCGTGCTCACCGATAATCATGTATACACCAAAAGCACAGAAGACGCAGCCTAATTGAACTTCTTACCCGTACATGCATCTAAGGTCCATACCCCCCGCCATAGATCGAAAGCGCGTTCTTCGATTAGGGCTTCAAGGAACACATCAAAAATCCTTTCCCCGAGATCTTGGACCTGGGATGAGTAAAGACATAAAGCGCTTTGCTGGATCCACGCTTCCCATGGTGGGAGATTCAAATGGTCAAGCACCGCCACATACCGCATCGCGGTACTCATGTTGCCAAATGGATTGAATCCGTCGGTAGCTAACGCAAGCCTCGTGTTCCTCGGATCTGCCGCAAAGGATGGTTCCCTCCCTGCCAAAGTCTTTCCATGCTTCCCCATCGCCTAGATGGCTCATTACACCCTCGACCGGCTTCCTCACGTTCTTGTGCCATTGAGTTTCCTCGTAAGTTCGCTTTGATGCAAAAAATTCTCTTCAACCTTGGCAAGAGTGGGAAATGCCTCAATACCTTATGTGGAACCCCGCTTTGTCCCGCCGTCTTTCCATCTAGACTCCTTGCGCATCGGGCACGCGACTCAACTTAGCATACTTGGTTGTTTTCGAACTCAAAACAACACACAATTGTTCTTGCACACATGGATGTTCTCATATGCTAGCCCCAATTCTTTAAGATATTTCTTGGCCTCGTCATATGATGTCGGCAACTCACTCTCGGTGTCCATCCGATATCGGCTTCATCATCGCGGTGAACCCTTTATTGGAGAGTCGATAACGAGACTTCATATACAACATCCTCACCATAAAAGAAAATTTTGAATGTTTAGAACCCGGATCGAGCATCGTCTTCGCATCTTGCAAAACTGTTGCAAATGTTGGTTTTTCTCCATCGGCCTCTGCAAAACAATTCTCCTATCATCTCTCGGGTACTCCATGATCATCATCGTCAACATCATCGTTCTCATCCACATGTATCCCAAATTCATGATCATGTCCTTCTACCTCCCCGATCCATACCCTCATTAATTACAACATCCGCAGCCTCCCCATGATGAATCCACCCCGGGTGTATGTAGGTGAAATTCCATAAATGTGCGATGACGTTCTACTTCATCCCGATGTATCGACCTTCGATTATGACAATTAATGCACGGACAACGAATATGTTCGCCTTCATGGTACCTTTCACTAACAAATTTCATAAACTCTTCAACTCCCTTGACATAATCGGTTGTGAATTTTTTTCCCAAATACCCAACTTCTATCCATCCGTCTTGACAAAAAAATAGTATGAACTACCTAACCGTGATTAAACTAAACAAAATACTATTGCATATAAGAACCAAAATTCAAACCTTCTCGCCTTACGTGGCGATCGCCGGCGACCTGCGCAGCAAGCCTCGATCGGGTTGCGGCGCGACGCACACGCCGCCCTCGCCGACGGGACGCCGCAAGTCCACACCCTCAATCGGTCCACCGCCGCCCACGGCACTTCACTTCCTCGATCACGCCGACGCCATCTCGGGCCCCCGTGACGATGCCGAAACACGTGGATCGCGGCGCCGCCGGTAATCGGATCGCGCGCCGGCCCGGAGAAAAAGGATCGCGCGCCGCCCGAATCCTGAAGTCGCGGCGTTTTGCGTGGACACCACAAGCGACCGAGCCAAAGTCGATGGGCAACAATCTCTCGATCCATTAAGTTTGGGGCCCAGCCTTTTTCAATTATCAAGTTGAATGCGATATATACAATAAAGTGCATTGTTATTTCAATAATCATGAGTAGTCCAAAGGGTAACTCGTTTTTAAGAGTTCTATTAGGTCGCAGGATCAAAGCCATGCGGCCGCATTTTTTTTGCCGCAAATAAATAATCTATGGAGTAGTGGTAACTCAAGTTTAAGAGTTCAGCTTAGGTCGCAAGATCAAAGCCATGCGGCCGCATTTTTTTTTTTCCGCAAATAATAATCTATGGAGTGGCACTTGGAGGCCCACTTTGAGAAAAAATAATAACCACACAAGTTACATACGATGATTACCCAAATTAATTTGTGACCATCATTAGGTGCGCCAAATGATGCAAAGACATGGGAATCACCATCTATGACGATGATCTTCTCGTTGTTCGTGTCGTTCCTTTCATTTTCGTCAAAAAACTTTAAGCCAAATCTTGGTCACTTGTAACTTATGACGAAGCATAAAATTTGGTCATAGAATGATATCATTCCATGACCAAAGTAACCAGGGTCACTAGCAAAAGGTCACAGATGATCATATTTCTACTAGTGCCTAAGTATTCAAGGTATCATATTTTCCACGTGGAACGGGTGTAAAAGTCTCTAAACTAGTTCTCCCGAAAAGTTGAGATGAAGAGTAGTGTGGGTAGTGAGATTTTCTAATGGCGTAGATTCTAAGTAAAGATAACCTTGTCACTATAGACTTACTTCAGGAACCCGAGCACACTTGGTCTGCCAAGCGATACCGGCATAAAACCCTACACCATACGAGACGTGGGAGATTACAAGCGACGGACAGGGCTATCACCTCCTGCCGACTACCACCTCGTCCGTCTGTGTATGGAGCAAACGAAGGTAGACTATAGCCTAGACACCACACCTATGCTATCTTCTACTACTCTAGCGTGTCGACAAGGCTTACCTATTCCCCGAGGTCCTTCTACTAGAGCACTCGTCACAAGGACGAACGACGATCCCGCAAATATATAATGAACAAAGATAATTTACTCAAGAACTTAATACTAAAAGATAAACAATGATAATTCTTACTCCAATTAGTAGAACGATCGTAGAGGTTGTTGGCGGTCATTATCGAGTATATTATACCGCCAAACTTTATCCAATTCATGAGAAAGGAGCAAACTTATGTTACATATACCTTTACTTCTAACCTAGTTCCACTTGTATTCGTAGAAATTATGTTTTGCGTGTATAAGAGTGGAAACAGTACAAAAGTCGCCAAATAAATTAGAAAGCGTATTGAATAAAAGACGCCAAGGAGTGGATCAATCAAGAGGACCAAACCCAAGACAATTCGCCCATGCACCATCATAGGCCCAACATTTGAAGGACAAAACGCGCAATGTGGAGAAGGCCGGGCCGGCCGGCCGCGAGGGCGGCCGGCGCAATTTTTTCGCCAAAATTTGCCGCCCTTTCTCTCAAGCGGGTTTGGACCGGTCTTCACGCTGGCGGTTGCATGCGGTGCAAAGTTTCGTTCCCGCCAAGAAGATCTCGAAGCAAGGAGAGCCCTCCATTCACTCCTCCTCTCCACTATATAAAGAGAGGCACCCCCTCACTTGTAATACACACCATTCTACATTGTGAGCATCACTTCCACATTTTATATCAAGTAGTAGTGTCCCTCTAGGTGGCTCTCACCTAGTTGTATACTTAGAAAAGAGGAAGAGAGTGAAAGGAGAAGAGAAGAGGAGAAGCCGGGTTTGTCGGTTTCGCCTCAACTTTTGTACCTCTACGAGCCGACTCAATTTGAGTAACGCCCGTGTTATCTTGTGGTATTTCCAAGTTTGTTATTTGACTTAATTCAGTATTGCTTTATTTTACTTGCCGGAACTCCGCCGACCGAAAGTGCTCTAGTCCGTGATCCGGCTAGTTTAGTAATCATTAGCATAGATGTGGTGTCTAGGCTAGTGTATTACCCGAGTTTGCGCCCAAACCTACGGAATAGTTGTGGTAGCCCCGGGGTGATGCGCTCCGATCAGGCCTTTGTAGTCCACCACATACGGGTTGGTGTTTTCATAGAGCTTTTTGCGCCCCGACCCTCGACATAATGTTTCCTAGTCTCTTCGAGAATCGGAAAGGTTCCGCGCTCAAGTAAGTAAGGTCTAGTAAGCCCGAACCTTGGTATTTAGTAATCCCGGGAAAACCTTAGAGAACCCTCTCGTACCTACAAAAAAATATTATTCTTTCTTATCT